>OENG01000023.1:6101249-6536319 GCA_900239735.1 Blumeria hordei DH14
CATAAGATTGAACTCGAGAACCTACAACAACTTTCCGCCGGACCCCTATACCCCATGTCGTCTGAGAAGCTTAAAGCCGTGCACAAATACATCCTAGAAAATCTCGATAAAGGTTTTATTGAACCAAGTAAAGCGCCCTTTTCAAGTCTGGTCCTTTTTGTCAAAAAAGCAGACAGTAGCCTTCGTTTCTGTATTGATTTTAGAAAATTAAATGCAATAACAAAAAAAGACTGGTACCCTTTACCATTGATTGATGAAACACTGGCACGTTTAAATAAAGCGAAAATATTTACAAAACTTGATATCAGACAGGCTTTCCACCGTATAAGAATGCATCCCGACTCTGAAGAATTGACGACCTTCCGTACAAGATATGGCTCCTATAAGTGTAAAGTTCTTCCATTCGGGTTAACAAATGGTCCAGCCACCTATCAGCGATATATGAATGACACCCTTCTCGATTACTTAGACGTATTCTGCACTGCATACCTTGATGACATACTAATTTATTCCGAAAATGAAAGTGAACATTGTGAGCACGTCCGAAAAGTTCTTTTACGGCTAAGAAAAGCAGGATTGCAAGCGGATATCAAGAAATGTGAATTCCATGTAAGGAAAACTAAATACCTCGGGTATATTGTGTGTGTGGATGGATTAAGGGTAGACCCTGATAAAATATCAGTAGTAGAGAATTGGCTGCCACCCAAGTCAGTAAAGGGTATCCAATCATTTTTAGGGTTCTGTAATTTTTATTGCCGTTTCATTCCTGAGTTTGGACGAGTAGCAAAACCTCTCATCAATCTCACCAAATCTGAAGTTAAGTTTAACTTTGATGAAAATTGTCATGTTGCTTTCGAGGGTCTTAAAAGCGCTCTTACTTCAACGCCTATACTAAAACATTTCGATCCAGATCGCCCATCGCAATTGGAAACCGATGCATCAGATGGGGTTGTCGCTGCTATACTCTGTCAAAGATATGATAAATACTGGCATCCAGTTGCTTTCTTTTCGAAAACAATGCAACCAGCTGAATTAAATTATGAAGTTCATGACAAAGAAATGTTAGCCATAGTCCGTGGACTAAATAATTGGAGAGCAGAACTGGAAGGTTCCCCGTACAAAATTGACATCATTACTGATCATCGTGCTCTAGAGTATTTCATGACTTCAAAAAATCTAACAGCTCGACAGGCCCGTTGGGCTGAATTACTATCTCAATATTCCTTTCAAATTAAATATCGACCTGGTAAACAGAACACCTCGGCGGACGCGCTATCCCGCCGTGAACAGGATACAGGCCCGCAGGATCAAGTGAAAAGAGAAATCCGATATAAACCAGTATTAAAAAATAGTAATCTATCAAAAGAAGTCAAAGGAGACTTGCACATCTGCCTCATGGAATCTATAAAAGTTATTGATGCAATCATAGAAGCTAATCGAACTCATGACAGTCTACATGATGTGCGCGAACAAACGAGATCCAATAATAATTTAAGGATGGATAAAGGTGTACTCTTTTTTAAAAACCGGTTAGTTGTTCCAGACAAAGATAACTTAAGAACGGATCTCATCCGTGATATTCATGACCAGATCTCCACTGCGCACGCTGGTCGTAACAAGACATATCTAGAGCTTAAATCACGTTACTTCTGGAATAACATGCGCCAGGATGTCGAAAGATATTGCAGAAACTGTCACCTGTGTCGTGTCCACCATGCTGCACACGATAAAATGCCCGGTCTCCTCAAGCCATTACCTATACCCGAGAGACCTTGGCAACACATTTGTATGGATTACATGGATATGCCAAAAGATAAAAAAGGGTTTGATAAAGTTGTTGTATTTATTGATTGTTTATCCAAAGTCTCTGTCACCCTACCATGTAAAAAAGGTATTACTGCCCGTGACACAGCAGAACTGTACTTCACATATGTCTATCGGTACTATGACCTTCCAGACTCGATTGTCTCGGACAGGGGAGCTCAATTCATTTCGGCTTTTTGGACATATGTCATGGAAATTTTGGGTGTGCAATTACGACTATCAACAGCGTACTCGCCACAAACTGATGGGCAAACAGAAATAATGAACCAATACATAGCTCACCGATTACGCCCGTTCATAGATCACTATCAAGACAACTGGTCTGATCTACTTCCTGCCATGGATAATGCGCAGCTAACACTACCACATGATTCTATTGGCATGTCGCCATTTCAACTTTCCAGGGGCTATACACCTCGAAAATCATACGATTGGAATCCTCCAGCACATCCAAAGACGGCAAGGGAAAAATTAGCGCTAAAAGATGCAGAAGCCTTTGCACACAAATTGCAGGAAACATGGAAGGTCGGCCAAGAGATTATGCGTCGAAGTCAAGAGAAAATGGTCATTCAAGCAAACAAACATCGTCGCGAGCCCGATTTCGATGTTGGAGATAGAGTTTATTTATCAACTAAGAATCTCCGGCTACAAAGGTCCAGCACAAAATTATCACCAAAATTCCTGGGTCCTTACAAGATTTTATCGAAAAAAGGTCACTCATTTAAATTAGACATCCCTAAACAATGGTCCAATCACGATGTCTTTCATGCGCGTTACCTCAGGAAGGCCGCCGACGATCCATTACCGGGACAAATTATTCCTCAACCAGACCCAGTCAGCATCACAGGTGATGATGAGTGGGAAGTTGAAAAAATACTGGATGTAAAACTGCTGAGGGGTAAACTAAAATATTGCGCTAAGTGGCTTGGCTGGGATGACGACCCACAGTACTATCCTGCTTCTGACTTCATGACTGCCCCATCCAAATTAATCGAATTTCACAAGCAGTACCCAAACAAGCCAGGCCCTCCAAAAAATATAATGCAATGGCTAAGTGCTTGGAAGAATGGTGAGGACAATTATAGTATACTCAGCGATGATACTCCTATGAATTCAAGCTTGAGGACAAGCTTTTTTGGAAGGGGAGGGTGATGTTACGGCCTTGTATTCCTAACCTTTGGGGCCTCTGATGCTATTGTTCTTTTCGGGTATTGTAGTGTGACCCTATATGCGCACGGACCAGTTGTATATTATGTATATATGTATATCTCTAGATACCTCTTGTTATCTTCTTTCCCTAGTTTAGAATCTTATGAATTATATTCCAGATCTTTGTCCTTATCTGATTCGACTTGTTCATCTGCTAACCTGTGCTCCCTTCTGGTCGTCACACAGAGGAATGTATATTGTGAGTACTATAAGTATAGAGTGATCAAGATGTGTTATGTACCAAGGATGTGGACACCTTGCACTTGACCAACTAGATGACTAAGCAGCATTTCCTGACATCTATGTACTGCTAGGAAGGTCATGTGACCTTGCTACCTTAGTTAACATGAGAAGATAAAACTGCTACTCCCTGACACCATCTTATGATATGATATGATAATTATTATCGTGACTGGGTACTACCCCAGCACCCAGAGGGCATGGCACGGGTAGTCTAGATCTATAGGACTCTTTGCTACCTATAATTTTCTTTCATAGAAACTAGGAACGCAGAACAAAAACCAAACAATTAAATCACCATTTCTAAGGTGCTAATGCCCTGCACTACACCTTAATTCTTGTACCATGCCAACCGGTCCCAAGATGCATTTCTGTTGATCTTTTGACCCCCTGTTTATGATTCATTTTTGCTGTAACATTTGGTTACAGTTAAAAAGCGCTAGAATATCTGCCATCCTTCTTGCCCTATCATGTCCTTTATAGTCGGTCGGGTTTCCTTTGTTTCTCTCTGCCATTTCTGGATAGCCAGGCGACATTCTGCAAAATGCCATGGCCGTTTTTCTCGGCTGCATTTACAGAGCATTTCTACATTCTGGTGTTGGAACTGTCTATGATAGCCAGCGAAGTCACCATGCCCAGTCCTTGCTGAGATGAGGCGGTGACATGCCCATCGAGGTAGAGCTAGCTACGGAGGGCGTTTTCTTCGCATCAGTAGGTCCAGATCTTCATACCTGTCCGCTCTGTTCTTATGCCACCAATCTTCCGCCAGTTTCTGTATGCGGATTTTGACTTGGCGTCTGAGAGCTGCAAATGTCAGGACTTTGTGAGCTTCCTCCCAGATGATCCTAGGTCTCGGTAAATTCCCTTCCCTAATCTTTACTGCAAGTGCTGCTTTTGCTATCACGTCGGCCCTTTTGTTGCCTAGTATGCCACTATGTCCCGGGACCTAGCAAACCTCTATGGCTGGTCGGGTCTTGCATAATTCCCAAAAATTCATTACCTCTACTTGCAATAAATTTTTTCTACCAGTTTCAAGGGCTCTAACCGCTTCTTGATTGTCGAGGAGTACCTTGATATCAATACTCCCTCCAATTTCTAATGCAGCCTCTAGACCTCAAACTGCCCCCACAATTTCCGCATCAAAAATCTCAGCTCCAGGAAGGAAATTACCACCGCTCTCTAGGAGTTCTCTATCCCTATATATGGCGTAGCTATAGGCTGAGTATGCTGGGCCGGTAGATTACCCATCAGAGTAGATGCACAGCGTACCTGCGGGATGATTTCTAAGTGTCAGGATTGACTTCTGTATAATCTATATATGTGGACATAACCAGAATCTAGTGTTCTATGATTCTGGTCCGGCCTTTTGGCCGAGTGGTTATGCAACTATCTCATGCATAATGTAGGATGGCACCCTTTAGCCTGAATATCACCTCTTTGACCCTTGTCTCCGCCCTGCTGTCTACATGCTGCTCTGACACTAAGCCACAGTTTAATCTGCTTCGCCTTTTCCTCTTTGTCGCATTTGACCCCGGCTGTAGCAATCACGGTCCGCAGTTCATAAAGCTGCCCAGGACCTTCTGATTCTGGTAGATTGAGGTTCCCATTCTGAAGGCGTGTTCAGTATCGCTCTGGAACCCTGAAGACACTTCCTTTCTACCCCTCTCGTAGTTGGAGTCGCTTGGTTGCTTCTTTGGGTGTCTCAACTGCCCTTGACACAAGTGGTTGATAGCTATCGAGTCGGCGGATTCTAGCTGCACTTCGGAGCTGTCGCTGCTGGAGCATTATTCCTGCAGGTAAGATCCCTAATTCTCGGTGCAGAACTATATTTGATGTAGTCCGCCACACTGGGAGTGCAGCTCGGATTGCAGTCAAAATAGTTCTATCTAGTAGCTGGAGGTGCCATCTGACACCAGTACTTACTTCCTTGTCTCGTTTGATCGTGATTCGAGTCATTCCAGGCCACCAGGCTTCAGCGCCATAGATTGCCGTGCTCACTACACATGCATTCACCGCATGAATCAATGGTCCCGGAGCTGCACCTCGATGGACACTGTTTATGCTGGGTATGAAGTGGGACAGTCGCTGTGCCTTACTACACCATTCCTGAACGTGCCGTCTGAATGATAATTGAGAATCAAGCCAAACTCCGAGCCATCGGATATGCAGAGAAGGCATAATAAGCTGTTCCCCAACTCTAACTGTTAAGTTGGATGAGTCGAGTTTCTTCTTCGGTCCTCCCCCAATGACCAGGAGCTCAGACTTCGAAGGGTCGAATCTAATCATGTGTATTGTAGCCAGTTGGACTATCCTGTCTACTTCAACCTGGGCAGCCTCAACTGCTTCAGAAGGACTTTTGCCAACTCGGACAATTGCGATGTCGTCTGCATATCCAGATCTACAGTTATTTGTGCCATACTCAAGTAGAATCGAGATGTGTAACATGAATAGAAGTGGCGAAAGTGGTGATCCTTGCAGGACACCGCACTCAACGAGCTTCTCATCTGTTACGCCTTCTTCATGTTGTACCAGGACTTTTCGTCTTTTGAGGAACGATTCTACCCAGCAACAGAGTGATAGCGGCCAGCCTTTACTTCGCATTCGTGCGAGCAGCCGATTGTGAAGCACTGCATCTAAGGCACCTTGTATGTTCATCGTGACCATAGCTGTTACGGGATTAATCCCTTGGGTTTGTACTGTCTGCGCCAGTACAGTAGGGATGAAATATAGAGCCTAGCTGGCTACAGGGGCAACCAATGTTGCGGGTCGGATACAGTTGCTTAGCAACATAGATTGTTATGATCGGCATTAATAATTACAATTTCCTATGTATACAGCAAGAAGGAGGAAACCTTCTCACTTTAGATTTCATTAATTAACTGATTTTATTCTGGACTTGCTCTGTTGTATATTGACATCAATTGATCCGGCGACAATAGCTGTGACTTTGTTCGATCTCATAGCAGCTTCTGCATCGTGTGTAACACATGATACCAAGTCCACTGCTGAGCGTCCTGGTAGTGCACCGAAGAGTTGTGGGGGTACCGCTTTGTGCTTTATTGCAAGCCAGGACATACGTTTAGCTATGAGCCTTTCTAATCCCTTGCCTAAGCTGGAGAGTAGCGATATGGGACGCCATCCTTTTGGGCTGGAGAGATCACGTCCATTTTTGGGAAGAAGTACAACTTCAGCTACTTTGAACGGCGTAGGAAAGTACCCCAAGTTCAAACAAGCCTGGAAGAGGTCCCTGACATATGTACCAATTGTACTCCAGCAAGCCTTCAGGAGTCGAACGGTGATTTTGTCATATCCCGGAGCCGTTTCTTTACTTGCTATGGTAGATACTGTAACGTCTTCCAGTGACACCTCTCCGCTCCATGGAATAGAATCTGGTTGGTTATTATCCCACGTTTCGATGTCGCTTTTAGCGTCGAACCTTGCAAGAAGTGAATCTCGAAGTGCGATTGTCCGCTCGAGTGGATCTGAGAGCCACTGGTTTGGTGATACTTCGAGTAAAGGAAGCTGTTTTTTCGGCTTTGGTTTGGCCCATCGCATGAGTTTGAACACTTGTGCTTCTGTCTCTGCTGCCTCGACTTGCTTTGTCCAATATTCACGTTTAGCTGACTTCACTGCAGCTCGGAAAGCCTTACGAGTCATTTCTACATCTCCGGATGTCCTTTTGGCTGTCCTGTAGTCAACTTGTCGCCTTTTACAGTCCGCACTCCACCAAGGCGCTGTTTTCCCCTTTCCTATGGCTGGTGCGCGTCCGAAAACTTTGACCGCGTCTTGAAGTACTTTGATTAAATTCTCTGTGAAGTCTTCAATCCCGATTTGACTGCTGAGGGGGCCGTGCCTTACCCATTGCTTCACACATCGGGCGAACTTGTCTAGATCACAGTCCCTCGCGCATATTGGTCTTGGGATCCCAGATAGATCCGAGCATCCAGGTGTATCAACTGAGCCTTCAACGGTGGAGTGGTCTGATGTACAATCAAACCGTGTTGATACTGATGCAACCGCCGTTGTATTACTCCAGGTTAGATCCAGCACATTTCCATCACGATGATTACTTTCTCCTAGAGTGTTTAGTAGCTGCATATCGTTTCTGTGGGCCCACTCCATGATGAGATCACCATTTCCATATTGGCGGTCTGTCAATGGCTGCCAATACTGTGAGACTGAGTTGAAATTGCCTCCCACTACCGATGGACCTGTTGGCCGCCAGTTTAATAGAGGATCTAGAGTCTCACTGAGGCCCGGGGCACGATAGACATTTACAAAGGTCAGTCCACACACCTGCACGAAACAGTAGTCTGACGACTGGCTTAATGACAAGGGTGAAATCTGAGCCGCTCGAAGTCCTTTTCTCACAAAAGTGACAGCGCGTGGTCGTGGTCTCAGCGTCGTGTTTGCAAATGGTATGAAACTATCAAAGCCAGGATGGCTGTTCGTTATAAACTCTCCGTCTTCTTGCAAGGTCCATGGTTCTTGAACCATAACTATGTGTATTTCTGCTTCCCAAGCTTGCTGCAGCGCTATATCCATGTTTTGCCCACCCTTTCCCACGTTCACATGGTGAAATAGAAGGGTGCTATATTTGTGGTTATGCTTATTAGAGTTTGGTGTATTACTCATTATCAAGCATTGTTTCTTCTGGTATGCTAATGACCTCGCGGGCCTTACCATTTTTTAAGGTCTTAATAAAGCTGCCTTAGAATCTATATGTCCTCGCTCTCGAATAACTCGTAGCTTGGCTGGTGTCCGAGGCGTTACTTGTCCATTGTATCGTCTTGGTCGGGCCATGCAGCTCAGATGGGTTGACTCGTGCGGTCCAGCACAGTTTGAACATTTTAGGATGTTCACCAAGCATTCGGCTGCTTCATGCGTGCCAGAACACTTTTCGCACCACTGTCCTTTGACGCAGTTCCTTGTTGAGTGGAAGCCCCAGCAGCATTGACATTGCTCTATGGGGCGTTTACGAGAGAATGGTATGGCAGGGCCACTCTCATCGAACAGCCTGAACCTTAGGTTGGCTGTTGCCTGTTTGAAGTGCACGATCCAGCTAGCAGAATAGCTGCCTAGTTTTGTTTCGCTTGGACGCACCTGTATTGGTGTGACTCCACAGACTACCTGGCACTCCGCCTTCACCATTTCACTGGTTACTTCGATCCTTCCGTCTAATGTACGGATGCATATTGGGACGTGAGGGACCATGACTGACATCCAATCTGAGGCAGGCTCAATTGTGATTTCATCCTTTTGAAATGAAGGTCCTGTACCCAGAATTGATTCCCGGAGTGCGTCTGATGCGCACTCCATAGCTAGGCCAGACCTAACTTGTGTCATCGCTATAATTGCTGAAGGTGCGACTCCAGCAGTCTCAGTGATGAGCTTCTTAATTGTGACAGGTGATAGCCTCCGCCACTGATGTTCACGTCCCATGCGAACGAAGAGTCGTTTATCCTCTTTTGGAGGTTCTTGTCCGGCTGGTTTTGACTGCACGGCAGGCCTTCGCTTTACCAGGTTGGCTGGCGGATCCGGGAGCTTGGCTGCTTTTCGGGCTATAGTCACCCACGGAGAAGCAGTTTCCCTTGGCTTTTGAGGGAGATTGTGATGGGGTTTCTCCGCTACTTTTGTCTCCATGGGTACAGAGGTTTTTATCTGAGTACTTTCATGGGATGAATTCTTGCCTTGGTGACTTGCGGCGTTGACGTTGCCTGTCGCAAACGCTGTTACGATAGGTGAAATATTTTCTATTAGTGGCGCGACTAAGTGCGCGCCTTCATTTTCTGACAAGGACTTTGCCCAGGCATCGATATTTTGCAGGAATTTTGCGCTACGCTCTCTCGCTGTTTTTGTTCGCGTTCCGATTGCTCCATTGCGGCGGCAATCCCAAGAAGGCTCGGGTGTAAAAGGTCTCCTGGCTCGGTTGATGCCGAGGACGACGGCTGGCTGTGCGCAGCCATGGTGCTGCTTGATTTCTCGGGTATCGATGAGTGGATAAATTTATTTATTCGCGTGGAGGTAATAACGGAGTTCACAGCGGAGTTATAGTTGTGATTATTATTTACATAGGAGTAAAAAGGGTGCCTGACACCATCTTAGATGTGTATATTGTTGAAATAGGTGCTTCCAATTATGGTAAAGACAGGGATGTGTAGAATACACGTCACTTATCTCCCATTAATTGTGAGGTTAGTATTAATGAACTTTGAAGTAAATACCAGCCGCTAGATTTTATTATTACAAAATATAGTTTATGTAGCACTCTGTGTCCTAGTGGGAGTAATTAACAACTCTCCACAACAGATTTACAGACTCCTCTATTTTCCCACTCGCTTCACCAAGTGATATAATCTGTGCCTAACAGCCACAAGCTTTTGCAAACCAATCCACTCAACAGACTTTACGTCCTTGACTTATTGTTCGCTCCCGGAGACGTTTCCCTGCTGTTTGTAATAGATTTCTGACACGAGAGTTCTCATTAAAAATAATCCCTTTGATTGTCACCTTTTGCCCTATTTTCTGAGGTGCAAGCATAGGCCTGAAATTAGAGGTACTCTCTTTCTTAGTAAGAAAATTTGGAGAGATGTGTCTGGGTTTGCCATATGAATGGTAGTTTAGCATTTTTTTCACATATGCACATTTTAAAGTGGTTGCAATCATCTGATTGTCTGTTATTGGGTCGACAATTGTTAATCTTTGACTACCAAATGTTGCATTGGTTTTCATTGTTGAAGATGGCTCAGATCTATATCTGTTATAGGTCTGAAGATTATTTGGCAGAACCATGGTTTCTGGAGAGTTCTTGTAAATATTTTTTTCAAAAGCACAATGGGAGATGTGCTTTTCTTATCTGACATATCAATCCATAAGCTCCCTGGTAGACATTTATTGTTGGTTGTCTCAAATATGCGACAACACGCTTGTGTAATGACAACAAAGCCGGTACTTTCCTGTAGCCAGTACTGGAGTACAACTATTAGAGGTTAGGCCGAAGAAGGAACCACACAGAACGTACTAGAACTACTGACGAAGTATCTAGAAGGTCCCATATGAATAAGACAAAGACTGAATGTCTGAGAAGCTTCTAGAAGGACATCCTTGGAGCAGTAACTGGAATCATCTAGATGTGAACTGATCTTAGATGGAAGAACCTAGAAGTCAAAGGGTCTTTTTTTTTTTTTTTGGATCAGATTTTAATTGCGTATGCAGCTATCTAGCTATGACACAATATCAGAGAAAATATATAGAAAAGATGACTCAATTTACAGTAAGAGCACTAATGCCTCGGATTTCATTTGCAAGTACCACTGCAAAGTTATGGTAGCTTTTTCTTCACCCCAAGTCAACCCTCATCCGTGAATACCCGCCCAGGGGAACATCTCAAAAACCCTGGGTTATCCAGACATGCCTTCATCATCCTCTGAATTTCCTCCGCGCGAAATGTAGTCTATGGTGTCTCCTTCCCAAGTGGAGTAGGTGCCTAGGCTACTCAAACTATACCGGAGAACACCACCAGGAGGCGGACCACGGCACCTTCCATCGTTTGCGTGTTATAATAGTGTCCGCTGCACTCTCGCAAGCGAAGTCTTGGCGCGCACAAAGCTCAATTCGTAAAACTCTGCCAAAATTCAAAATCACACGCCCGTCGAGAGTGTATCCATCCTCCGTATCATCTTGTAAACTTGTCCCAATCCCTCTCACGTCCGTCTCAAAGAACTGTCTCCCAGATTTGTGCGCCACGCTTTGCTTCCTCCGTCGGGTATAAATATCGGCGTGGGCGTGTATTTGGCGGCTAGCTGAGGCCAGAGAATAGTTGATGAGAGGTGTGGTCATTGAAATGAGGATGTACTTGGTCGTACTTGTAAACTTGATGAGACTTAAGTAGGAGTCGAACTCGTTGGGAGCGAAGATTTGACATGACGGAGAATTTTGAATCATTGCCTCGTGGGCCAACTTGTCCGGTATTGCGAAATTTGACTGAACTTGGCTCTGGGGGAATATTTCACTCCCAGGTTCGTAGAAGGCACCGCGTACAGGTGTCAGTCTTGCCCTCCGAGAAGAGTGGTCATTGGAACGAGGATGTACTTAGTCGTACTTGTAGACTTGATGAGACTTGGGTAGGAGTCGAACTCGTTGGGAGCGAAAATTTGACGTGGCGGAGAATTTTGAATTATTGCCTCGTGGGCCAACTTAATCGGTATTGCGAAATTTGACTGAACTTGGCTCTGGGAGAATATTTCACTCCCAGGTTCGTAGATGGCACCGCGTACAGGTGTCAGTCTTGCCCTCCAACAAGAATCACTCATCTGTGACACTAATCTGGCCTCTTGGCTGGTAGTACCGTATCTTCTAGTTTCCCCTGTCATTTCTTTGCTGTCGTAGTACATGAATCCTCAACAATACGCTTAGGTACCCACCTAAGCTTAATCAACGGTCAAACCGTGACAAATGCTCTGGATAATTTCTACTCGGGCTTCAGAATCACCCCGTTGCGATCGCTACATCTTACCAGATCAGATTAGAAAATTTCTGTTTGCAGTTTGCAGTCTGGCTTCGGGCCAGATGTCTTTAACGTACTCTTCTTGATTTGACATGTTGCTTATATATGGAGCAACCGTTTGGAAAAGGCTAATTCTGCCGTCTGGAAGTCTTGCTTAGTCAGATAGTTTTAGTATGAGTTGCGGAGTTGTTGGTCTGGCTGCAGATTTTGATAAAAGGCTGATTTATTCTTTTTTTTGTCTTCCTCTAACATTTTTCTCATGAATGGGATCAAAATTCTGGCTCTGTTCGTTGTGTGTCTTTGAAATACAATTTTTTGTCAATTGACTGGATAGCTTGACAAACTCCTTCATCATCAAATCGAGTTGTAACTACATCTGATTCTCTAGTCTATCAATTCTTCAATTAGTAGCTGTAAATCTTTCTTTGATGGCTTGCTATAAGGCTTTCACTGTTCGATGATTTATCGTTCCCGATTCTTTTTGAGGGGCTATACCTTCCTCAGGAGGAAAAAAGGCTAGAAAATTGACAGGTGCGCTCATCGTGATGGTCCCAAAAAAATCGATTATAATTTCTTTTGAAGCCAAGCGGTTGCTCTACAAAAATAATTTTATTTGTGGATGATAGTAGGAAATATGTGACCGTTCTCGCTCGGGACTCACGATATCAGATTCACGGGGTGATCAATATCGATGTCCAAGTCGAGCAGATGGTTTTCTGGCCTTTTATCTATCGACTGCTATGCTCTATATAATTCCTGTTCTATTGTGCTGAGTGGCGATCTCATCTTCTCTCACTAGTGTTAAGACATCGCTCGTATCTCGTCCTCAGCTAGCTCCGTGATTAACTTCTTTGTAGTGATGGGAGAAAATTTCCGCCGTTCGTGGTTATTGTACTAATGAGGTTATGAAAAGTCTAAGAATTGTCGCAATGGGTGTAACAGTCAACTTGGGTGGATATAGGATAGCGCTTTAAGTCTAACGTGAAGAAGACGGATATGTATTGTAGATCTGCTATATTGATGACTATTGAAGATAGGAGTGGAAAAGGTTGATCATGTACAGAGGTCTAGCAGCGAGTATTTATACACAAACTATACCATCAATAGCAATAACTCCCAACCATTCAGCCATTCGACAATTTTATCATTAGATATACCTGCGTCATATGATCATATTATCATGAATGGCTGAGATACTGGTGTTGCCATTGCTGTGTGTTAATGACGTATATTGACACAGGATTGCTTGTCCTATCGGTTACACTTGCTCAATACTAGCCATTTCAAGTTGTGTGAACTATAAGTGGGCCTGATCACAACAGTGGTCTAGCTCTAATCGAAGAGAGGGTCGTTTACCTTCTTCTCGGGCACTGTGTCGCGAAATTTGCCGGCGAGACAGCCTTTCGATGAAGCGGAGCTGCTGGGGTGCCAGGGAGCTTTATTTTATTTGTTGCATCAGACTCGAATTGCGTATGCAGCTATCTAGCCATGACACAATATCGGAGAAAAATCACAGGAAAGATGACTCGATTTACAAGAAGAGCACTCATGCCTCGGATTTCATTTGCATAACTGGAGTATTCTAGTGATTGGTAGCAAGACCGTGGAGTACTATGAGTGGAATGTGCGAGAAGCTAATATCAACCAACAACGAACACTCTAGATATTATAGTAATTGTATAAATAGTCGAGGTGATACTCTGATTGTAAGCCATAGAGAAAATTACAAACAACCTTTGTATATCTGATTGCGCATGCATCAACGCCCGAATCGTGACACGCTCTACGAGATACGGTTACCCACGGAGACTTATCCATTTGTGGCTTTGCTTGAAACGCCCAATTAGGCGGCGCGAGTATTTTAGTCAGCCTGGGAGCTTCAAGTGTCTATGTAGTTCCTATAGCAAATAACGTTACTATTGTAGCCATACTTTTGGTAAGCGGCATCACTGTGGCCGCGGCCACTGTTTATGCCTTGGTCACAACCTAGACCTCGATGAATTCTAAGAATTCCCAGACAAAATCGTGTCTTTCTTTCCTTTGTTGCTCTACTTCTTGCATGGGCTCAGCAATATCCATCAGAGTTGGGTTTATTATGGCAGTGGGGTTGGCAGGTATTGATGAGTACGATGCGCTAGTAGAAGCCATTGCATTGCTCAAGGTTTGGAATTAAATTGGACTCTATTTCAAGATGATAGTTGTGTGAATATGTAATGTGATGGCGATCAAACTGGATCCTGTGGATTTATCCGGATCTGATGTTGCAAATTTTTTTTATTTTACTGTCCTGTCTCAGCCTATAACTATGTAGGACGTGTAACTCCTCTCTGCCTACAGGCCAAGAATACCTATGCTTGTAGTATACCCCCTCCTATGCCTCCAGTACAGCTCCCCTCAAACAGTACCGCCCCTCACAAGTACTCATTTGATCATACACTTAGAGGAGCCCTTTGCCCTTCATTATCTCCCCCCTCCAGCCAACGAAACGATGGCCATTTGCCGGTGTACAGCAGCCGGAAAAGGTTGCATAAATGCTGGGTGCGGAGCTCTTCTTATACCGACAATAAAAGCCGTCCTGCCTTATTAGCCTAAATCTCGGTCTTGGCGCCCACAAACGTTCCAAAGTTGAAAGCATGTCTATTATATCGGATCTAGGAAGGCAAGACTGAACACCTGTACGTGGTGCCTCTATGAACCTGGGGGTGAAATATTCCCTCAGAGCCGAGATTCAGTCACGACAAAGGGTGCATTTGAAAGCTTTCGTCGAGTTGGCGATGGGGAGGAGTGGTGTTGGCTCATTTTTGGTCGGAAATC
The DNA here is from genome assembly GCA_900239735.1 of Blumeria hordei DH14. Taxonomy (NCBI): domain Eukaryota; kingdom Fungi; phylum Ascomycota; class Leotiomycetes; order Helotiales; family Erysiphaceae; genus Blumeria; species Blumeria hordei. The sequence continues at coordinate 6,115,843 of OENG01000023.1, forward strand.
CGACTTGCAGACATTTCACGACTGCACAACTCAACGAAATCAACCATCTACACCAACAACTCGACCTGCAACGAATCGCCACCTACGAAATACGTACGACATTTCGCCGGCATATCAACTAGAGCGTTCGATAAATGCTGGGGCACCGGTGCCTCGGTCTTGAGCTCTCAGTCGCGTTCTCGACCTCCACGGTTAGGGGTAAGGCATCGACGAGGCAAGGCCGCAGGGGTGGACATTCTACAAAGTTTCTGCGATTGCGAGGCTGACTAAAGGAAAAGGAGATGCTGTATGGGGAAAAAAATAGGGAATATAAACTGAGGATGCCTTAGCGGTCGACTGGATAAGGCCTCCAATGATGAAAACGACCCCTAGATGAGATGAGGAGGTGCTGAAATGAGCCACAGCTGGGACTGAATGGAAGGGAAAAGTTACAGATCGCGAAGGTATCAAGGGCTCGAGCGCGTGGTGGCCGAGGCTGAGGAGGAATTTGCGCTGCGGTGCGTCAAAAGAAGGTTCACGGGACGGTTGGGCTTGACATGATTCAACACATGGGTGAAGTCTTAGGTGAGTGCGGGCGACACTATAAACACCGCCGTGGTTGGATGGTGCGGTGGTACATCATCTTGGCCGGTTTCTCAAGTAAGGTCTGGATAGCTAGGACACATATCCCACCCGAGACAGGAGACCGCTGGTTCGAATCCGGCAAAACTTAACTACATTTCTCGCGGCGCTGGTATGCATGGATGATGAAGGCATGCTTGGATAATCAAAGGTTTTTAAATTCCTTTTGGTGGGTACTTACGGAGGAGGGTCGACTGTTTGTGTAAGCAAACATACCTCATAGTGGTATTTGCGAATGAAATCCAGAGTATGAGCGTCTCTAACGTCAAAAGAGTCATCCTATATGTATATATAGTACCGGTCATGTGTCATAGCTTAATAGCTGCATACACATTAAATGATTTGAAAAAAAAAAAAAAGAAGTCTGAGGTGGTCCAGTCATTTAGATGGGACGAGGTTGATGTACTTAATGATAGTTAACCTGATCCAGCCCGGCCCCACTCGTGCTTAAGCTCCAGTAGAAGTGCGACGGGAACCAATGTACCTAGCACGTCAATGAACAAAACAAAACAAAATGTCTACAATATCAGACCTATTTTTCCACTGGAAGTCTCTTCCTTGGATCTTTCCACGCCCCAGTCGCCTGTCCTTCTTCAATATGTTCAACTCCATCAGAGCAACAGTCCTACATATGTATGTTCCGAGTTTCGTAGATCATGACTTAATTTCCTCCTTGCAGGTACACGTTGCGTCGTAAATATGTATTGGGAAATGGCTGGTGATTAATGGGGCAAGCTCCCGTTGGCAATGGGAGTAACACCTTTATCTGTCGTTGAGGCGAGATAATGTGTAGTTAGAAAGAGGTTGAGGAATCAAATGAGGATAGTAGGAATGGCATTGTCGAGAAGTAATCACAGGGAGACGCGCTAGAGGTTGCTTTCGACCTTGATTCAGCTGCCATTTGTCTTGGCTATCCCAGATATGCAGAGCGTATTGAGCGGATACACCGGCACCACTGAAAGGTGGAGATCTCGTCTTTACCTGCCGATGTTGCGTGATTGAACTTGGCCTCATCCAAGTCGTTAATCTACTGCCCGCACCAAAAACTCTAAATGACGGTAGGCCAATTGAAATTACACAGTGTTGCGTACATCATGGCATTGACTTAAAATATGGTATCACGTGATTGGGACATATATGGCTCCTTGGGGGTCTAGAGTTGCCAAGGCTACTTTCTGTCTCCTGTGCATGGCAAGTTCCATGTTGTGGACGACGCATGAGACAAGGTCGCTAGCAGATCTACCATGGAGTGCCCTTAGAAGCTGACTTGATACCTCCTTCTGCGATAGAGCGGTGTACGCCATATACCTCGCCACCAGCCCCTCGGGGTCATTGCCAAGAGAGGAGGAAGTAGTTTTAGAAGTAGTGATTTTCGGCCTGAGTTGCTTGGCAGCAGCGAACGACCTATAAATAGCCACCATGTGGAAATGCGGTCGTGCTAAGCCGAATGCAGTAGTGCGGCGTGAAGTAGAGAAATAAATTGCCCTAGACCGTCCGATGGAAGTGCGACCAGCTAGTTGGTCGCAATCCCCAGGCGTACAAGAAGCCCCCATGATCGGATTGCCGAACCCTAGTACAGTATCCTTACTGCGTGGCTGAATGCGGGCCACGCTGCCCTGAGTAGCCGCACGGTATATGCGTCTGTTCCAGTGGATTGGTTCTGGCAAGCTGTGGCGACCCACTTGACTTCTCCATTCGAGACGCTAGAAGCCCTTCACACATTGCCCTTGCCTGGCCCGGGCGGCTCGATTTTGACGTCAATTTCGATGGCATGTGTGTCCAGGTCACGGGACAAAGGGATCATAACATTAGTGTGGTATATATTATGTAATCATAGGTTAGCGTGTTTGTAGACTTAGGGAGTTTCTGGTTAGCAAGGAAAAAACAACGAACTTACACTAGACTTAACGAACCCCATAGGCATTCTGCAATCCAAGATTACAGGCGTGCTTTGAGTTCATAGTCGATAGTAAGACATTCGTAATCCATACACAAGAATGCACAGGCAAGCCGGCTGAAAACAAGTCTCGCAGAACCCGTGCACGCCTGTCAGGATCTGCCACAAGATCATCTGTAGTTTTGGGTGGTTGTGCCGCAGCAATTTGAGATTGTGACTTGGCCCAACGAGCCAGGTCGACCATGCTATTGCTGGAAGAGTGAATTTAGCGCTGGGATGTAGTAACTGGGATAAGGATATGACACAGACCGTTGCTGACAAGGATATAGTAGGCCGCTGTGAAGAGATTCAGGTCTATTATTATTATTGTTTTAATGTCCTGTGTAAGTCTATGACTATGTAGAATAGAATAGAATTTTATTAATGTCCCTACTGAGTCTATGACTATGAAGGACAGCTAAAACTATCTAGATAGCTTTAAGGTTAATAGTAAATTTGTATATAGTTGTGCTTAATTTTTGCCAATAGATGATGAGGGTCATGCCCTTATGACTATGTAGGACATGCAGGTCCTCTATGCCTACGGGCCAAGGATACCTATGCTAGTAGTATTCCCCTCCTATGCCTCCTCTCAAAGCGCACCATTCGATCATGCACTTAGCGGAGCCCTCGGCCGTTCATTATCTCCCCTCTCCAGCCAACGAAACGATGGCCATTTGCGGGTGCATGGCAGCCGGAAAAATCGCAAAAACCACAGGGTGCGGAGCTCTTCTAATACCGATATTGGAATAAATCCAAAGACATAGTGCCCCTTCTGAAGTGTTCGAAGAGGCCGGCCAGCTGGGCGCTGCAGTCTTGAGGGTACCTCGGGAAATACACTCTCTGCCTTTCTAGCCTCCTTCCAACTCCTTCTCGAAGGTCGTGCTGAAATTTCAGAAAAGTCTTAACAGAGCATGATTGCTGTATAGTAGCTTGGCCCAACTTCTTTTGTGCCGTCTAGAGCGCTGTGGAGTGTTGTTGACTCATCGACAATAGAGACCCGTTGTCGTTGTAAAGTTCAGACGCCGGGCTGAAAGCTTTTAGTCCACTTTGGCCAGGGGATCAGTGGAGCCGGTCGGGCTCACCGCATACAGGCCTGAATCATTCTAACCGGGTGAGCCCTAGAAAAAAGAAAGTCTAACAGCAAATCTCAATCTCATTACCAATACTAAACTTACAAACTAGTCAAAATTAGAAAAAGATTCACATCAGTCCGTTTCCCGCACTTACCACTTATCTCCATTCACGTCACAATTTATAAATGGCGTATTCTGACCTCCACTAAAGCTAGAAATGAGCCTGTAGATATCCCTACCTTCAGCCGGATTTAGACTCTGTGTAATTCATGGATGCAGTTTTTGTATTTGTGCAGGCGCCGTACCGGCCCTTGACGGAACCCTTGTGGCTACAGTGTGGATCCTGGCTGAAGGACAAAGACTGAACATCTGTCCACCCTGACCTTAACGAACCTGAGAGCGAAAAGATGTACCTGAACCAAGCTCGGTCCATATTCGTAATACCAAATGAGTTGTCCAGCGAGGTAATGATTCAAGCTACTTTATCTCATTAGTCTCTAATTCCAAACGAGCCTGTTTCTCAGACATACCCTGAAAGAGCTTATCCAGAAATAGCAGCACTATTTCGTGTAGCCATAGATGCTAATATGTAATTAGATGATTAAGATCGAGATATTTATTTTCTAATCTTTTCTGTTACGGTTTGTTCTACTATATGTTTGTTTAAGGCGTTGATGGTACTGCAGGGGATAGACCTGGGATGTGCGGCGTTAGTGTCTTGGCATGTAGATATTTTACTATTGGAGATACACGTAGAAAACAGGAACAGAATAGACAATCAGACGATTATTACCGTAAACCATTAATGCTATTAAGTCCATCACAAGTGATCTAATATTTTCCATATCACACGCTCAAGTTCAAGTAACCAGACTGTATCCCACCAGACCTAGACATATTAGAAAACTTCCTCCGTAAAAGTTCCCTTATCTCAGCCATCGTCTAGGATTGAATAAGTTTCCTGTGACTAGTCAACAATGTATATCCCATCACCGATTGCTAGTCATGATTTCTATGACAAATCTAAATTGTGAATGAATCGTGTCTCTAAACGACAGAGACTACATGTACTAAAGGGACCTAGCTTAATCTCATAACATTGCCTTGGTAGATAGATGGATTTTTGTAGTGATGAGTGCAAGCCTAGCACTCGTAAAGCATGACACGGAGGAGATCAGTTTCCCCGGCGACTGTATACGATGATATTTCAGTTGGAAGTTTGGACCTCTCATATAGTGAGTGCATTCGCTGACACCACTCGAGACCTTTGTGCGAGGGACTCTCACTCTTCCTTCAGCCGTAATTGTCCACCGAAGGAAAAATAGGAAAAACCTTTGACTACCCTGACATTCCTTTGCCATTTTGTATATTGCCACCGCGGGAGATATGGCCTCACAGGCCTTCCTTTCTTAAGTGAAGTAGGCGTCTAGACTACCCAGACTCTAATTCGGGTAGACCAAGACCAGAGCTTTGTATCTCACGACGTATTTTCCCCCTTGTAGGTATACATAGCATAGTGGTTTGATAGGAGACAGCCGGTAATTTTTGAGGCGGGCTCCCGTTTGCAATTGGAGCAGCTCGTTGGTGGGTCATTGAGGCGTGGTGGTTTGTGTTGAGGTTGAGATGGAGATGGAGGACTTCGGAGGGAATAATAGGCCTGATATTAATGAGAGGCCTTCAATTTTAGATATACTAATAATTGCTTTCGACTTCGATCCGGATGCGATTTTTCTTGGCTATCCCAATATGCAGAGCATATTGAGCGATTACACTGGCATCGCTGGAAGATGAAGAATTCGTCTCTACCAGCCTATCGTCTTTGTTAAGTCTTAATCCACTACTTGATTCTGTGAATATCTTGCATGTTAGGCTCTCCTCTCTATCCCAGGCTGCACCTTCTGCGGTGTTCCCATTTTCTTTACGAAAAAAGATTTGACCTAATGCCCGTAACGGAGAGCCATTCAGGTAAGAGTAAACCTGTGGAATTTGGCATTGTTTTCCATCGAACCCTCTACCAAAATTGAATGGTAAAAATTGTTACTGAGTACCTTATGTCGTCTTACATACTGGAGATTGCCGCGGACTTAGTGATAAAAAGTATCTGATCTAATTTAGGATTTTATATCGGCTCTTTTGTCTCTCAGCTTAGAGGTCGCTACTCGTGGGGACTACTGCTCACGAGGATCAATGTTTCATCTCATTTACATACGATATTTTTATTGAACAAATTCTCTCTATGCGAGCTAAACCGTGGAAGAAATTGTATTAGGAAAGAATGTAATTTCTACCTTATTGTTATATACCTCCATGGTACACAAAATTAACTGGCATTACTATGGGAGGCTGTTTAGAAACTAAACTAAATTCAAGAAACTTTTCAATTTCTAACACTGTGGACTATAGATATTTGGAGAGTAGCCACCAATCTCAACCAATATTGAGGTGTTTCCAATAGTTTCCGTCATAAAAGTCATTAAAACGCCAAACTTTTCGAGTGTTGTGTAACATGTAGGTGTCGTGATAAATGATCCTTTACTGGGGGGAAGGTGATCGCTGATGAAGGCTGCGGCGAATTCTAACAGCTTCAGCAAGATCTCTTAGTACACAAGAAGTTGTTTCCCAATCGATACACGCGTCAGTTATGCTGACGCCCTTTTTTAAGGCTGATGGCCCTTCTAGCGGGATTTTTTGGTTACCCTCATTTATGTTTGACTCAATCATTATTCCGATGATCGCTTTTTCTCCACTACGTATCTGATCACCAACCACTCGCGCAACCTTTGGTTGGTTGCGGTGATCCTTATTGGAATTTCCTGCCAGGGTTAACTAGAGTCTGGTATTAATTTAGATGACTCACCATGAGAACAATCTATCATGATAGATTGCCGCAGGCCTTTCTTTATTAGATCATCCTTAGCTTGTTTAACACTTTCTGCGTCGTAGTTTGTTCCTTTTGTACCACCTCGTAAGATTACAAATCCATGCTCGTTCCCATTCGTTCTTATTATGGCAGCAAGTCCTTGCTTTGTGACACCCATAAAATGATGCTTAGTGGACGCTGCACCAATGGCATCAATGGCAACGCCCAAGCTACCATCAGTACCATTTTTGAAACCAACCGGGAAAGAAAGACCAGAAGCAAGCTCTCGGTGAAGCTGTGATGCTGTAGTTCTCGCGCCGATAGCCCCTAGAGATATGAGATCTGCTAAGAATTGAGGCGAGATAGTGTCTAGCATTTCCGTTGCAATAGGCATTCCCATGGTTGTAAGATCACAAAATAGCTGACGGCTAATTCGTAAGCCTTTGTTGATCATGAAAGTGTCATTAATGTCTGGGTCATTGATAAGACCTTTCCATCCTACCGTCGTTCTAGGTTTTTCAAGATATGCTCGCATGATAATGCTGAGATCATCCGAAAGCTCATCAGCAATTTTTTTGAGCTTTCGACAATAATCGAGAGCGGTTATAGGATCGTGAAGGGAGCAAGGGCCGACGACTACTAGGAGTCGATCAGACGTGCCGTTTATGATCTCGATTGCTTCTCTCCGACCCTGAAGGACTGTATCCATTGATTTGTGTGTGGGTGGTATTTCTGAGAGCAAAAGTTGCGGCGGGATTAAAGGATCTTCTCCACAGACTAAGAAAAGATCTTGTCAATATCTCTCAATGTGACATCGACTGACATGGCGGGATGATTAAAAATGATTTTTGGCTTACCCCTTATGTCATCACAGAAGGCTGGATCCAAATTAACTCCTGGCATCTTTACAATTGAGATGATCTTGGCCTGAAAATAAGAACAAACAGAAACTTGAGTTGTTTAATTGAGAGTGAATAACAGTTTACCTTAAATAAATATTTCTTGCGGGGTTCGCGAATATTTCGCTTAGTATGTGGAGTTCTAGGATGACGGCAGCCTCTGACGTACTTCGACAACATAAGTAAGGCTGGTGTCATGGGCCAGACACTATTTACCAACCTTATCTTAATAAAACAGCTACCTGTTAATAATATCTGAAATTAAACCAAGGAAAGCGTGCCGTTATACCAGGCTTGTCATCCCATGTGTAATGTTTACAGAACAATGTTCTACCAAAAAACGCGAGAGGCAGGAATTCGAAGAGTACAGCAGCGGTCTCGTTGAGCATAATAACGTGTGATTTCATGATACTGAGACTAAGCTCTTTCGTAACTAACGACTTTCAGAAACGTCGAAGATATGATCAATTTCATCAAATCTGCCCCGAACCTGGTCGAAAGATTACAGCCCCATCATCATCAGCTATTACAAGCCTATCAAACCCTGCAGCCCCCATTACAATAAGACTTGCCTCGGCCTCGGAAGAAAAACCAATAAGAACCCTTACATCAAGTGATATTGTCATAAAAGAATCGTCTAATATTGGGAGTCTGTCACTATCACACAAGAATTATACTACTCAGAATTTTGGAGCAATAAAAATTGAAGACGATTCTCACCTAACAAATACTTGCGAGCCTTTGTACCAATCTCATGATCTAGAAATGATTGAAGCTTCTTCCTATCAACCCAACGAATTGTATCAAAAGCATAATTTATCCTCTAGCCCCTGCTGGAATGAACCGCCTGTCATCTCAACTGCTCCCTGTGCATGGGTTAATAAGACCTCGATTGTTACTCACGGCCCAGTACATGATTCTACAAGTAATCCCATGGTACCTGGTGAAGTAAAATTGCATTTCGGACCATCCAGCTCTGTTGGCAAAAGTCATTCACGCCCAGATAGCATTTTAGGAAGAATAAAAGGCATGCAAATGGATTCAAGGAAATTTTCGCAGTATTCAACCTCGAATATAATGAACGTAGAGAAAGGTATTGATCAAACAAAGCACAGCTTTTGTCTACCTATCACAGATTCTAATAGAGAACCAATCGCCACTCCAAAAAAGAAAAGTTTTAGTATGGGGTTTAGAGCTGATTGCGAGAAATGTAGACTAAAAGTTCCTGGACATTTTAACCACATAGTTATTGAGCGGTAAGTCGACTCGGTGCATCATGGTATTAGTTGCTGCAAGTAGCTTTATTCGGATAAGTGCTAGTGACTGGGTTTCATTCAATTATCATCCCAAGAACTTTCAAGGTATGTAGTCTGGCCTTTTTAATTATCCCTACAGGGCATACATAATCTGGGAAACACAGTCCTTCATCTAGTGAAGTAAACCAAGGGACATTCTTACTTGCTATTTGAATACCTGATACTGGAGAAACTCAATGAGTCGAAAGTATTTGGCAATTTCCTTTCTAAAAATGGGAAGGACTAGCGATTCACTAATTTTAAGCAAAACGTTGTAACCATGTATGTTTTTGCTTGTTGTCCGATTGAGTCGGTGAATACACGAGATATGTAGGACCTCTCTGCCTACAAGCCAGAAGTATGAATTCCTACTCCATGTCTTCTTTCCAGCAGTTATTCCTCCACGGTTCCTCGTTTGAGTACATACTAAGAAGAGCCGTCTATCCGCCATTATCTACCCCCTGTATGCAACGAAACGAAATCCATTTGTGGCTGTACGGCAGCTGGGGAAAATCGGAAGAACCACTGAGTGCGGGTCTCTCTTAATACCGTCATTAGGACTAGGCCTGAAGATACTTCTATCCTTCTGGAGCGTTCGAAGGGGCCGACCAACTGCGCGCTGCAGACTTGTATGCACCCAAGGAGGTTCTCACTCTGCCTCTCTAGCCTCCTTCCAACTCCTTCCCGAAGGTTGTGCTGAAGTGTCAGAAAAGTCTTGACAGAGCGTGATTGCTGTATAGTAGCTTAGCCCAACTTCTTTTGTGCCGTCAATGGTACCAGGGTCGAAAATACCTCAAAAATACAAATGCTGGCATACACACAAGTCATCTATTCCCTCTCTCATTCTACTTCTCAACTACCTGTCCTACCTCAAAAGTCTGGGCCACATTAAAGCAACGGTCCCCCACAAGCAAAGATTCGAGATGTTTATCTGACGACTTATTCTAATACTCGCAGATATACGTAGGGTCATAATTTGATAGTAGGAAATAGCTAGTGACTTGAGGTGAGCTCCCATTTGCGTTTGAGGCGGCCCTTTCAAGGGTGGTTGAAACGAGATGGTATGTAGTAAGACCATGTTAGAGGACTCGTGTAGTAGGGGTACATCCGGCAACGATGAGAAGTCGTAAAATGAAGATATAAATCAGTTTACCTTTGACCCGGATGCGATTCTTGGTGGCTAACCCAACCATGCAGAGCATACTCGGCAATTTCACCGGCACCACTGGAGGGGGACAAATTGGCCTTTGTCGATTTGATGTCGTTTCATCGCGATGGTCAGGCCCTATCATTCAATCCTGTGTTCCCCCGAATCTTAGACCAGAATTCCCCCCATATTTTTTCCCTTGCAACCTCTTTCTCCGATAAGCGAAGACCCTCGAAGTGGTATTTGCAAGCTAATTACAGAGTATGAGTTACTCCAACGTTTAAAAGGTCATCTAACGCATATACACAGCCATGTAACAGGATAAATTTTTGAAAAGTTTAATGCCGCTACTATGTCTTTAGCTAAGACAGACCTCGATACATCTAGACTGGTTGAAATTAAAATTTTAATAAAATCATGTCCTCCGCTTACATTTACGGGTGAGTTAGGTCCCGCAAAAAGAAACCTGAATGTTGAAGGCAGTTGTCCAAATGTAGGGATGATACTGCTAATTTACGTCTGTGCATGTGGCTGAATGTGGGGATTACTGGCAGTTCCGGCAAAAACTGTCATGCAAAGGCATATAACTGCATATCCACACGGACCATGTAGAGTATAGCAAAAGGTGAGTCTCATGGATCTTAGGAAAAGTACAACACTAGATGTAGCCTGGGACAGAGAGGAGGGCCTGATATGCAAGATTGACCCTGACTCACGTAGCTCTGTAGAAGATGACAGAATAGTTGCATTCTATCGGCTGTGATTCTGGGGTGTTTTGACCAATCAGTCTCCTCTGTAGTTTTGTTCCAGGTCATATCCAAAAATAGCTCTATTAGGTGATATTATGAAGGCCAAGACAGCAAGGTGGAAGACCCCTCCGCCTTCATGAGAAGCATAATTCGACTCGTCAACAAGATGGTGTCTACCAACCTTGAATTCTGGATCTACTCGGCAGGAGGCCAGCTGAAACACCTGAGTTAATCGACAATCCCATGTCCGTAGCGACTTTTGCATGCTAGACTAGCCTGCCTCACGACAGTCGCTCCCCATCCGGACTTTTCTAACATCCTCTCACCACCGTCGCTTTGTCCGGCGGTATGAATCGGGGCAGGAGTGACGGGGAGGCCAGGAAATGTGAGAGAAGCTCTGAAGTATACGCTGGGTCTCATGCGCCCTGATGGCTAGGCCCTTCAAACGCTTCAAAATGGAAGCTTTGTCCTTGGTTTTACCCCTGATGTCAGTAGCAGAGCCAAAAACATATACATATATAAATCTCTTTATTTTTCAGTCGATTTTCCCCGAAACTACACACGCGCAAATGGTCATGGTGTTGTCGACTGCAGAGGCGCGTGGTGGGACTTTGCCAAATTCCTCCCCGTCATGAGCATTCCTTGCAACTGTGACAACTTCCCTTCCGGCTGCATTCTCTTCACGGCTGAGCAGTCTTCTCATGCATTTGCATGTGCGGGGTAGGATGAACATGAGTGTGAGGGAGGCTCGTCTTTACATCTCGGCAAATGGGATGGCCTTAATTATGCGGGACTACTTCTTCCCCATCATCTACATAATGGTAGTGAGGTGAGCTGTGCAGAAAGCTGTTCACTGTCACAATCTTAGTTCGCACACCTACTTTACGTCCAGGTTGTGCGCACATTAATTTTCGTTTTACATGTAACTTAGATCTTCGATGCAAGCGATAATCTTTAAGCTACACTTTCAGCCCTTCTTACTCTGAAATCGCATCAGGGGCTAATGTCAGATAAACGGCTCCTCTTAGTTTCTACTTACACGTAGAGCTGTGGGGGTATTTTTACCGGGAAGAAGAAGTGAATGAGGCATAGGAGGGAGTACACTACCCGAATCATAGAGACCCCTTGCCTACAGGCATAGAAGATCTGCGTGTCTCTATGTATTCATGGTCCCATTTGGACAGCAAAACACAAACTTGCTGCATTGTCATTCATTACAAACCTGGGAAATTATTGAATTCAATTTTGATTTTATCTAGCCTAAATTGGCACCTGATGGGCCCTTTTTTTTGCATCAGATTTAAATTGCGTATGCAGCTAGCAAGTCATGGCACGATATCGGAGAAAGAGTACAGAAATGATTACTCAGTATACAAGAACAACATTCATGCCTCGGATTTCATTTGCAAGTCCAACTGCGAAGTCATAGCGCATGCATGTGTCTACGAACTCTAATAATTTTTAGAAGACAATCGTAGTAGAGATCCCCTCGGTTTCTGAGCTTTTGTACCGTCTTCGATGCTACCTAACTTTTAGAAAATGCACTAACACTGTCATGCCCAGTGTGGATATCGTCGTCTTCCTCACTACTGGTGGAGATTTGCTTTCCTTATACCCCTTTCTCTCTCCTCATTGTGGCTACGACATTGATTATCAGACGAGCCTTTCACTATCTTCCTTCATATTGAGTCCTGGTCAAACTTTCTGTAACCCCCTTTTTATTCATCATAGCTACAAATTAACGCGTCTCTGCCTTTTCAAAACCTTTAGACCGATCCAATTGGCACCTGCCATTATTACGCACTTGGTATTTTGGGACGGATGTCTACAATTGAATCGAGTATTGTCTATCTCGCTGACTTTTCTTCTATATAGATAGGCATTAAGTCCAACTTGCTCGCTTTTTATCTGCATGGCTGTGCTGCTTTGTGGCCTTCTCATACATTTGTGGAAATTAAGAGACTCTCCTCTTGTATTATTGGCATAATTCCTGTCTTATTATCTGTGACGATGTTTGTTGCAATCCAGATTTTAGGATTTACTGTCGCTTGATGGATAGAAAACTACATCGTTATTTGCTTCATCCAAAGTTTAGCATATTTTCTGAACGTTATGACTTTTTCGGCTGCCTTCTATCGTTTTTAGGTGTCAATATTCCCGCTTGTCTCTCCTAACTCAAATTTATCTGGTCTCCCAGTTCTGGCTAGCTTGATCTTCCTACAAGCTGAAGATATTTTATCTTGATCAGGTGGACTTTTCAACAGTCCGGCGTGTTTGACCCTTCTGTGTTTTAGATAAATATCTTTCGGTACGTTTGGGGTTTCATGCTTTGGTTACCTGCAATTCATCGAGTTAGTAGCTCTCTGTTCAATTTAAAGATATCTTCTTTGGATATTTTCCGAAGGTCTTAACATTGGAAAATGGCTCTTGCGATCAGTCTCTACAACAAATAATGCGTGGATGGGGACCTTGAGATTTTTCTCTACCTCAGGCTATTAGACTCTGTCCTGAGGAAACATCTATCTCTATCCCAGCCGTACATTAGACTGATACTAAAAGAATTATCAAAAACTGTGCTTCTAATTTACAAAGTTGGTGGGATCGGAGACACTGATTTGATGCGACTATTAACATTCAGTTTCTTCGATTGTTGAACTTCTTCCATTCCTTATAATGAGAAGAATATTGTTACTATTCTGGTACAAAAAGTTGAAATATAGAAGTGCAAAGTTACCCACATTGCAGCTTGCTAACTTTAGATTTACATCCATGTAGATGCTGATAATTAAATTTGACTTGGGAACTGTCGATTATCCTGGAACAGTTAAGACAGTTTGTGAAGTTTTGTGAAACTCTTCTTCGCCGAAATAATTTGAGACGCTTTCCAGAACATGTGCGTACAGATTAATGTCAAGTAGATATGGTGGGTAGGGTACTGTCGGAAAAATTGCAGCATCATGGACATAACAGTTACAAATTCATAGTGCTAGTCGTTATCTGTGACTGATTAGGAGCCCCTGCCGTCCGATGCGGTAAATGTCTTAGCTTGTTGCCTTGCCTAGTTGAGACGAAATTTCAGCCTTGAGATAGGTGTAACAAACTTCGACGAACGCGAATTATTAGCGCTTAGGCGGATACAATTATATGAAGGCAACTTAATCCTGAGCTAACATAATTAGATACAGTTTCATATAAGGCTGGAATGAGCGAAACCTTGCGTGAGAATTGTTGTTTACAAGCACTGAGCCAGCAATGGTTTATCTTTAACTCACCCTGGAACCGACAACCTCCTAAAATTCAGCCCCTTTCGATAATCTGATTACCCTCAGTTTAAGCGACTAAGGTAAATAATGGAGGTTATGTCAGACCCCAACGGACCAATCACCTTGTAAATCCGAGCTCGACCTCATCAATACTTCAGACTATTGTAATCTATATCGCCATAACCACAACTGCAACTATCATCGTTAGCTAGCGTTACCGAGACTTCTGATAAAACACCATTAGACTAACAGCAATCACGTCGTCTACCGAAGAACAAACTGGCTCCCCGACGCACGTCGTGGTGGTCAACAACGAGCACAGTAAAGACACATTTAAGCTAGATGACGAGATAAGCACTACCCAGTCACCTCCTCCTGGATATCCCATCTCCAAAAATTGTTCATCGTCAGCTACAATCCTACCACCTCCAGCCTTCTTTTCTCTTTTTGCCTCAACCATCGAAAAGGTTGAGATATATAAAGCGACAACTTCTGAAGCCGGCCCGGCTGACGAATTAGCTAAACTTGAGTCAGAAAAGGTCATAAAATTTTCTTTCGATCTAGCCTCACAAGCCAAGGCTGCATCCTTCCAGAATATCAAAGGGTCATCAGAAAAGAAGGAAGAAACCTCCGAGCCTCCGCCGGCCTATTCAAAAGGCTCTAGTCCACTTGAATCCTTTACATATCTGATGGCAGCTGCAGGAGGGGCTGCTAGTATTCTAACCCAAGTGCAGCAGGGTGGCCCAGCTCCATTAAGCACACTGGGAGGTATGATTTTCTAGTGATATTCATAGCATCAAACTAAAAAAAGTGATCCAGATGTCGGACCCGATGAAATAATAACTATGGACCTTCGGTATACTTACGAATCAAGATTCTATCACTAGCCTTGTTGACTTTACCAGGGGCCGTTTGTTCACACTTTCTCGAGACGAGCTTCTCACTCTACCTGAGTTTGTTTTGCTCTCATTATTTCCAAATGGACTTCTTCCTGATGGTCAACTAAATAACTTTGACGAAAGTGACGCTTTCCAAGTTGATGTCTGTGATATGATCTATAATTGCGAGGCCTTCACAGACCTCCAAAGTCTAGCTCACTGCTGACTAGATGATGCAGTATGACCCAGTCTCCTTACAATATATGCTTGACTTCTTTCGGAATGTTGCTCAAACCATCACGTCTAGGATGGAGCCTTCATTTGTATCTTCCGAAACTGATGCCAGGACTATCGATCCTCTACAAGGCACCTCACGCGAAATGCTTCGAGACAGAGCAGGAATAATAGTTCTCAGAGAAGATCTAGACTTTTACGTGATACCTCCGCGTGCAGAAATCGAGCAACCTGAAATGATGAATGTCAAGAGAGCTGCAGGAAGAGCTTTACTACAGCAAGACGGAATATTTTCGGGACTAAAACGATCAAAGGAAAATGAAAATGGCACAACAGAGCAACATCTGATAGAAATGTTGACAGCAGGGTGAGCCTTAAATCGAGAATTCACTGGGGAATATCCAGCTAATACAAAACAGTGGTTTTAACTCAGATGACCGCTGGGGCCACCGAGCAATCGAGCCAACAAAGGCAGTTATTTGTAGCTTGGCACTAGCCAAGCTAAGGTCTGATACACGGGGGGAAACGGGAGGTAATGCTGTTGGAATGGCCCAAAAACTGCTCCTATTCTGGAGAAAGCCTGCTCGGAGGTGTTGGTGGGAAGGGCTCGAACTTGAAAATGTTGAGGGAGTCGAAGGAAAATTAAAGGTTTGGATCAGGAGAGTTTGGACACTAGAAATGAGCGTCATTGGATTGAGATGAGCGCTTAAACTCCTAAAGTTCAAATTTGTCATCTTATCAAATACTAGGTTCTTAAAAACTTGTGGGCTTTTTCACAGTTAATAAAACTTCTGTAATTTGTATTAATTTAAATTATGTACTTTCCATAAACCTTATGATCTAAAAAACAAATATAGATAACACGAAGCAGTTCCAGAAAATAGATTTTAAAAAAATAACATTTATTTATCCCAACGTCCAGCTCAGAGCTTGACGCTTAAATCCTTGTACAGGGCCTGTTAAGAAAAACATGTAAAAGACGATTCTACTAGATGTTAGTATCTTGATTCGGCGCCCTATGGGTACATGCAGATGTCTTTGAACTGCAAGATATACAAGAGAGGAAGCCTACTGGTGAAAACCCCTCAAACCTTTCTGTTGGTTGTCTAGACGTCTAACCTGTCCTTCAGGAAGCGCAGTAATACTGTGATATCATCCATGTAAGCCAATTGCATCACCTCTGTCGGCCCCAAAAATTGCATGACCTATTCCTTTCTCTCAGCAGCATTTCGACCGACTTTATCATGTAGAATTGTTGGACATATAGACTTAGTATGGATGAAGGGTTCGACTTCTAGGTATGAGCATCGAGATCAATTGAATGTACTCGATTGCATATCGTTAAGCCCAGCTAGGCGACACGAGGTTCAGTGGTGTCTGAAATGCCATGGCTAGGAAATGCTACCTTGCGATAATTGAGTGGCTGGTTGTTGCCAGACCTTGTAGTCTTGGGGACCTCTATTTAAAGATAGACTTATCTGTATATGTTAAATTAAATTGATGGAATATTACAGATTATTGATTCATCTTGAGAAGAGAGTCGATACCCTATACAACTATCAACAAAACCTCGTCCGAAATTGTACACTTCTTCGAGAGATATTTCCTCCTCGCATTCCTTGACAACTTCAAACCAGAATTGCTCCATGCAACCATGATTTAGGATCCACTGCGTGATTCTCTTGACGTTGCCAGGAATATCCACCATGGCTTCGGAGATACAAGCTTTGGCTTGTCTCCAAATCTCTCCTCTACTATTCGACCATCGAGGGTGAGGACTAGCCATGTGCCGGGGGCTCTCTGAGTGTTAGCCACGTGGACATCTTGAGCTCTAGACTCCGGGCACTCGACTCCTACGCAAATACGAATTGAGCCTCATGTGCTCAGTGCGAATTTGCACAGCCAAACTACCCTGGGCCCTATTCTACTTGAATTTGATTCATTTCACCCGATCAGACACCCTATGGATCCATGCATGTGACTATCTTCATTATTTACAGAGGAGACTGTAAGGGGGAGGATCAGATGTAAGAAGACGGATCGGAAGGAGATATCAGATCGTAGGTTAAGCTAAATTTACAAGAACGTCTCACGACCTTCAACAGGTGCGCGTAGCTCTTTAATTTATACACGAATTACGGACTACTTCCAGCGGAATATGACGAGCTTCCAATAACCCCTTATTCCCCTAAACTATTACAGATAACACCTGATAAACCACCTGTTCTGATCTGCACTCAATTATACTATTGAACCATACTCATTACATCAAGTTGGGCGATCAAGATCGTCCATAAACTGATGATTCTACCCAGCTGAATAGGAACACTGACAGAGACCAATTTGGTGAAAGCCCCCTGATCCTGTCTGTTTATAATTACTACCAATCTGTTTAGTTTGCCTTTAGGAAGTGCAGTGTATACTGTTCAGCCAGTGTGGATTCCGTCCTCTCCCCTTCCTGATCGTGCTATTATATCCGACTTTGCCATCTCGACTTCCCCCGCGAGTCGAAACTGTTTTATCCAACCTTTGCTTACTATCCACTGCGTGATTCTAGCCCCATCTTCGGGGCTATTCATCATTGCTTCAAATGACCTGTCTTTAGCTTGTCGAAGAAAGTCGCCTCTTCTATTGGCCCACTGAACACACGCCAATACCATATGCTTGACGTTTTGTGACGGATATCCACATTGGCAGCTTGGATTTTCTACTCCGGGCACTTTCCTTCTGCGCAGGTAGGAATTGAGCCCGATATGCTCGCTTCTTACCTGAATGGTGACAATACTTTGGGCCCTGGTTAGGCTACGGTGGATGTTTAAGGGTGTACCTTTGAAATTCATTTTCATTTTTGTACTGTGGGAAATTCACACCCTGGATATTTGAAGTTTCCCTAGGATTAGAACAACAAAGGTTCTCTCACCTGGATCACGACTAGGGTCAGTAACAGTCACCTCATTGAGCATATCTGGTGTACGAGACTCGACTGGAACATGGAGTGATGTGATACTCGTCGGGCATAGTTTGACTCACCGACCCTGTTCTCATTATAATTGCTGGAGCTTGGGACTAGGCTAGGGGTTGGTACTTGGTTTGGATTTGGATTGCTGAGATACGTGTATATAAGCTGTCTAGGAGCCTCCAAGATAGGTATTCAATTCAATTTATTCTATATCGCACTTCTCTTTCTACAGTTTACTACATTTTCTTCCGACTCATATTGATAGTATTCTATTCGTAAATCGCGCCCATGTTCCTTGAGCTGCCTTACTCATCGAACTCATACCGATTTTTCAACATGTCCTGCCTGTTTTTTCATCAGTAAATATATTTGCCGCTTTCCATTGTTCTGGATCGGCTATTGCTGGTCGGCCAGCGCGCTGTTTCCTGTTCTGGCTTGTCCATTAATTCTTCCACTCCTGAAATGCCGCTATCTTTCCAGCTTCTTTCTGCCTCCCCTTGTCCTTTTCCCTTGCACAAGCCCTTGTCAATTCGGCGATATCTTTACTTCTGTTCGAGGCATTTATAGTTTCTCTCCCGTTTGCGCGCAGTTTTATCCTGATACAAGACGATCGTATTGTCTGTTGAACTGGGAATTTAGCTGATAGTCCGGCGTGCTGCACCCTCCTTTGTTTCAGGTATATCTCTATAGGGAGGACAGACAATTCATGCTCTAGCACTCTGCTACTAGAAGAATTGTAGGCGCCTGTAACAAGCTTTAAGCGTTTTATTTGAACACTTCTTAGGGGGTTCACAATCCTTTCAGGTATCTTTCCTGTTGGCCCGGCCTCGGCCCATATCGAGGACTCATACATGAGGGCCAGTTTCACTATCGAGCTGAATAATAGCTTGGACTTCATGAATGTCGCTCCCAAGTTGATTGTACCAGTCTACTAATTGATTGCACTTGGGTGTACAATTTTTGCTGGATATTCTTTATTTGGGCCCCCCAAGTAGGGTTCGGGGTCGAAGAAGACTCCGAGAACTCCAAGAGAAGACTGCGGTGAAGTTAAGAGTTCTTGTATACTCACGGTGGTCTTTAGGTTCCTTTGGTTTCTTGCTCGTGTGAAATGCACCAATTGGTACTTCTCCGTTCAAAATTTACTCAGTGTTTCTTTGTACACACCTCGCATAGGCTGTGCTTTTCCTCTAACAGTCGACAGTTTTCCTCAGCTGAGCTAGATAGATTTTGAAGCACTGGTAAGAGGGTGCTGACTAGAACCAGAAACAGAATCGGATATCGAGCTGATCCCTGAGGTATACCTGTGTTAGTGGAGATTTGGCCCCCTTTGTGTGATCCAAAGACCACAGAAGTCGTTCTATCATCTAGAAGGGATTTTATAAAGTTAATAATCCATCATGGGATGCCCTTTTCCTTTAGGTTATGGGTAAGTCTTTTATGAGAGAAATTATCAAATGCTCCTGAGGTATCGAGACTAAGGAGTGATGCGGCTTACTTTTTGTCTTTACCCCATATTGTATGGATCTCTTCTGTAAGGAGCTCTATTGCCGAGATTGTGCTTCTCTTAGGCTGTGCCCCATCTGTTCGTTCGGAAGCAGGTTATAGTCTTTGGCGGCCCTAGAGACGCGATTAGCCACCAACTTCTCCAGAAGCTTTCCCATTGCATTGAGTAGCGCTATTGGTCGATAAGACTTTGGAGGGTCATATCTCGGCTTTTATGGCTTTCTAAGGACAATAGTCATTGACTCTTTGAATCTCTTTTGGTGAAACCCCAGGCAAACGCATGCATTGAATAGCTCTGTAAGATCTTTACTTAGAATTTTCCTGCATTTTTTGAGGAGTAGATTTGGTGTGCCATCTGGACCTGGGGCCTTGTTGCTTGGAAGCTTTTCGAGATTTCGGCAATTTTCTTCTGCAGAATCGGACCATGTCAGTATATTAGTGTCGTCCACGAATTCTGCAGCTATCGAGGACGGCGATTGAAGTTCGGAAAGAAGCGTGCTGACAAAGAACAGGAACAGGATCGATGAAAGAGAGGAGCCTTGCGGGATCCCAGTACTGGTAGGAAACTGTTCCCCCTTTGAACGAACCATGGTTCATCGACGTAGTTCTATCCTCTAGAAACGATTCGATGTATAGCGTCGTCCATCTAGGTATACCTTTGGCCCTCATATTTTGGATGAGTCTCTCGTGAGTCTCACGGTTTCGAGGGACAGGTGCTGGGGCAACTTTGTGGTCGATGGTAGTAAATAATAATTCTAAGGAGAGAACTCCCACTACATCTATCTAATCATATATATATATATATATATATATATATATACGAAAGCCTCCTCGTCACCGAGGCTAATCCCTCTCCTTTTCCTAAGCTATGGGGCTCTCCTAGTGTTCTTACTATACCTATAATACAGCACTGTCGCGTTGTGGTACGGAGGGATTGTACCTGGTCTCGTATATTTCCAATAAGTGTAAGCCTATTAACATGTGTTGCAGTGCCGAGTTCGATGCCAAGTGAATGCCATGCAAATGCCGACGCAAAGGTATTGTATTGGGTGGCGTCGCAAATTAGCGCATGGGTAGTGGTTAATAGCGCCACTCGAATCAGGACTAAGTTGACCGACATAGGCTACAGGGACCAATCGGCTTACCAGTCGTTACAGTGAGACACATTATCGAAAGCTCCGGATATATCAAGACTGAGTAGAGAAGCAACTCTCCTTTTGTTCTTTCCCCATATTCAGTGTAATTGTTCTGTGATAATTTCCACTGCGGAAATAGTGGATTTCAGTTGTCGGGCTCACATCTGTTCGTCAGGGAGTAGATGACAAGCTTCGGCTGCTTTCGATAATCTGTTGGCCACAAGATTCTCGAAGACTTTTCCCAAGGTATTCAGGAGTGCGATTGGTCGGTATGATTTCGGGTTATCATACGACTCCTGTGGCTTTCGCAGCACAAGTGTGACCGACTCTTTGAAACCTTTGGGGTGATAACCTATGGAGATATAGACGTTGAAAGGTTTCTCTAGGACCTTACCCAGGGCTATTCGACAATTTTTAAGCATTCAGTTTGAGATACCATCTGGGCCAGGAGCTTTCTCGCTTGCTAAGTTTGCCAAGGTATCCAGAATCTCAATTTCTGTGATGGTGTTTGAGATTGTGGTTAGTTCTTCCGGATATCTTGTCCCTTCTATACCTTCTAGGTTAGCTTGGATTGGCTGAGGAAAGAAGTGATTGGCCAGAATTTCTTCTTTGTCAGTGTCTTTGGTAAAGAAGTTTCCATCTTTATCTTTGATGTCGGGAAGTTGCGGAAGTCGTGATCGCTCTTCCGGACTTTTCTTAGCCCACTTGTCTAGCTTCTACAACTTAGCTGGATCATTAGTGGCCTCAGAGACTGTAGCTCTCCATCCGATCATTTTGGCCTTCTTGATCTGGCTTTTCCTTCTGTTAGTAGCTTGCTGGTATTCCACCCAACTTTCCTCAGAGCCCAGCTTAGTCCACAGCCTCCTTGCCTTTCGCGCTTCTTTTACCGTCTCACTACACTCCTTAGTCCAAAATGGTTTGGCGAAAGTGGACGGCCTGGCAGTTGGAATCGCTTCCATGATCATTTCCTTGATGGCCTGCGTAATGGCGCTTACTCTCAGGTCGATAGAGTCCGGGGAGTTTAGCTCGAGGTAGTCTGTCGAAAGCCTACTTAGCTTGAAAGGGAGTCTTCGATTAACTTCTTCTCAATTTGCTTTCTTCCACTGTAGTCGTGGTTGTTGTTTCTCTCGATTTGGTGGCTCAAGGTGGAGCTGAGTGCAGATTGGGATGTGATCGGATGAGGCTTCAAGGTCTAGGGCTGGTTTACATGTCATCACGGTACTTTACAGGGCATTTGATACAAAGGCCAGATCCAGCATGCTCTAAATTCCTCTACTCTTCTATGTGATTGATCCTTTTGGAAGTATGAGATTTAAGTCATGCACTCCCAGCATTTCGATAAAGCTATCTGCGATCTTGTGGTGCCTAAGTACTGTCTGCCCCCCCACCACGGACGGTGCACATTAAAGTCTCCGACTAGAATGTGTTCCCCATCTTGACATAGAATCTGAGGGAGCCATTTAAGTGTCCATTTTTCTAAGCTGTTGTGGTGTAGTGGGGGTGGATTATACACGCTATGTATCTAGATTATACCGCGACTAGATTCAAGGCTGATAGATGTAACGTCTCCTTGAGATTCTTCTGGCACTTCTTCTCTTCTCCATTTACTAGTAGCTAGATCCTTGCTAATGTAAATGCATGTTCTGCCTTTGTGGCCACCTGGAAAGACCAGATAGTAGGCAGTGTGGGTGACTGCCGTTTGTTCTGTGGGACGGCGCCAAGGTTCTTGTAAAGCGACGATCTGATGCTTCTGCGGGCTTAAAGCTTAAAAGAAACGATACTGCTTTCTATTCTTACTCCTGTTGACGTTATACTGTATGATTGTTAGGATTAGTGCGCCATTCATCTTGCTTTCAGTTTCATCTGCTTCGGATGCCCGTGTCACAGTACGGGATGCCAATTTATAAGGTGACTCTGCGAGGTTTGCAAAGAGACATTGTACTCTAGGAACCACAAAGGGGAAGTTTCGAGGTCTACCAGGGTGTCTAGGCTTGATGCAGTCGGCCCCGACTAGTGATGCTGTTAAGGCTGACCTTCTCTTTCGGCTTCCGAAGATTTGCCATGCGTCGTCATGATTTGTTGTGGTTTTCGGACCAGTGACAAATCTACCTGGGTCCTGGGTTCTGTTTAGTATGGCTCTATTTTTGCTGCTACTCTAATTGAGCAACTCTGGTCCCATGTTTTGTGTCCCTTGCCACAATTACTGCAGCGCACATCTTGTTTTCTCCCACAATTACGTGTGTTATGCTCTCCTTCACAGTGACCGCATTTTGATTCTGCCGCACACATTTTGGCAATGTGTCAGTATTTTTGGCAGTTCAAACATTGCAACATGCGAAACCTTGTGCTGAAAAGTACGGTTGCCTTGAGTTCATACTGTCACATGAGCCCCTTCGATATTGTTGTGTCTGCCTGTTCGGCTTGTGGAATCCACAGGTTTATTGAGCCTGATTTTTTTCCCTGTTGTTGGTTTTTTCTTAGCCATGCGGCTCTTTGAATTACCATGCCTTGAATATACACGTCGTTGACTTTCTGGAACTATTTTAGATGCTCCGGATTTTCTGGCTCGAAGGAGAGGGGCATTTCATGAACCAGAACCTGGTGAATGGGACCAGCGACTTGTGCTGAAGGCGCGAGCTTTGTGGTCCAGTCTTTGTGTTGCTCCATTAACTCTTTTGTACTTTCTCCGGCGAAGTAGACTTTGACTTGGCCGTTCGCCATTTGTCTCGCTCCAATTATCTGTTTAACACCTATCTTCTTTACTAATTTTTCGCTAAAGAGCTTAGCTATCTCCTTCTTTTCCTCCTCATCTTGGATACGGATTGGAGTTCCGTATGACTCTCCCTTGCTCGCAATTTTTGCCTAGGAGCGGCCCTAGGCTGGCATAGGTGGTTGCTTCTATGCGATGGTGGCTTTAGTTCCTTTAATCTCCTGTAGAATCTTAGCCATTGCAGAATTTTTATCACTGTGGCTTATTACTATTATTACTATTATTATTATTTGAATTTGAATTTGAATTCATTTAGCCCGATTTGGCGCCCTATGGGCCCATGCAGGTGTCTACGAACTTTTATATTTACATAGGAGGAAACCTTGCAGTTAAAAGCCCCCTTAGCTGTCTAATTGGACTCTACGCCATTATAGTCTTACCTCTAGGAAGTGCACTCACACTGTTGTTGCCAGTGTGGATTCCGTCCTTGTCCTGTGTTTCCATTTTCCTTTCTTCGCCCGATTAACGCCTCGATTTCCCTGGTCATCCGAAACTGCTCTAGCCATCCTTCTTTTTGAATCCACTGTGCAATTCTAGTCATATCTTTGATGTTATTTACCATAGCTTCGAAAGATCGGGTTATCGATTTTCGCAGCAACTCACCTCTTCCCTTTGCCCACATTGGCAGCATAGTTTTCCTACTCCTGGCACGTTCCTTCTGTATAAGTAAGCATTGAGCCCAATGTGCTCGCTTCTTACTTGTGTGGCAATGCTGCTCTGGGCCCTGCTAAGGTTTTGTTATTATTATTATTATTATTATTATTATTATTATTATTATTATTATTATTATTATTATTATTATTATTATTATTAACCCTATTAGAGCTACAGTCTCCTGTAAATCAAGACCCCAACTTTGTAGATTATGACTTGATTTTCTTCTTGAGGGTATACTTAGCGATATAAATTTATAGAGAGTGATGGTTGATAACATATCAGGCGAGCTCCTGCTTACAATGATGTAACTGTGGATCATGAAAAGATCTACATTATCACAGGTTGATCAGATTTTGGATGTACGGCGCATAGATAAAATGCTAGTGCCATTATGATCTCACACGATCAGATCGCACTGGAGCTGAGGGGTAATAGAGTATTGATGTATATAGGTACATAGATATCCTACATTTAGGGGATAGAGAATTCACGTCTTAGTCTCAAGCTCTACACAAGATCCGTTATAGTCAGGAGCCACGAGACACCACGTGATAACATTTCATTCTTACACCCACACCCCGCCACTTACGGAGGACGAAGGCTGAACACCTGTCAGTGGTGTCCTCTACGAACCTAGGAGTGAAATATTCCCCCAGAGCCGAGATTCAGTCACGAACAAGGGTGGGATGAACTTTATTTGATGGATTTTCGGCTTGAAGGAGTTGTACTCGGTATTTTGGTCGAAAAATCAGTCGACAGAGATTTCACAACCGCAAGAAAGTCGAACAAAAACTCATCACTACCAACATACGATTCACGGATGGACCAAGGTCTGTCTGGGGGTCGTATTCAAACATCCGACATTTCTCTAGCTCCCCATATATTTGCAACGAAGCATTTCTCAATCGGTCCTATACCTGCGACCCACCTCCATACTCGTCAGATCACCTACCTAAACACGCCCTAATGAGGAAAGTCATAATGGAAACGGGACGTGTATAAAGGAGGAAGAAAAGGGAAGATACACCGAGGGGATTACACAATTTCCCAATGACGATAACAACCCAACGGTACGATATGAAAGTGCAAGGCTAGAGCAACGATGAGATATTGGACAGCAATTATATTTCGGAGTTAATGAGGATGTCAAGGGCTCGGGCGCGTGGTGGCCGAGGCTGAGGAGAATTTGCGCTTCGGCGCGTCAAAAGAGGGTTCTCTGGACGGTTGGGCTTGACATGATTCAACACATGGGTGAAGTCTGAGGTGGTCCGGTCATTTAGGTGGGACGAGGTAGATGTTCTTAATGGTAGTTAACCTGATCCAGCCCGGCCCCACTCGTGCTTAAGCTCCAGTAGGAGTGCGACGGGAACCAATGTACCTAGCACGTAAATGAACAAGACAAGACAAGACAAGACCCCGCCACTTACTAGGTACCCATCGCGCGCCCAGAAACCTCATAACGTCTTTATCGGTTGACTAGGCGAGGTGGTATGTGGGAAGATTAAGGTAGGGGACACTCGTGAGAATGACATGACCAACATTGATGAGAAGTTCTCGATTACAGTTGTGTCTGTGTTCACTTTCGACATCGATACGGATGCGATTCTAATTAGATATCTCAGATATGCAGAGCATACTGAGCGAATACACCGGCACCACTAGAAAGTGAAGAATTCGATTCCGGCTCGGTGTTCGCATTTAAACTACTGATAATTCTAACTATCTCAAGACTTCCTGGATAATATTTTCTGTCTTAACTCATCTCACCACTCACCCAAGCACTCTAGACTTTAAAAGTCATGCTCGGCATCTAACATTTAACTGGAAATTCACCCCCTCATAACTGTCGTGCGCTGTGAAGGTAGGTCCAAGTACCGGCCTTATTTTTGTCCAACTTCGGCCGATGGCACCAACAATTCGACCTGTCATGAATCGCCATCGATGTAATACGTACGACTTTCGGCGACACATCAACTTTAGCATTCGATAAAGACTGTAGCTTTGGTGCCTCAGTTTTAAGCTCTATAACACATATTCAGCCTCCACGGTTAGTGGTACAGCAGTTATGGGGCAAGGCCGGAGGGGTGTAAAGTCTTGAAAGTTTCTGAGATGAAGATGTTGATATAAGGATTAAGGATAGATTGAATGGAAGGAAAACGAAGGAGGGCTCGGTGGGCGTCTGAATCAGGTCCATAATGAAATGAATGACCCCTGGATGAGATGAGGAGTCGCTGGGACGAAGCATGACTGGAGCTAGTCGGAAAGTACGAATTAGAGATTGGGAGGATGTGAAGGACTCAGGCGCGTGGTGACCGTGACTGAGGAGATAATTGCGTTACGGCGCGTCGAAATCGGGTTCTATGGACGGTTGGACTTGACATATTCAACACATGGGTGAAGTCTGTAGTCCGGCCATCTAGGCGGGACGAGGTTTATTGTACTTATATGGTATTTAACCTGATCTAGCCCTGACTCACTCCTGTTCAAGCTGCAGGACGAGTGCAGAGAGTATCAATCGCCGAGCGTGTTAATAAACTAAACCAAACTTATCAATTACTACCGGGCCGTTCTCCGAAGCAGATCCTAAATCACTTAAATATGTACTCCGTATGAGACTTGATATAGTTGGTTCAAATACAATATCATCCACATACACCACAATTTCCTGCGGTGACATCGTATATACAGCGAGACCAAAGAGTACTCGAATAAACATGAGGTTTTCATGCTTTTCCGTATGGCGGTTATCCACGGTAGAGGTTGCATGTCGTAAGGAATAACTTTTAGTGGTATCTGCAAATAATATCTGAGAGTGAATGTCCCAAACGTCAACATGAGTTCATACAAAATACATCTCTTCGGCAAATACCTGCATAGGCTCTCAGGGCGCCATTTCAGGATGATTGAAATTCCAATTCAATTCAATGTATAAGGCAAAAGCCGTTAAACTGCAACGCATAACAGGGGTAGTTGATTGCTCAAAACTATGAACTAAAGATAAAAATATTTCTAAGTACTTCGGGTACGAAAAAAACGAGTGCATCTGGTATCCATCACCACTTTTAAATTTCCCCGTATGATTCATCAAGAAATTTCCTTCAACACCAACACCTTAACTTACGCCAGCTCTTGTCGTAATGGCTAAAATCATTTCTCACACCTTCATACACTGAAGCAGTTTTTATGGGGCCTATATTCAAAATGTCAATTGAACTATCAGAAGTCTTTCCTTTGGCACCTATAAGCAAACCAATGTCGTAAATTCTCGAAAATGCCAGTCCAAGCCAGAATATCGACATCCTCTTCTCTCTCCAATTCGACGCTTCAGCTGCCTGTTCTCCCTAAATTTCTGAAGTCCCATAAGAAGAACAGTTCCCCGTAAACAATGGCCTGATATAATTATGTTATGACTTAACTCTCTACTTTGGAACATAAAAAAGTCGTAATTTTTTAGTAGTAGACGGCCAAATTTTTGAGGCGAATTCCGGGTTGCAATTGGGGCAATAACATTATCAGTCATTGAGGGGAGGTGATTTATGAAACCATTGAATTAAATTAGTTGTGTAATAATAATAGGACCAACATTGATGAGATGTATTGGAATGTAGATATTCTAATGCTTGCTTTCGACTTCGATCAGGATTTCATTCATCTTCGCCGTCTAAGATTTACAAAGCTTAGTGAGCGTATAAGCTGGCACCACTGAAAGGAGAATAGACAACCTATTCCGGAGTCATTACTGCTGGATGACGTACCAGATCAACCTAAAAAGCCTAAATTAGTTTCGGCATCATAAATTTCTACTCGGTACGGTACCAGATATCACTTGCAAATACCTCGATAATACTGATGCGAAAACTTATGCTGGCTAGTACGTCAGATTTACTTTGTGCTTTGATCATAAAGTTTTCACATATGTTTTCATTGACACTCGAGATACTTTGATCAAGTTTATTTGAAATGAGAAAAATTTTCAACTGCGTTGAAACGGCTTCTACCAACGGTAATCCATAGCTGACATAAATAACCGAACACACTCAAAAATACTTATCCTCACAATAAAAATCGACTCCAGGCCTCAAGTTTTGATGTTATACGCCTCTGAATATAACATTGTACGCCAACTCAATGCAACACTCCCGCTCATTTTTAAAGTTCCCCGCCATGAAATATCCGCATCTTATTTGTCCAGAACGCCTTTGCTTTATTTCCTTTTATATGATCGAAAAAATGCACTCGAATTGTCGTAATTACCCATTATTCGTTGGTGAGCCTGATGGAGCACTATTATTCTTCTGGTTACCTCTTAGAATTTTGTGATACATGCTATCTAGCTGAGACCAAGAGGGTTTAGGGGCAACAGGCCATAAGCCAACAACGTATTCCCTTGTTAAGATTAGCACTCATATACTACTGATGGACAGAGGATACTAACCAAAAACTCTGTCGTAATGCTGCTCCTTCTTCCTCTTGTGCCAAGTTTTCAATAAAGTTACCTATTGTCACTAGCTCTACCTTCATGACATTTGCTCGTTCTTTTTGGGACTTTATATTAACAGTAGTTGCTGCCTGAAGCCTTTTCAAGCTATCTTTGATTGGTTTGAGGAGTAGACGCATCATGGGATCGTCAGGCCTTGATGAACTATTCTCTGAGTGACGAGACCTTGGATTTTCATGATCACCATGCTTTTTCTTTGTATCACCATTTCTATGTCCAACATCTTGACTACCATTGCGGTAGCCGCAGTCTCTAGGCCTTCCATAATATGAATCAGAATATCGATGTTTCCTAGAAAGAGGTACTGGAGAGGCAGACACAGATCCTCTAGTCTCTGATCTACGGTGTCCATTAGATCGATCATATTTCTTGTTATTACGATGATGATTTTCAACTGCACGCTTGGCAGCTTGATTATCTGAATGTTTTGCTTTGAGAACTGATAAAAGGTAGTCAGCTCTTCGTACTAGGTGTACGGCTCCAGGTGCTTTGGCAACCCTTTCTTCTCCCTTATTGCGCTCTTCTTTCTTGTCTACACGATGTTCTTCTAGAAATAGTTTTTCACTAAGTCCTAAGTCTAGGTCGTCACGAATTTGAACCCAAGCCCCATAACCATGCCTGTGAATCCCTACTAGTAACATTCCATCTTCTCTGGCACCCCATTCGCAAGAGTAATTAGCGGCTTTGGAGGCATCGGGAATGCGGAAATTTCTAAAATCAGATATATTGGTTATTATGTCCCGGAGCATTCTCATCTCACCCGGTCGCTCTATTACAGTCTCAGCATTCAATCGTTTTACGCCAAGGAAATCGAATAAAACAGCTTTTTTATCTTTCTTAGTGAGAGGTTTGTTAGATTCACGTTCCATAGCTTCAATACGGGCTGCGTCTTCTGTTAGTCTTCTTGAGCTTTCATCAGTAATAGCTTGAATTGTGCTCCGTAACATATCAATATCACGACCGACAAGACGTGCGTCTTTAATTAACTCCTCTTGGCGCTCTTCGATAGATCCATAGCGGAGAAAGGCACGAAAGAGATTTCTAGCTTCTTTTTCATTTAGTTCTCGCTTTGGGTCAGCTCTGTTTGCTTGAGCTTCGCGTTTCTCATCAAGTTCATCTTGCTTAGCTTGATCTCTTTCTCTTTTTTTCATGAGGCGTTGTTCTCTTTCTATCTCCGCAATGTTCTTCGAGGCTGCTTTGCGTGGGGCATTTTCTTCCACAATTCTTGCGAGGTAATTTTCGTGCGCACGTTTTTCCTCATCTGCCTTGATACCAGCTAATTGATCCTTGGGGATTATATCATCCCATTCGAGATCAATCTTTACATCAGTGTACTCAAAGCTCCGTAGAAAGTCCTCGCCACCGTCGGCTACCATTCCTTCAGGAACCTCGGTCTTATGTTCCTCGGCATTTTCAAGAACTGAATCAATGTCTAGTTCCTCAAGTTTCTTCTGATTACCCGATTGCTCGAACATCTTCTGCCCTCTTCGTTTTAGGATCCTTGATATATCCTCTGAGGACCTTGGATCATCAATCTTACCAGCCTTAACGGCTTTTTCACGGAGTTCTTTTTTTTCTTTGTCTGTTACGCCCCTTTGAATTGTGATAAACTCCAACATGAGTTTATTTCGAGCTCGTTCAAGGACCTCCTCCTCTACTGTTTCTTTAGAAACTAACCTATAAATACTGACGGGCTTTTTCTGACCGATTCGATGTGCACGGGCCATTGCTTGTAAGTCGGCTTGGGGATTCCAGTCAGAGTCAAATATTATGACAGTATCCGCAGTCATAAGATTGATGCCAAGGCCTCCTGCACGTGTGGAAAGCAGGAAGCAAAAGTCGTTACTTCCTTCAGCATTGAAGTGGTCGATGGCCATCCGACGAGGACCTGCAGCTATGGTTCCATCTAGCCTTTGGAACTGATAACCTCTTAACTGAAGATAGTCACCTAGAATATCTAACATTTTAACCATTTGGCTGAAGATCAAGACACGATGATCATCGCGCTTTAGCTTTGTTAATAGTCGGTCAAGGAGCATCATTTTACCACTACTTGCAATAAGGCCCTTTAATTGATCTTCACGTCTTTCGCTTCCTTTTAATATTTTTTCCTCAGCGTTTGGAAACATATAAGGGTGATTGCTAGCTTTTTTAAGTTCCATCATTATGTTTAATAATGATTGTTTTTGCCCATTAGCACCCTCATTGAGCGCAGCGTAGTTTCGTGTGAGAATATTTTTGTAATAATCTAACTGGACATCAGATAGCTCGACGCGAATAATTTTTTCGCTTTTGGGGGGCAGATCATTTTCAACTTTTTGTTTTGTGCGACGTAGAATATACGGTTGGATCTTATTTGTCAATGCAGCAATCTTTTCACCCGCAGCTTCCTCTGTCAAATCCATATCCTCTTCAATATCGAGTTCTCCTGGCATTAAAAAGTCCATTAAAGCAGATAGTTCACCCAGGGTGTTTTGAACTGGAGTTCCAGTGATTAGCAAACGACTTGGAGCTTTAAAATCAAGCAGTTTTTGATACAATTGTGAATCTCGATTTTTTAAGCGATGAGCTTCATCTACACCCATGAACTGCCACTTAATTTGGGATAAAAAGGCCGCATCTGCAAGAATATACTCATATGATGTGAGTAAGGCGTTGAATTTCGGCTTCTTAACATTACCGTCTGATAATAACTCATATTCACGAATGATGCTCCTCGAGGCTTCTTTGCCGTTGTATATCACATAATTTATGTCAGGCGCCCAGTGGTTAAATGTGTCCGCCCAGGCAGGAATAGTAGTCAAAGGAACGATAACAAGGAATGGACCTTCCTGACGTCTATCGTGCCGGAGCCAATTCATGAATGAGACTGTTTGCACTGTTTTACCAAGACCCATTTCATCCGCTAATATAACATTCTTGTTCTTGGTCCAGTTGTAAGCCAGAAAGTTCAAGCCGGTGATTTGAAAGTCTCTAAGTTGGCCGTTCATAATGTAAGATGGTTGCTCTCGAATTGGAACGTGAGACCCGCGTGTATTTGGATTTGATTCTTCTTTATCTGACGAGATAGATTTGGCACATCTATCCAAGAATCGATCGATTGCATCCTGCGATAGCTCGCTGATTAGCGACTCGGATTCCCAAGTACAAGATTCATAGTATAAGCCTTTCCATTTCACAAAGTATTCGGTTCCTTCTTCTACATCTCGTGATCCAATAACTCGATCTACTTTGGTGTAATCTAGTAGAGCATCTGAGTCTCTCTCACGATCTAACATCCACTTTTCCTTTTCTTCAGGTGGTATCTCTGTGCCGCTTGACATGAAGATATCCTCAAGGACTACTTTTCGAAAATAGTTCTCCAACCGACGAAATCCACGCATCCCGGTTAGTGAAGTGGTAGTTTCCCAAGTAGCATGATAATGAGACTTTCCCTGCCACTTGATAAAGTATTCAAAATCGTCGCGGCTGATATCTTTAGAGCTAAAACTTTTATCCTCTTTAAGACGGTGTTTGAGAACGACGTCAATGTAAGGTGTCGTATCTTCCATGTCACCCCAGCTATAATTAGGAGTCATAAGCTCTGATTCATCGTCAAGGTCAGCATCACTCTCCTGGTATGCCCCCGCGGTTACTTGAGCTGCTTTCCGCGTGTTCCATCGCTTCTCATGACTTGGAGCTGGAGGACAGGCGGAATGTCTTTGACGTCTACGTTGTTTCTTGATCAAATTGCGGGCTCTGGAACCTCCGTAAGTATCGCTATCAGAGTCCGATCCGG
Organism: Blumeria hordei DH14; assembly: GCA_900239735.1. Lineage (NCBI taxonomy): Eukaryota > Fungi > Ascomycota > Leotiomycetes > Helotiales > Erysiphaceae > Blumeria > Blumeria hordei. The sequence goes on from OENG01000023.1 coordinate 6,148,102, forward strand.
ATGGTAATCGTAGAAGATTAATAGATTCACGTTTTGATACTGAGGATCTAGTTAGTTTGAAGTGACAACAAGGCTTTACGGGGTCTACATGGTTGGGATCGATCCTGTTTTCTCCGTTTTGTACGATGGGTTGAAATTACATCGTCAAAGTCGGACTCGACATCATTTTCATCATCAGACTCTATCTGTGATGTGTGAGAGCTCGTAACGGCGAAACTTCATTAGGAGACAGTAACGTACGATGGGTTTGTGCTGGATGGGACGACCCTTACTTATTTTTAGCATTTATTTAAAATAAGGTGAGTGTGATACTGACACTCCTCCGAAGACCGTATAACTCTGGATTAGCGCTCATGTGTTTGTTATCAAGATCTAGTTTTCGCTTCAATTGACGAGGCTCAGAGATGGACTGGTTATCGTATTCAGTTAAGCCAGGAGTTGGAGCTGAGCTGTCTTCCATATCATAATCGGCATCATCGGATGCATCCTGGCCGTTGGCAGAGGACTGTGATGCATCGCTCTCTGAGCCACCAAAGTCAGAATGTTGATTTAGGGATGAAGCCGATGAAGGCTGCCTTTCCATCATAGGCACAGCAGCGTTGGAAATTTCAGATTCACTATCGTATGGGGCATCATCGTTTGGAGGGCTAGATTCATTTAGTGAATTCGAAAATCCATTAAGTAATGGATAAGTCGTCATGGATTTGAGGGCTGTTGTAATCGGTGGAGGGGCTGCAGACAGCAAGTTAGCACGATAGTCGAGATTGATCCAAAATCTTGAGATGCGCAAAGCTGTTTTGCTACGCGAGAGGAAAATTGTGAGCCGAATCTATTGCGAGTGATAGCGCGTGATGGGAGTATTTCTAGCAAATATGAGCACGATCGGCGCACAAAAGTTGTGACACAATTTTTAAAGATATGAATTATATCGAAGAATCGATAGTAGGTTAAATTAACAAAAGTGGGTTGTAAAATACTAAGTCATCGCCGGAAATCTTTACTGCTGCTGACCAAAGCTTAAGAGGCTGAATTGAGCTAGGATAGATCTTCTAAGGTATACTAAAGTATATTGTGATTCGATTCGGCAAGTAGTCGGCAGGCTCAAAGTACGATTGGAAACAAGGCTTGAGAGTCGAAAGGAAATCACCTGGAACTTACAAGCCATTAAAAGCAGGCTGCCCGTTTGACAGAAGAATTTATTCTATCGATTAAAGTTATGAAATGCAAAGTATGTGACGAGTGTCATCCGATAGAAGTGGGTGGTAGATAGGAAGGCGTTATCAGGATCCGACACAATATGGTCGAGAGCCTCACTACGTCTAGCGTCTCGCGTGCTCACCAATCAGAATAGTTGCGTTTCCCAACCTTGACCCGAATTCATGAACAGTTTATTACAACTCAATTGATTTGTCACAAACATCCAGGCGAGAAGAAGCAGTTCAGTCAGTTGGCAGTCTAGGGTCCCAATCTCATTCTTTTTCAGTGAACTTTAGTAAAGCCACTTGCTTTAATTCACGGTTAATGCGACTCTGCATGCTATATTTCACCAACAATGTCCGATAAATTAACCCGGTATGACCTCATACTTCCAGTTATGTCTGTTGCTAATTTCTAACTGTGAATTTTCTCAGAATTGCTATCGTTAGCACAGATAAGGTACGGCCTCCTTCAACTTGAACGATTGCCCCACCACCCCCACCATCTCTAAAGGCGCTGCGGGCTAACAAGATAATTCTTAATTCTCTAGTGTAAACCCAAGGTACATCATATAATTTTAGATGATTCGAGTACTACAATCTGATTGAATCATAGAAATGTCGACAGGAATGTAAAAAGTCATGTCCCGTTGTCAGAAGTGGCCGTCTATGTATTGAGGTCACGTCCGACTCAAAGATAGCCTTCATCTCGGAAAACCTCTGTATTGGGTGTGGTATCTGTCCAAAAAAGTGTCCATTTGGTGCCATCAACATCATCAACTTGCCGACTAATCTCGAAAGTCAAGTCACACATCGATATTCAGCAAACAGCTTCAAACTTCATCGATTACCCACACCCCGCCCAGGACAAGTACTGGGATTAGTTGGATCTAATGGTATTGGAAAAAGTACAGCACTTAAGATTCTTAGTGGTAAACTGAAACCCAACCTGGGAAGATACGAAAATCCTCCAGACTGGCAAGATGTCATCAAACACTTTCGTGGTTCAGAACTTCAAAGTGCGTAACCATATGAACCATCTAACCTCTTACTATTTAAGTTAACTAAATAATTTCAGATTACTTCACTAAAATTCTCGAGGATGATCTTAAGGCAATAGTTAAACCTCAGTACGTTGACCGTATTCCAAAGGCTATCCGGGGTCCCGACAAGACTGTGCGGACCTTGATTGAAGGGGGTGCTTCCATGGATAATCTCGAGTATGTTCTTAATATTCTAGGTAAGTTTCAAATATTTCTCTCAAATACGAGCTCACACCTTAAGAATTAAATCATATAATGGACCGAGATGTTAGTCTTTTGTCAGGTGGAGAACTTCAGAGATTTGCAATAGGCACAGTTTGTGTACAGCAAGCGGATGTGTGAGTGGAATGGTCAAAAGTAATCCTCAAAGCTAAATTTATGCCACAGGTATATGTTTGATGAGCCTTCGTCTTACTTGGACGTCAAGCAAAGATTGAGCGCAGCCAAAGTAATACGATCTTTACTACGTCCAGATGATTATGTAATATGTGTCGAGCACGATTTATCTGTTCTTGACTATCTCTCAGACTTCATATGTGTTCTCTATGGACAACCTGCCGTATATGGAGTCGTCACTCTTCCTGCATCTGTGAGGGAGGGTATAAATATATTTCTTGATGGGAATATTCCCACAGAGAATTTAAGATTCAGAGAAGAATCACTTACTTTTCGCATTGCTGAAGCAGCAGATGAATTTTTAGCAGACAGGACTCGATCATTAGATTACCCGTCTATGGAAAAAACACTGGGAGGTTTTCATCTTAAAGTAGAGACCGGAAACTTCACTGATTCGGAGATAATTGTAATGATGGGCGAAAACGGAACTGGTAAAACGACATTCTGTAAACTACTTGCCGGTGCGCTTAAGCCTGACGGCTCACAAACTGTTCCCGGTATGAAAGTCAGCATGAAACCTCAAAAAATCACCCCGAAGTTCGAAGGTACAGTTCGGCAGCTTTTTTTCAAAAAGATAAAAACTGCATTTTTATTGCCGCAGTTTCAGACAGATGTTGTCAAGCCTCTAAAGCTTGAAGAATTTATCGATCAAGAAGTTAAGACACTCTCTGGTGGTGAGCTACAACGTGTGGCCATTGTCCTTGCCCTTGGGCTACCAGCAGATATTTATCTAATTGACGAGCCGTCAGCGTACCTGGATTCCGAGCAACGTATTATTGCAGCTCGAGTCATAAAACGGTTTATCATGCATTCTAAGAAGACTGCTTTTGTCGTTGAGCACGATTTCATTATGGCAACTTATTTAGCGGATCGGGTTATTGTCTTCGATGGTGAACCAGGAATTAATGCCCGAGCCAATACTCCTGAATCTTTACTAACTGGTTGCAACAAATTTTTGAAGAACCTTGATGTGACCTTCAGGCGCGATCCAAGTAACTACAGACCTCGGATCAACAAGCTGAATTCTCAATTAGACCACGAGCAAAAGCTAACAGGAAATTATGTAGGTTGTATGTGTGACATACCTATATATTCACTGACATTTTCAATAGTTCTTCCTGGAAGAATCAGAATCTAAATAAAAGTGATATTTGAGTAGTTATACTCCCATCTTTACACTTGCAGACGACATAAGCTTCTATTTGTCTACAAGTAATTAAGTAGAATTCCACAAAAGGTATCAATGCAAGGAATGGGGGCCAATTGAATTTTGTATTAAAAGTCGAGCTTCTGTACGCAAGTTCCAATTTCTATAAGCAATGAATAGAAAACTGTTCACTTAGTCTAGAGAAGTGAAGGCACGTCAGTGCAACCTGGTAGCGGTCCCTTTGTAAGTGAGAGAAATCTGTTTGTTACCTTATTAGTTGGAAATCCTTTCGAAACTTCCGACAATATTCGAAAAATTTGATATACAAGGCCCGGCTTTATACAACCTCACAAAAATTGATGTAATACAAGCCAAAATATATTAGGTATGATGCTTTTTCCTCACATATGAGCTCCGTTGTGGCTAGGCTGCATATTCAGTCCCGCGTTCCAAAAATGGTGCAATCTAGGGGCATACACTAGAGGACCCGGGTTTCCTTTTGGCCAACCAACTCACTCTTCTTCGATTTCTCCTTCTTCACTGCCACTATGTAGAGCTGGTTCATCCTTTGGATGCAATGTTGGTGTACGGGTTCGTTGCTGTCTCTCTCGCGAAGGTACGGGGGAGCGCTCGCGTGGTGTTAATTCAGTTCTTCGCTAAATCGTGTGAATTTCGGACATGCTCGGTGCCAGGGAGTATTGGGTTAACGAACCTTTGTGGCTTTCAGACTGCTAGCACTTTCTCCATCGCTTTCGGGCCTCCGGCGCTTGCTTACGGTGGGTCTCTCATCCCCATATGGTAATTCATCTATGCTACCCTTCGGGTCGCCTCTACGCCGATAAAGTTTTTCTCGCTCAGGATCTCGTTCTCTTCTATCCCATGCATAATAGCCGTTTCCCTCGCGGCGACTACGATGAGGTCTATCAAGATCTATATCACGATCTCGATCTCGCTCACGATCGCTTCGGCGTGCCGGAGATAATAAACTATCAGCTGCACCGCCTCTTCTGTAGTTCTTTTCTCGGTCAGCTATGGCTTTTCGGCGATCCGCTTCGTATGCATCTGGCTCTGGGCTGCGGCTTGTTCCATCGTTTCGTCCCCTTGATCGTCGTAATCTATCGCTCCTGTCTCGGTCACGGTAGGAACGGTCTACTGATAATCTTTCCCGTCGTCTCATTCTGTCTTTTTCAACATCCTCTTCTTTTTCTTTTAAACGTTTGATAACTTTGTCAAATGCTGAGCGGCGAAGTTCTTCATTAGGGACAGAAATGTACTCATCAGAACGATCAATACGGGGTTTTACCCTCTCATAACTATCATCTATTCGAACTGGAGGCTGAAGATGCTTAATCAAGGACCTGAGTGCGTCAACATTTCTACGCTGGTGCTTTTCTGCTTGATGTTTATCGTCTTCTTTCCTTCGAGATACTTTTTCGTGCAGCTATTGAGCATTAGAAAGTTTTTCATAAACATATCAATAATCAACTTACACGCTCAAAAATTAGAGATAGGGCTTCATGATCAACATTGGAAGTACGTCTGTCAGCCTTCATCAAAGCCAAAAATTCATCAAAATGCGTCTTTGGTTGTATCTCAAATCTTTTGTCCTAGTATCTCATTAGTGACGATATATATTGTGTATTGTCGAGAACTAACATCGAGAACATCGAGGACGTCGTTTCGTATACTACGGAGAGCACGCTCTTCTTCTTCAACCATGTCCCAAAATAAGTCAAGAGGCGTGGATCCAGGCTGACCGAGCATAGCCTGATATCGGTCATCACTTTCAATCGAAGAGAATATATCACTCCATTTAGAGCCAGCCCTTATTTTATTGGTTGCTTTTAGTTCTTGTAGAAGACAAATAAAATCGTCACGATTTTTACGCTCGCGGCGGAATTTTTGATTTTTTAAAAGCTGTCTAGAGTCATTGAAAGATTTTTCTAAAACCTTGATGTGATTCTCAAATGCTGTCAAAATATCTGACCTACTAAGTGACTGGAATATCTGATCGCTTTGAAACTTTTTGTTAGATTTTATAATCCCTTGAGCTTCAGTCCATCGAGTAAAAGGTTGTAAGTCTAGATCTCTCATAATTTCAACAAGTTCATTCATTGCGCTCTTCCTGTTTAAGGCTTCTTTCTCAGAATTAGCTCTTTTGAGTTCTATGATGTAATCTTCAAACAGTTGGCGTCGTTCATCGTCATTGTTTGATGAGCGAAATATAGTTTCCCCTTCGATGATTGGACGCGCCGTCTTCCATCGAGTGTAATGCTTAATTTCAGGATGACTCTTGAGCATAAGAGCAAAGTCTTTACGAAGCTTTTCAATCCTTTCCTTTGCTCTGTCTTTTTCTTGAATTTTAACTTCAACAGTATACTTCTCAAATGCCGCTTTTCTATCTTTAGGATCTTTTAAAGCTCGATATTGTGGATCTCTAATTATTGATCGCATGGTCTGCTCCCAGGTGCATTCAGGATCAACATTGTGCCTGCGTAGGAGCTTCATGAAAGCTGCTTCCGCTTCATCAAACGTATTATACTCTGGATCACTACTGGCGGGAACAAAAACTTGCGGACGACTTCCATTGCTGTCATTACCATATGCAATTTGACGGTTTTCGAAAAGAGTTTCTTTTTCCCTCGGGTTGTCATGTTGTGAACTTGAAAATCCTCCACCCGCAACAAATGTTGGCGCGCTGTTCATAATTAAATTAACAAATCTTATTACTTTTGGTAGAATACATACGAAGCTGTAGGTTTTGGTGATGATGCTTCCTTTGCTAATGCAACTTTATAAGCTTCAGGCATCTCCCAGGAGCTTTGTTTTGTTTCTGTGTTGTACCAGTATTTCCTCCCTCCTTCTGCGGTGTACTCTTTCCATGGCTGTGAAGAAAGTGCACGCTGTTTTAAAATTTAGTTTTGGCTCATCAGACTGAATGCTAGGAAAATTTACTTCCGCTGCAGTCATTAATTCTTCTGGTTTTGTCCATTGGGTGATTTTTGTGATGGTATTATAATAATATACCCGGCCCTCAGCATTGCGAGCTTCGGACCATAGGGGATTAGATTGCATAGTCCCATTGCTGATGTTTGCTGAGTTCATCTTTGTAGTGTCAAGGGTTTAAATCCTGGGTTCTAAGTGTCTGATAACAGGTTGACCTTGGAAAACTTGATACATTAGCCGAACATCAAAGGTGTGGATGCGAATGTAGGTGCACTTTACTGACCTGGTCGTTAGGCTAAGGCGCGTTACCAATTAATTCATTGGGCGTATCTACATCTAATGACAAACTGAACTAAACAACTCGACATCGCTGAATATTATAACCTTCTTTCCAACAAAACTGTTGCATATATGATAAAAAGTGCTCTCTGAAAAAACCATGGCTAAAGGTGCCGAGAATTCTACTGATGGCCTTAGAGGATCTGCAGCTCTTGTTGAAAGCTCCTCTCTTAATATAATTGTGCCATTAGAAAGTACTCTAGAGATTGAATCTACACTACGCTCTCATGAAGAATGTTTTGACAAAGAAAACGTGTTCATCTTGACATCTGTACCACAACGACAAGCCTTATTTTTTGGTTAGTAAACCGTTCAATTAATATCAACTATGTCTTACTTATTATCAGACGATAGATGAGACTCTTGACATCTATGTTCTTCTACAGACTCCCTATTTCGATGAAAAAACTCTTCGCTCTTACCTGACTAAATTGGCTATTAGTGTGCAAGGCCAGATATCTAATGCACCTGGAAATGCTAATATTCCTCCTGGACAAGATATTATCTATTCTGGATCTGTACAAGAAAGTGAAGATCCTTTCATCGTTGTACAGCTACCAGACGTCATTGAAGAGGAAACGGTGCAAGGAAACGTATTCATTGTATGGAAGATATCGGCATCACTTAGTAGACCACGATTTCGGCTTCATAGTCCATCGGTCACCTTCACCGCTAAAGCTAGTTTAAGGTCAGGGGAACACCCTGCGGCAACAATGCTAGAGGATAAATATCTCCCGAGCCAGGTTCCTTCCGCCATAAATATATTAGAGGTCTATCCCCCATAGCTCTACCTAGTAAGTGTGCTAATCTAACCAGGCTTTTGGCAATGATCCATCTATCAGCGGAATTAAACCTAGATTATCTGCATTAAGGATATCACAGACAGCACCAATATCTGGTGCAGGTATCGACTCGTCGAGAGTTTTCAGAAATGGATCGCACCATCCAATTAAGATTTATCCAGCCATAAACCCAAAAATTAAACATTTCAGACCAAACACCGCCTCTGCTCGTAGTGGATTAATAGCTTGTATTGATATCGACATAACCCCTTTCACTGATTGCCAGGTGATTCTGAGGCAGATTAAGCTTGATCTTCGTGGTGGGCAAGTGGAGGATTTAAATGCCAAATTTGGCATATCATTACCGGTGACTTCACATCCGCTCGATAACTTCACACTTATGTACTACCTCGATCCGGATGAGTTGGATACAAAATCCCCGGTCCGAGATCTAGTAATCTCTATATTTGCAACTGTAGATCTTTCCAACGCATGCCAACCAAAAGTCTCAATGCACTGGACAACACTTATATCTTTTGCACCACCTGTAAATCCTGGCTTTGGGGCGCCTACGTCATCAATTAAGCGCTCTCACAAGCCAGCACAACTTTCTATAGACTCTACTTCGGCTGATCGCAATGTAAAGAGCACTATATTTGCACCTGACCGCTCAGATCTTCAAAAAGATCCCAGCAATACAGGAAACCAACGGAAATCTTCCATAGCTGATTTTGGCATCACCCTGACGATCTATAGTCCTCCATCTACATCACCCATATATCTTGGCGCCCCATTCTCGTGGACTGTACTCATTGTCAACAGGTCTGAAAAGCCACGTAGGCTTGCTCTAATAGTAAACCCTAAGGACCGTCTTTTAGACGCGATTTCCCAACAAAATATTATTGGAAAATACAACGATTTAGAGCTGAGGGTCGCCAATAATCATTCCAGAAATGTAGATTACAAGCTATCAAATGATATAATAGATGAAAAAATAACATTTTCTGCAAAAAATAAATATGTCGATGCACCTGCAAAAATCATCTGCTTAAATACTGACCTTAAAATTGGTGTCCTACTGCCCATGGCGTGTCATGAAGTTGAGATAAGATTTATGGCCTTAAATTATGGAATCCTTAGCGTAGATGCCATCCGACTTCTGGACCTTGACACACATGAGTACGTCGATATTAGGGATTTACCCATAATAATTGTATCACCACAAATGAACTCATAAGCAAGTTGGAGTAAATTAGAAAACACTTTACGAATTCTTTGTGCTCTAATCGATAAGCTTATCATAAAATATCAAGTAATATTACTCGGACGACCCAATGCGTCGAGCAGATATTTGCTCAGCGAGATTAAACCCGGTTTACTACGTTGCGGACCTCGTTTCAGAATGACGAAGTGATTTTTTTGATACTCTACCAAATAGTCTGAAGTTTCTATCATGGAGTAAAAGCAACTAATATAAGATATCTTTTCTCAAACACCCCTCCTGAGATTCGCACTAGATATTTAAATTTGTGGCATATTTTGTGCGAACTGATGCTTTTTTTGTGTTATTTGGGTTCATAGCCAAAGTCGGAGTCTACTACAGGTACCGGATTGTTCAAGGTTTAGATTATACTGCGACATGTCTTACTCGGGACTACCATGTTAATAATTAAAAAACTAATAGCTAGTTTAAATTAAAACAATTACTACAACTTCAAGACCATCGCTAGCAAAGACGAATTCTTCACCTTCTAGTCGTGCCAGTGATATCACTCAGCATCCTCTATATACCTGGGATAGCCAAGAAGAATCGTATCCAAATAGAAGTAGGAAGTAAAAAAAAGCTCATCTCAACCCAACGACCTTTCATCAATCTTGGCCCTACCTTTCTAAAGTAAACCCTCCAACTTAACCATCTCACGAAACACCTCGTCTCAAGGACTGATTAAGCAATTGCATCAACTGCAGAGGGGAGTTTACCTCATCAGTAATCGACCACATCCTACAAAGAAGTTACGAAGCTATTTAATCCTCCAAGGAGAAAGTTAATGTTGCGGTTACAGCACGGTTACACCTGCGTATGTGCGAGTAGGATTGACTAGACGGAAATATAAATGGTGGTAGTAAAATAGAATGGCATCGACTGATGTAGAATGAAACTAGAAACCGATAATCTAGATAGGCATAGAATGGTGGCAATGAGAGTCTTAGTAGAGTGCAGCTGACACTATAAGCAAAAGCCAACGATGGAAGGTGCCGTGGTTTGTCTCCAGGTGGTGATCCCTGGTATAGTTTTAGTAGCCTTGGAACCTACTACACTTGGAAAGGAGACATCTCAGACTATATTTTTGTTGTATTTTAATGGTGATATATTAACTAGTCTTACTTCTACCAAGTCTACTGAGCAGCAGAGATATACAAAGGTTCGTGCATAATAAATATCACGTGGCTATATTTGGCTAATACCTGTCAATCACAACAATTTCGCGCTGTGCGCCTGGGGAAGTGGCCATCCGATGGTGCCCGGGCCACGCAGGTATTCTGGGAAACCAAACTGCCGACGTGCTTGCCAAAGCTGCCTGTGCGGCTCCAGCTCTTCACTCGGTATTCTCTATTGCGAGGGCAAGAAGGGAAGTCAAAGCCCAGTACGAAGCTACTGTTGCACTTTACTGGGCAGAAAATTCTCCATCTAGATATAAAGAATTAGGAATTGGTCCTAATACAAAGATTACTGCCGAGCTCGGCTGTCTAGAGCGACGCACACTAGGATATCTATTAGCTGCACGCTCTGGACAAGGCGATTTCGCAGACTACCACCGACGGTTTCAGAACGAAAACGCCATTCTTACCTGCTCATGCGGAGAAGAAAAGTCCCCCGACCACTTTTTCTATTGCCACCTTGGGCAGTACTAGGCACAGCTCCACAGAGCACAGAATCTTAGTCCCAACATATCTTGGGCTCTCGCTTCCGCGGAGGGAGTTCACGCATTCAATAGCTGGGTGCGGGTCACAAATTTCTGTGGAAAAGCACAAGTCTGACTGAAAGGGAATCATGTGATTTAACTAAGATCCCCCTTCCATAATGTTTATTTAATCTTTTCTTCATTCAATACAATCTGAATACATGAGAGTTGAAGGGTGACCGGTAACCATGTATGATTTAATCTTCAAGCGCAGGATGATAAGATCCTGGCTTTCATTTGCTTTGTTGGGATTTTCAGGCGCCAACAAGTCGGGTAGTTTTATTTAGACTGAGCTAACCGGCACGTGAGCTCCTCACGTGCCGTGCGCGGGCACGACGTTCATTCATTCATTGTTCTAGTTTAACGTCCTATGCGGTATCTATATACAGAACCATGAAGACGGTAAGCCGCTTTGGTTAGGGAAAAAGCTTTCATCAAACAAAACCCGAAGTCCCGCCACTCTGAACCGACCCGGCTTAATGCTGAGGACGTTCCTTTCAACCGTAAATTTTTAAACTTTCCCCAGAATTCATTAACTCCCCCTTCAATCAGACTAACGTTATGAGAAATTGAAAAGAGAAGGCACCTCCTCACTCGGCGTTGGTCTTCGAAGTGCTCGAAGAGTTGGCCCCGATGGTGGTTCAGCTGTCGAGGCGATGGTTGGTGCTGCTGGGACTTCGACTACCTTGCGTGGTCGTCCTGGCCCCTTTTTGAGTCCTTCAGCCTTCTTACTGGTGACTAAAGTAAATCCCTAATCATCAGTTGGTCCGACTGTTCGTATTGGCGCCATTGTTAGTTTTTCATTCCATATTTCCGCCGTTCTCGATAATAGCTCCATCCGAGCCTTCTCCACACTTCCCTTGTAGACCTGGTAGGTCCGACACGCTGCTTTCTGCCACGAACGGTGTTCCTTGCCGCAGTTGGCACAAGAAACCCTTTTCCTCGGACAGTCCCGAGTTTGGTGAGCGCCAGCGCACTCACCGCACCTAGCTGCCTTTCCACATGACGCCTGGGTGTGTCCCCACTGACTGCAGTTGTAACACTGCTTTGGCTGGGACCGTGGTGACCACACCTGCGCCGTGAAGAGCATGGCGTTCATCACAAGGCCGTTTCGGACCACTTCCGTTTGCATTGCCTCCGATGGGAGGCTGACCACAATTGATCCTCGATTGCGACCGTTTTTCTTCGATCGCTGGTGTTCCTTTCCGTCGTATAACCACCGTATACGACTTATGACTAAGCCTGGAATTCGTGCCTTCATGGCCGTCTCTATCTCCCTGATGATGGCGAAATTGTCGGCATCTCTGCCCCCTTCGATTCGTGTCCGCAATGGGACACCGTTGACCACGACTGGAAAATCTTGCCGCAAAATTTTAAATTCCGTTAGTTGTCGCATATTTAGCGCCGCGTCTCTCTGGGCCGCCGACTGGACATACACCTCGGTATCGTTGCTCCGCATTTGACGAATCGCGTATGCACCTTGAATGTGCTCTTTTGCCTTTGAAAGCAGCTCTTCCGGCTGCAATTTTTCTGCTCCATCGATTCTTATTCGAACCGCTGTTTTTGTCATTTGCGGAGCCACGACCGACGCGTAGCTCCTTGGTGGCGGCGTGCCCGAAACCACTGCTGGCGCAGCTTGACGAGCGGGATCCACGAGGCTTTTCTTGACGACTTCCTCTAGCGCCATCATCCTCTCCTAGATAGGAGACTTCTTCTGGGACATTTCCGTCCAGGCCCTTTTGTGTGCGTTAAAGGCCTTCACGGCCTCGTTCACGTCCTCCATTGATGGTAGGTCCTCCTCATCCATCTCTCCCATCACGATTAATCTAACCTGTTTTAGAAGTTTCCCTAGTATTTCCAAGTTTTTATCCTTTGGAGCTGTCTGCGCTCCGCTGCCGTTGTTTGTTGAGGCCATTGTCGCATTTTGCGACGCGTCGAAACCGCTGGATTTACCCACACCAGCACCCACACCTGCCATGTTGAAGCACAGAAGATGAAATGATGAAAGGAGGGTAATGAAGATGAAAAAATAAGATTCACGATGTCAAATTGGCGATACGGGCAGCGTGGAATGCTGCGCAGATTTCTGGCAAAAATGATGTCTTATTTCGGGGCACGACGTTAATTATTATAAATAAATAAATAATTTTCGCGCTGAGAAATCTCAGTGGATGATGAAGACATGTCTGGATAACTCTGGGTTTTTGAGGCGTTTTCCTGAGTGAGTATTCATGGATGAGAGCTGACTTGGGGTGAAGAAAAAGCCGGCATAACTTCGCTGTGGTATTTGTAAATGAAATCCGAGGCATGAGTGCTCTACTTTTAAATTGAGTCACCTACCACGTACTTTTTCTCTGATGTTGTCTCATAGCTAGATAGCTGCATACGCAATTTAAATCTAATGCAAAATATCATAAAAAGGGCATGCACCCATGACAAGTTTAGGAACAGCCTTTACCACGTTCAAATTAGCTTTTCGATAACTTTTTTCCATATCTTTTGCTACGGCCGATGGAGACAGTGAAAAATTCTTCCAATACCTCATCACAATCAACAGTGCAACTGAATGTCTGGCACCCTAATCATATGAGAATAAAACGCCAATTTCAATGCATATGCTATTCCTGCCGAAGTCGTATGCCTAATTTTCGTCCGCGGTGCAAAGGGTATTTCATGTTTGGTTATATGGACAGACAAAAGTTTATGTGGTCGAAAATAGATATGTTTCACTCGACTGTATGATGTTATCTCTGCTATGGTTACGTGCTATGCGGAATACATATTGCGGAGTGGTGAGGAGTGGATGATGTTATATCTAGGAGGTGACGTTGAATAAACTCATGCAATACTATACTGTAGGCATATGGACAGAAAGTATAAGACTAAATCTGTATCGATTCATTGTGGGTACATTCATAAAACTATATACATGCTCGCTTAACCAGGATACTAGTGATATGCGCTGTGGCCTTGAGCCTCACGCAATACCCAATCCTCGACTACTTCGGTGTCTTATATCATAACACGAATGAGCATACTGGGACCCACATCTTTCCAGTGATTTCTGCTTGTGTTGTGTTGTGTTGTGGGTTTTTATTGTACTACTTGAGTCTTCGACTATCTAGCACATTGGGCTCCTCTCTGGCCCAGGCCACACCTTGTACAGTGCTCCTGTCCTCTCTTGTTACTTGTAAGATCATTGATATATTGCCCATGATGAATAGCCATTCAGCTCAGTATTTACCCGTGGAATTCAGCCACCTTTTCCACGGAACCTTCTACCCAAAAAAATAAAAATGGTAGCAATGGAAACTGCGTGCGCGGGGAAAAGTCTCAAAAAACCTGCAGCCCCAGCCAGGCGAGGCCTAAACACCGGGACCACATGAGGTGCGCATATTCATCTATATCTCCCTTCTTTGTAGCATTCGAGGCCATCTTGATCCAATCCACCATCTCCGTATCGGGTGCTGGGTTCGCTCCGGAAACTCATCGGATGGCTTTTCCTCCATGATCAAGGGTTGGTGACGAGAAGGGCTTCGACCCTAACGTCTGATCTGATCGTGGTTAGCTTCATGATAATGGTGATAAGGGGATGTGATGAGAAATGAAGACGATACAGATCGCGAAGGCGACTGGGAATCCTCATCGAAGTGAGGAGGTTGTTACTCAATCTTGGCTCTGCAGACTCTACAGTGAGAGCTGGAGGTTCGTAGGGGACACCACTGACAGGTGTTGAGAATAGTCCCCCTGTGATTTCTGCTTATGGGTGTATGTGTGCGTAATGTCAACGATTTCGGATAGCGCCATAGATACTTAATAAACAGGCACCGATGGAAGGTGTTGTGATCCGCCTCCTAGCCATCATCTCCCCGAATTAAAGTCTTAGTAGCCTGGACACCTACCTCACTCTAGAGAGGGAGAACTGTGAGGCCATATCTCGCGCGACAGTTATATACAAGATGACAAAGGCAAGCTAGGATAGCCAAAGGGTTTTCCTGTCTTTATCATGACTGGTTTCTGATTTGGGAATGTATAATTGCGCTGGAACAGCTTTTTTTTTGTATCATCTTTAAATTGCGGATGCAGCTGTCTAGCTACGACACAATATCAGAGAAAATGTATAGAAAGGATGACTCAATATACAAGAAGAGCACTCATGCCTCGGATTTCATTTACAAGCACCACTGCGAAGTTATGGTGGCTTTTTCTTCACCACAAGTCAGCCCTGATCCATAAACACTCACCCAGGGAAACGTCCAATAAACCCTTGATTATCCAGACATGCCTTCATCATCCACTGAGATTTCTCCGCGCGAAATGTAGTCTTCGGTGTCTCCTTCTCAAGCGGAGTAGGTGCCCAGGCTACTCAAACTATATCAGAGAACACCACCAGAAGACGGAACACGGCACCATCCATCGTTTGCTTGTATTTATAGTGCCAGCTGCACTTTCGCAAGCGAAGTCTTGGCGCACATAAAGCTCAATTCGTGAAACTCCTTGCCAAAATTCCAAAATCATTCGCCCATCGAGATTGCTTTATCAATCATCTCGCAGAAAATACTGGTTCGAGGTGTGCTGATACTCTTTTGAGTCGGGCCACCAAGCAACTGCTCCAAAAGGAACTATTGGGACAATGCACTTGTCTACTGCTAGAACCAGTATCGCAGGAGTGGCTCCTCGATACGCTGAGTTAAAACGGCACATGTTTTGGGCAACCTTAAGAGCTTTACCACACCACGTTGTGACGTGGTGTTTGAAGTCTAGTCGTGGGTCTAGATGTACTCCAAGCCAGCGTATTTAGTCTGCTGGCTCGATAGCCACGCTGTTCACACGAATGCCTACTGGCTTCTCGCGCTTCCGCCCTGGAAATTGGACTACTTCCGTCTCTTTGGCATCAAAAGGGACTGCGTTGTTACTCGCAAACCATAGAAGATGGTCTACTTCCTTCTGTACAGATGCGGCAGACTCGGCAATGCTTGGCCCGAAACCTAGAGTTCCGATGTCGTCAGCGTAGATGAGCCTCATTTCTGGATTGTCGCTTCGCATAGGTTCTGCCATGTACAAAAGGAAGAGTGTTGAAATTGGAGACATAGAGTGTTGTGGACGTACGGGCCCTCCATTTCGTCTAGGTTCCCGACATGATCTTGTGTATATTTAAGAGGTTGGAATGGGTAATATGGTAGCGCTTCAGACTACTTAGTGTATACATGAGCGGCTGTATGGCGCGGGTACAAGGAGATTATTGGGGGTTTTTTATGCCTAGATGGCGCAACACTCGTTTATGCTGTAGTTTAGTCTCTGTGTCGCTTACACTTGTTGTCGGAATATTTCCTATGGATTCTTTATTTGTAGTATCTCAATAACGATAATTGCATTTATTCGTGTCTATCTTTCTTTGTGACGGAGCGCCAGGGCCTTAGTGACCTTGAACACTCGTCACATGATACATACTTCTAAAGCTATTACTAATCATTACCTATTTGTTATTACATCTTCATAATCATCATTACCGCCCAAACTCCAGTATCCTTGCTTTATACACATCCAAATAAAACTTGTGTCCTATTATTCGACACTTGTACTTGTTGCGCACACTTCCCACACTTTTAGCCGTAATCCGAACATGACAACCTTTAAGTCAACTTCTACTTTCGTTCCATAAATATTGCGCCCATTTCATTGCGCGATATTTCCAACAAAGAGAAGTGGAGATATCTGTGATCCCTGCGGAACCCTATACACCAGCTTTCTCTACCCGGTTATCCCTCTGGAGTATCGGACTTGCACCTTTTGTTGTGCAAGAAATGACGTCTTCCATCGGAGAATTGAGTCCGACTACCTCTACTCTTGCATCCTCCTCACCAAACAGTTTTGGAGTACTGCATCGAACGTGCCTTGGACATCGAGAGTCGTGAATATGGCTGCCCATCCCTGGGCGCTTGCCTCTTCGATATCGTAGACTACGCAGGTGAAAAAGTCGTTTGACGATCCTTTGGGGAGCGCTGTGACGGCTAGTAAGCCGATAGGATCCCTGTAGCCTGTGCTATTCAGCACAGACATATCCTTAGTGTCAGCGCTAAGTTACGCTTGTATTGAAAGTCTGGAACTGCCTATGTTTGAGACGTTAGAAACTAACCCGCACCTGAATAATGGGAGCACGACTGGAGGACAGCTACTAGTGTTTGGAATATTGGATTCATGTATATAAAGGGCATTAGATATAGCATTACATTTGTTCTTCAGTTAATAAATAAACTTACCTTTCGACATACAAACGCCCAAGCTTTATATATCGGAATTGTTACAAGCGCACCAAATTGTGGGTATCCTACAACGTCCAGCGTAACCGCGAGATGGGCCATCCGCTTCACCAGGAGACATTCCAGTCCCTTACCCAAGCATTATAAAATGGCAATTAGTCTCCAGCCTTTTACTGTTTTGGGTCTCGGGTTGTCTTGCGTAGGGGCACCACTTCAGCCAGCTTGAAGCAGGATGGATGGGTGCCGAGTCTGATGTAGGCGCGGAAGAGAGTGCCGTCAAATGGTTCAATCGTCTTCCAACAGGTTCGCAGAAGCTCCACAGAGATCCCGTCTGCTCCAGGCGCTTTGTTGGCGCAGCCTATGGTGCACATGCGGTTCTCCTCGTCCGAGACATGGTCGTTCCAGGGGATTCGGTTAGTGCTTGGCGCATCGAGTGGCGGTGGGTCGTCCGTCGCTTAGTGCCGTGCCAAAAGAGCATCTTGTAGTATCACTGCCCGCTCCGCCGGATCGGTGTACATCTTCCTTTCATGGATCAGCGAAGGGGTGTGACGGGAAACCCGAGTTGGTGATGATTATGTCGATTTAATAAACTGTATAAAGAGGAAAGAGAAATCTAGGTACAACTAACGGGTATTTTTAATATTTAGCCTCTCAGTGATTGTTTTTACTGATTTCTTCGCCCTAGGCCGAATACCTGCCGCCCAGCCACATATTATCGAGAATCACTACGCTGTGACACTGATCTGGTCCCTTGGCTAGTAGTGCCGTATCTCTCAGTTTCGTCTATCATTTCCTTTAACTCTTACAACATGAATCCTCAATAATACGCTTAGGTATCCACATAAGCTCAGATAACGGACAAACCGTAAAAAGGAGGGGTACTTTCCTGCATTGGTTCGACTGAGCGCATTAGCTTGAGCACTTCAGTCGGTGTCGTGATTGCTTCGACTTGGCGTGTCTTGTACTCTTTCCTTGCCTCTCTGAGGGCTGAACGCAGCTTCTTCGAATGCACCCGTCGTTGCTCCGGAGTCACTTCTGCACGATATTTCGTGTGAGCCAACTTGCATCCCGGAGTCCACCAAGACGTACATTTGCCACGTCTTCTGTTTCTTCGTGTTCCTGCTGATTTGATAGCGTGAGTAAGACCGGAACAAAGACCGTTGGCGTATTCATCTGCATTGAGAACTGTGTCTAGAACGAGTGGCGGGTGCGTCCACTGCGTTACGGCAAGGACGAACCTCGGCAAGTTTCCGAGCGTTACCTTGATCTGCAAAGGCTCCTTGTCCCTTTTCCCGGATCCGGTGATGATTCTTCCTCGAATCGGTAGATGGTCGCTGGTTACGCACTCGTTGTGATCCACCTATGCTTCAGCCCCGTTGATGTTGGTCCAAGCAAGATCCAGCGTATTTCCGGCTCAGTGCATTGGCTTGCCCACAATCAGAAAAGGAAGATTATGGAGTTCCGCCAATCTCTAGTTTTCAATTTCTTATCCGAGTGGGCGGGTAGCCCCTAGTTGGCGCGTGCAGTACACCTCGTTGAAATCGCCAGCTGCGACAGATCGTGTTGGTGGGTCCCAGCTGAGAAGTGGTCGAATCTCCGTCGGGTCTTCGGGTCTTTGTATATGTTGAGAAACGTGACTCCGTTTACCAAAACCCAGCAGCAGGCCGCCGTCGGGGGATCACAGGGAAAGATTTGACTTGCCGAATTGGTTCTAATGTTGATTAGTGTATAAGTCACTGCCCTGGGCCAAAAATTTACACTGCCATGTGGTTTATGGCAGTCGTAACCAGTGTGTGACTTTGTTTCCTTTGTGGTTTTGTTCCACGAAGGCTCTTGTATTAACACTACATCTACGCCTAGCTCTTAAGCGCTGGAAAGCGCGATGACGTGTGACGAGCCTCCCTTACCTACGTTGATCGAAATAAAACTTATCGTAGGTGGGGGGCTGGAAGGGACCCGTGAAGGACTCTTCAGGAGGACTCAACAGGATTCGTCGTTCCTGTGGCCGTGGCATCTGGGGCGACGTCGGTCATCAGAACTTCGAACCTGTTGTTCGGTATCTCCACTCTGGACGAGGCTTGCGTCTGTCTAACGACCGCTTAAGCTGCTGCCTCAGCGCGACGGACAGCAGCTTTAGCCCTTTCCACTACCGCTAGCTCACGTTAGCTAGCCATGCGAACTGCGGCCAATTGTTCTCTGCTTATCGGCCCGGACTTGGTGGGGAGCGCCAGGCACACTCGACTACCGAGCCTGTGCGGTCCTCCGCAGTTGCGGCACTTGGTTTGCGCATGGCACTCGTCTGTCGAATGCATTGTGGAGGGGCAGTTCCAGTAGGCTGGGGCGTGAGAGCAACTACGCGCTCCCTGGAACTGCAGACGGCGCTTGCATTGCTGCACATTTTGTCGGGGTTGATGTTAGACCGCGACGCCCGAGTTATCAAACAGGCGGAACCTTAACCTTGGTTCCTCTCCTTTCTTGAAATGAGCGAGCCATGACTGGTATGACGCGTCAAGGCTGATTTACCGTGGGGCAGAAATTTGACTGGAACAGTCTTCGTAACGCTGGTGATCTTCTCGACCACCATCTCCTCCATCACTAACACCCTTCCAATAAGAGTGTAGGTGGCGATTGGAAGCGTCGAGACCCGGAGCGCTACGAGGTTGGAGGTCTCCTCCAGTCTTCCCCCGATGGGAAGGAAAGATTCCGCCGCGTTCAACAGGAGCTGGTGAGATTCCTGATCCTTCGATCGGAGCGCATAACCAGGTAGTACTTGGTGTGAGTGTTCAATTTCTGCTTGTAGCGCGTTGGTGAGCTACGCCACAGCTCCTCTGATGTCAGCTAGCGAAATCTTTCGCCACTGGTGTTTTGAACCCAGCCGGGGGAGCAGTCGGCTGTCCAGCGATGACGAAGGGGCCATCTTGACCAATTTCTGGGTCGGCAGTTACCTATGGCACCGCAACGGCAGACCTTTCTGGCCTGGCGGTCGATGGTGAGGGGCCCGCTGCTGCTGGCCTAATGGCCGCTGGGGCGGGGAGGGAGACTTATCGGCACTGGTGTATTTCCAGTGCGTAGGAAGTTGGCGATGGTGCCCCTTAGACATACGTTCATCGCGACCAAGGATTCCTTGTTATCCGTTGTTTTTAATGACAGGATAACGCTTTCCAATTTGTTCAACACCGTTGAGACTATTGTGAGCCTGGCGGAGGCGTTTGCAGTCCACTTCCTATCGGCTTCCAGCAAAGCTTCGATTTCCGGCGGGGGTTTTTGTGTCGTACCGGTGCCATTTTAAGACTGAGTGTCGCGGTACCACAAGAAATTGATGTGTAGATATTCGATTTTTGATTTTAAGGGTTGGAATGGGCTGATAGCGCAAGGTTTCATCTATTTCTCGAATTGCGCGGTTGTTTGTTTTCTATTGTTCATCTGTCGGGGCGCCAAGCCTTGGCTTAGGTCCCTTCAACCCACTAAACTAACTAGAGGCATGGATGCCAGTGCTTACTGCCCTGGTTGCTTCACTCTTGCAACTTCTCACAAGGTGTGCAAGGCAATTTTCTTATTATATAATAGCGTGTAGCATAGCACCTATACCTTTATATCTAGTTGCCGAGGGTCTTCACCCCTTTGATGTATTACACCCATTCTCGGGATAGTGCTAATAGATCCATTCAGAAACACCAAACTGTCCATCCATAACGCAAGGCTCAAAGTTGAGGCAGAGTTTAAGACCTATCTAATCTTTCTTTGGGATTTTTAGGGAAGGTCCTTATGTAAAACTCAGAAAGGGAAAGCCACTTTGCTACACGTAGGGCCCCTTCTTAGGTTCCTAGAAAAATTTTCGTTGGGTCCCTAGATGTTCGGACTAGGTCCTGATCAACGATATCTAGCCTAATTGTTCTATGTTGCAGGCTACTGTTCCAATTATTCATGGAATCATAATCAGGGTTGTGAGTAGTTTCGGTTTGGTGTGGGTTATTAGATTGATACCTGAGCGTGTCTCATAGTAGTCAGGCATGCGACTCAAGTAGCAAATACACGGTAAACCTCGACCCCAAAATGATGATATGAATCAAGTTTTATATGCTTGCTCCTGTATGGCTAGTGTGGATGGAAAATGATGGATTTGGCTGTAGACAGATAAAGACGCTATAGCCCTCTGATATTCGGGACAAGTCTTCTACCAAATAATATCGGAATCAATCCTAGCCTCTATTAATCAATCTCATGAATTATTTCCGTGTCTGTAATTACGGACCAATATACAAAGTCGATGATCAAGTTAAAAGTCGATAACTAGAAAATACTGGAGCTTAAGGGGGTCTATGTGTGGTTAGGTGGCACTCTAGAAAGTGCAATAGGGCTTTAAGCTGTCCGCAGCCACAATGTAGGTTAGCGCCCTCGTGATTGAGACGGCGGTGGTACTCTGCAAAGGTACCAGGACCTGAGCGGGCAGCGTAAAGTCTAGAGAGAAATTGTCTGACAAGTGATTGTTCCTTAGGGCGATAAGAGCATAAGTCGATGACAAGCTCCCTCTAGGACGCTGGGGCATGTAGATCCCAATAACCTTTCATAGCCGTCGATACTTCTACTTTGATACGGTTTTTTGCGGTGTCAAAAGAAACGTACCCACGGGTTATAGGCGAGTGTTTTGAAAGCCTATCCCGGGCAGAGGTGTCGGCCAAATTATTACCTAATATGTCAGAGTCGGTTGGGATCAAATAGGCCTGGACTTTCCCGGGAGGAATTTGCGGAAGCCGGGTGCCAAGAGGCCAGTCTCGGGAGAGGGCCTGTATTTCTTGAAAGATCACTTGCGACGATCAAATTGAGGAGTGAAATAAAAGGCGAGCTGCCTCCAGGTTATCTGCGAGTATCCAAAGATTTTCTGAGAAGCATGCTGTTGGTAGGGAAAACGCAGCTTTGAGGGCTTCTTTCACGGCGGTCATTTCTGCGTCAAAAGGTCACAGCGTCGATTCAAGGGACATACTCTCGCGGTATACCATCTGGCCAGCTTGAAAGATAACAATTCCACCGCCTGTCAATGATGATACTGCTATCTTAGATCTAGCGCAATCTGCATAGACTGCTAGATCTCTAAAAGGGATGCTAGAAGGGAGATTAATGGGAGGGTGTGTAACTCAACTTACACTATTATACCATGTCTCTCTTTTGAGCTTTGGCGGCTGAATCATACGGTCGATCATTTCAGTGTTCGAACTTTAGAGAATCCAGCCTGCAAGACGGGAGGCTCGATGATAATGTGCCCAGATCCATATGGCTCTTTGCCGCAGTGGGTGTCTAGGATTCAGGCGTTGAATGCGCAGTGCCGCGAATTTTGGTTCGAAGTCCAGCTGTAAATCAAGAGGGGGGAGGCCTGATTCGTGGTATAGAATAGAGATTGTGTCGAAGGCTTAGAATAACTACCGAAGAAGTTGAACAGGGAAATGTCTCGGGTCAAAAATAGGGACTGTCCATACGTATGTGGGTTGTTTGTTTCGGTCAGTGCTTGCATTCTGTATTTAGAACCGCAGGTTATTCTATTCCTAGCGCATGTCTATATTTAGAGGTCAAGAGATCAAGTCGATCATGATCAGTGTATATAGTCCTAGAATTCCGGGAGAAATAGGAATCAAGTTGTTTTTACTGAGTTATCTTTTACTTTAATTACATACACTTCGCCTGCCACAGGTCAGGCTCCCAGTTACCTGATAGATTGGCGTAGTTCGGTATACAGGTAGGATAGCTCTGGCTCCTGTTGGAATAACTTTGCGGAGGGTGGATAGGTGTCCTTCGACTCGATTCGAGATAAGTCTATTGCTATAACTGGTGCGATCAGGCCACCAGGTCTCTGCATTATAGTTGGTGCTAGGAAGAGTGTAAGCTAAGGTGGCTTGTCGTATAAGCTGGGGGCGCTCCTCGGACGGTGTTGCTGAGAGAATGGAGGGCGTTGGCAACTTAATGAGCCTTCTCAGCTAGGATGCTGACATAGCATTTAAATGAGAGAGCCCGATCAAAATGGACCCCTAGCCAGCGTGTGTAGGGTTTAGTGGGATCTTCCGAGTCCTTTTTATCTCTGTGGAAGACGAAAATGGTTCACAGAGGGTCGCGGTCAGCCTGTTTCCGAGAAAAGTGTTGTAGCTCCGATTTTTCTGGGTCGACAGCAATGCCTTCTCTTTCCCCCCAGCCTAATGCTTTCGCCAGTGAGTGAGAGAGAGCTATGCAGTTACTCAGAAGATTAGGCCTTGTCTCAAGGAGCGCAGCATCATCTGCATAGCTGAATATTTTTCTCTTCATTTCCATCTTGAAGAGCGGGGAAATGTAGAGCATGAAGAGAATTAGCGGGGCCGGTGAGCCTTGTGGAAGGCTGTAATCCACATGTTATGGGGGGATGTTACTCCATCGGAACAGACGCACACCGTACGGCGTGATTGGCAGGTAATGAAATTAGTCACCCGTAGCTTTGAGGGACATTTATGGATATTAGTCAAGTGGTGTCAGTGCAAAGTTGGGGGTGACTATCGTTCATTATCCATGATAGATAGAGAAAGATATACGTTCTGATCAATAACTATTTTACCCAACCTTTGTGCTAGCACCCAACTTTGAACCAGAGATATCCCGACAATCAGGTCTCCGCCCCGTAGTAGGCAATGGGTAGTACGCAGGCGGTAACAGCTTGGAGTAAAATTTTAGGTGAGGCACCTCTCTTTTTTTCTTTTAAATCATATTGTATTCATCAATGTAGCCATGACTTTTTGGCGTCTCTCCCGACGATATCACGCGAGTGACCAAATTGGTTCCTTTTCTTGTTCGTCCTCATGGGTCTTGCAAACCCGGAGCGCCATACTAGACTTGGCAAGCGTTTTTCCCTCGCGAATCAACACCTCGACCTGGATTCCGCCTTTTCGATGACTCCGGAGCTGCAAAGCTATTCCAACCTCGTCGAAAAATAGTTCAGTGCAAATGATGTCTTGGGTTTCATGACTCTCGCGGTTGCCCCCGCGCCCCGGCTTGCTGGCGCTGCGGATCAAAAATGCACTCGTAGTCAGAGTACAAAGCCCTCACTAGGTGTCATAACTGTGGCGGACCACACCGATCAGACATTGGGGCTGTTTAGCTAGGCCCACGAAGGATGGACCGGTGGACAAAGAGCAGCTTGGAGTGATACGCAGGGTTGAGCAAGGAAGGCTTATAGCATTTGTTCGTGTCAAATCTGTAGCCGAAAAAGTCTTCGAGGCGATATACGGCTCTAAGAAAGATGTCTGCATGCCAGAGGGATCGGGTTTCTGGTTTCGGAGTTCTGGAATCCTAAGAAGAAGTTTGAGGTTACAGCGAACTTTAGTTAAGTCTTCGAGACTTACACAACAATATATCAGGATACCGGCTGGATAAATGCTAACTGTGAACTCATCTTTCGCTATCAGCGAAGATCAGGAAAATTTACTAGGAAGATGTGACAGGAAAAGGAACTGGCAAGAAGCGCGTGATCCGGACCAAATTTATTTTTCTTCTAAATTTTATTTCAGTTTTTGATTTACTTTTTTGATTTTATTTTTGCTATTAATTTCTAGAATTTTAGCGGAAGTTCTCGCGGTTGGAATGAGTTGGGCCTGTACGCAGTTATCCTTGCCGGCTCTGTCGGTCGTGTACCCATAGATGAGATTAGTGCTTTAGCTTAGGACCTAAACATAACAATAACAACAACTTTGGCGCCACTCGTTGTGCTGCCAGGACTAAAAAGTACGTTCGCTACAATCAGCCATTTTTTGCAAGGTTACGGACGTGTCATTTGAAAGGAAGTATCCTATCAAAGTGAACTCCAAGCCATCTGATATATGGACAATCTTTCTTTTCTGCTACAGAGAAGTAGACACGCATGATCGCCGTCGTCTTTCCTGAGACTTTATCTGCCTGTTTTCGAGAGAAACGCTGAAGCTCTGACTTTCCTGGATCGAAGATGATGCCTTCCTCAAGTCCCCAGTCCAATGCTTCCTTCATCGCCTTTTTTAGGGATATACAGTTATCGTGTAGCTATTTTTGAGTCTTACGAACCGTGATGTTTGTTTGCTCATTTACGTGCTAGGTATAGTGATTCCCGTCGCACTCCTACTGGAGCTTGAGCACGAGTGGAGCCGGGCTAGATCAGGTTAACTACCATTAAGTACATCTACCTCATCCCACCTTAATGACCGGACCACCTCAGACTTCACCCATGTGTTAAACCATGTCAAGCCCAACCGTCCCGAGAACCCTCCTTTGATGCGCCGAAGCGCAAATTCCTCCTCAGCCTCGGCCACCACGCGCAAGAGCCCTTGACACCTTCGCGGTCTGTAACTTTTCACTTCCATTCAGTCCCAGCTTTAGCTCATCTCAGCATCTCCTCATCTCATTCAGGGGTCGTTTTCTTCATTGGAGGCCTCATCCAGTCGCCCGCCGAGGCCTCCTCAGTTTATATTCCCTATTTTTTTCCCCATACAGCATCTCTTTGTCCTTTAATCAGCCTCGCCATCCCAGAAACTTTGAAGAATGTCCACCCCTGCGGCCTTGCCTCGTCGATGCCGTACCCATAACCGTGGAGGTCGAAAACGCAACGGAGAGCTCATGACCGAGGCACTGGTGCCCCAGCCTTTGTCGAACGCTCTAGTTGGTATGCCGGCGAAATATCGTGCGGATTTCGTCGGTGGCGATTCGTCCCAGGTCGACTTGTCGGCGCTCTTGGACGAGGTGAGGACGCGTTCAAGGCCGGTATTTCGACCGTACCTTCACAGCGACTGGCAGTTGCAGAGTGTGGGACATCTTCTTATTTCTTTGTTGGCGAATTGACTTTTGGAGGTATGGGATTGCTTCGGTAGGTGGTAAGATGATTGTGGAGAGGGCCGCGAGATGAGTTTGGCAGGGAATGATTTTCCAGAGAAAGAAATTAAGAACTTAAAGGTGTCAATTATTTCAATACGAACGTCAGACAGGGTATAGCCTGTCTGCGGTTCGTATCTGGGATGTAGATGATTGATTCCGTTGAGTTGTGCAGTCGTGAAATCTCTGCAAGTCGGATTTTCGACCAAAAATGAGCCAACACCACTCCTCCCCATCGCCAACTCGACGAAAGCTTTCAAATTCCCCCTTTGTCGTGACTGAATCTCGGCTCTAGGGGAATATTTCACCACCAGATTCGTAGAGGACACCACTTACAGGTGTTCAGCCTTCGTCCTCCCTTACGAACCGTGACGTCGTCGGCATATACAAATCCACGACAATTGCAGCCTAGCTTGAATAAGATGAAATTTAAAGCATGAAACGGGTGGAAGAGACAGGAGAGCCTTTAGGAAGCCTACAACTGACTCGCCGCCTAGGCATATTTGTATTGAGCGATATGTGGCGAAGTTTGCTACCCAATTGACAAAAAACTCTGGCCAGCCTTGCTCTCGCAAGCGGCGAACAAGTCTACATGTTCCCCTAAGTGGGTATACACGGACGAGGGTTGACTTGGGGTGAAGAAAAAGCTGCTATAAATTTGCGCAGTGGTACTCGCAAGTGAAATACGAGGTATGAATGCTCTAACTATATATTGTGTCATCTGTTACTTAGATATCTCTGACATTATGTCGTTGCTAGCTAACTGCATACGTTATTGAAATCTAAATTAGAAAAAATAGACAGCCAGGAATTGGAAAATAAGATAAAGTCAAAAAATGTAAGTGGCACTGACAGAAAATAGTCATCGTACATCTTGCTCATAGAGTTTAATTAACGCCGTACTCTTTGCCGCGCTGATGTCGTCTTCTCGGGTCCAGCCATAGCAATCTTATAACTGCAGCCGGTGGAGACAGCCATATGTGACTAGCGCGCTGGTGAACTATAAATTCGGGACTATCCGAGGGAAAATGCTTCCTACGCTAACTGTGGCAGGGAGCATCGCTTATAGCAAGAAGGAGAATGTGGGACCTACCAGGTTTACAAGGGGAGTGTGGAGAAAGCTCGGATGGAGCTCCTGTTTAGTGGTGAGCATAAGGTTGGAGAAACCAGCTACGGCATCAAAGCGAATAGTTAATATGACTGATGATCAGGGATCTACCTTGGTCAATACATAGAAGGCTGACGGACTAAATATAGGGCCAGGATATCCACGAATACAGTTCGTAGCTCAAGTGTTACCAATAACTGCATTAATAGAAGTGCGCACAACAGAGCCAAAACCTCGATCACTCCAAAGATATGGGCAGTATGAAGAGGGACTTGCCTTCTTCAACTTCACCAAACTCTTGTCCAATCGAAAGGGGATTGAACGAGATTGATGGAATGATATTAGAGTAACGGCTTAAAGAAACATTAACGGTCCCTAACTGGGCCGTTTCAGATTGGCGGAATGTAAAGTTTTGTATGCTTGTAAATATTTTACCTCGTCAAAGCACCTTATCGTCTTTGTGGTTCTGTAAATGGAAACCGAAAGGGACGTCTTGTTTGTCATTATATCTGTCACTCCTCAATCATTTAGCCGATTTGGAATCTCGAGTTGATGTGACATTGTAATGAAGTCTTGGCACGATTTAAGGGTACAAGGCTGATTATTCAGCCTCGTATAATTTTATCATATTTGTATCACTGTTGTAAATAGAGTAGACAAAAACAACATCTTTTATACCAACGTACATCGTATCTGATCAGATACCGAGATACGGTACATCCAGCAGGAAGTCAAAAAATCTTGATTCAGTTCAAAGCCCAGTTATTTAGTCCAGTTCGATCATGATATTTTTCGTCTTTCGTAATGATGTAGCGGGGGGCCGAAAATAAGAATTGCAAGTCTTACCTCTCAATTTTTTCTCATCTTGAAACTATTTTCTCATGGGGACCTTCAAACTCGCAGTAAAAACTCTGATATTAAATTACCTAACTATGGGGAATATCTAGTAATAACCTGATTTAAAAATGGGATAGAAAATTCTCACTATTGTCGTCTCTTACTATTGATGAATAATATTTTTCTAGATAAAGTATAACTAGATTTCCAAACTATAAGATTAGAAAATTTGGCATGCTCCTTTACAATTTCTAGTTGCAAAACCTTTGATTATTTTTGTAGTTTTGTTGGTAATTTCCTTGTATATCACTGCCCTTTCCCAGTCTTATTGTACATGGGACTTGTAGATCCTCTCTGCCTACATGCCAAGAATACCTATAACAGTAGTATATCCCATCCCACGCCCCTATACAGCTCCCCTCAAATAGTACCACTCCTCACAAGTCCTCATTCGATCATACACTTAAAGAGGCACTTCGCCCTTCATTATCTCCCCTCTCCAGCACACGAAACGACGGCCGTTCGCGGGTGTATGACAGTCAGGAAAAATCGCAAAAACCACTGGGTGTGGAGCTTTCCTAATGCCAAAATTAGGACTAAATCCTTATATACAGTGACCCTTCTGATGCGTTCGAAGAGGCCGGCCAGCTGGGCGCTGTAGACCTATGGCTACCCGGGGAAAATCACACTCTGCCTCTCTAGCCTCCTTCCCGAAGGTCGTGCTGAAATTTCTGGAAACAGCGTAATTGCTGTATGGTAGCTTAGCCCAACTTTTTTTGTGCCGTCCAGGGCTCTAGGGAGTGCTGTTGAGCTAGTGAGAATAGAAGTCTTCCCAGATATTTGAAAGCCTACCATAGCTCTGAAGGCATTGTGGCAGGACCTAGAGGATCGTAAGAGATATGACTGACAAGTGTTGAGTCCTTGCGTCCTAATTTTGTGTATTATTACCGTTGTGAGACATCACGGCGACGCAGACCGATCTGCACTTTTCAGTGCCAAGATGGTATGTAAGCAGTCCCGTGATCGGAGCTAGCGCAGCAACGGTTTAGTGTGAGCCAGGTCCACCGTCACAACGCAATTACTTTCTCGCTGCGCCAAATCTCCAATTTCTACATCCCAACTAACCTCCGGAAACGCACCTACACTATACCCCCTATCATCCTCTACCGCCTATCTTTCATCAGCCAATATGCGTGAAATTGTTAGTTAAATTCCATCACGGCAACTCTTGAAATCGCTAATGATAATTTAGGTCCATTTACAGACCGGTCAATGCGTACGTTAATATTTAGTTTGCCTTGTAACTCTACTAATAGAGTTTTAGGGAAACCAAATCGGAGCCGCATTCTGTTCGTAGAATCTCAAGCTTCTAGCTCAACTCGCTCACACCCACTCTACAGGGCAAACAATTTCTGGTGAGCATGGACTTGATGGTTCAGGAGTGTAAGTTCCCTCGCATAATTAGGTATCCGCATTCATCAACGAATTATAATGACTCCATTAGCTACAATGGTACATCAGATTTACAACTTGAGAGGATGAACGTATACTTTAACGAGGTCTGGTGAAGCTCTCAAAAGAGAAGTTATCGCTAACCCTCTTAAGGCTTCTGGTAACAAATATGTTCCTCGTGCTGTTCTCGTCGACTTGGAGCCAGGTACTATGGATGCTGTACGAGCTGGTCCTTTTGGCCAGCTATTCAGACCAGACAACTTCGTCTTCGGACAATCTGGAGCCGGAAATAATTGGGCAAAAGGTCACTACACTGAAGGCGCGGAGCTTGTCGACCAAGTACTAGATGTAGTGCGAAGAGAAGCAGAGGGATGTGACTGTCTTCAGGGGTTTCAAATAACACATTCTCTTGGGGGTGGTACAGGTGCCGGTATGGGTACGTTATTAATTTCAAAAATCCGGGAAGAATTCCCTGATCGAATGATGGCAACCTTCTCAGTTGTGCCGTCCCCTAAGGTGTCTGACACTGTTGTTGAGCCATACAACGCAACTCTTTCAGTCCATCAGTTGGTCGAAAACTCCGACGAGACTTTCTGTATCGACAATGAGGCACTTTACGACATCTGTATGAGGACGTTAAAGCTTTCTAACCCCTCATATGGTGATCTAAATCACTTGGTATCCGCTGTAATGTCAGGCGTAACTACTTGCCTTCGATTCCCTGGCCAGCTAAACTCTGATTTGCGCAAACTGGCAGTTAACATGGTTCCTTTCCCACGTCTTCACTTTTTTATGGTTGGATTTGCACCGCTTACAAGCCGTGGAGCGCACTCTTTCCGTGCCGTAACTGTTCCTGAGTTAACTCAGCAGATGTTTGATCCGAAAAATATGATGGCAGCATCCGACTTCCGAAATGGTCGTTACTTGACATGCTCTGCCATTTTGTAAGTCAGCTCGTTATATACGCATATTCTATACTAACATATTACAGCCGCGGTAAGGTATCTATGAAGGAAGTAGAAGATCAGATGCGAAATGTCCAACAAAAGAACGTATCCTACTTTGTTGAGTGGATTCCAAATAATGTTCAAACTGCCCTATGTTCTATCCCGCCTCGTGGCCTAAAAATGTCTTCGACATTCGTCGGAAACTCGACTTCCATCCAAGAGCTCTTCAAACGTGTCGGAGATCAATTCACGGCCATGTTCCGGAGAAAGGCATTTCTGCATTGGTACACTGGCGAAGGAATGGACGAAATGGAGTTTACTGAGGCCGAGTCTAATATGAACGATCTTGTCTCAGAGTATCAACAATACCAAGAAGCTTCAATCTCGGAGGGTGAGGAAGAGTATCCAGAGGAAGTAAGCAACGAAGAAGAATAGATCAAAATTGTCCTTTTAACACATTGTTCTGTACTGTATCTGAAGTAGCGGATACGATGAACTGTACCCCATTAATCGTACCGTTCCTCTTGTTTGGAAAATTAAAAGTCACCAACCAAAATGCGATAGAAAGTGCCGGTGTACTGGCCTAGCACATCCTTGTCTGGGTGGATGTCGAACACTTTATTTGCTCCATTAGCTAGTCTCTTTCCGCGACAGGATGAAAACTTTCTAATCATCAATCACATTTCTTTTCTACGAAAGTTTCAATTCTGTTACTGTAGAGTTTTTTTTGTAAAACCATCTCTAGAAATCAGTAATAAAGAAGAGTCTAACTCACAACAAGAGTCTCTTTGGAATTGATCACAGCAGATCCCCATGGTAAAGTTAAAGGGTGATAAAAACACATCTTGTTCCTTGAGAAATAATGTTTACCACATACACATCTATTGTGACATGATATATTCTTAACAGATCATTAAATATATCTACAATCTTTAATATCCTGTATATCTGCTATCCACATTCCTTGACCACTTAAGCCTAGCTTTTTTTAATTTTAACCCATAACTACTTGGCATAGGTATTCACACAGCTATATTACTAAGGCTAGGAAAACTGTAATTCAGGATCTCGTGGAAATAAGCCCAAGTATTTAACGCAATCAGTCTCACGTTAACAATCTACATGAAAGTTAAGTCATTGTCTAACCAGGGAGGACGAAGGCAGAACAAGTGTTAGTTCCTTCCAACAAACCTAGGAATGAAATATTATCCCAGAGCTGAGATTCAGTCACGATCATGTTTAGGGTAAATTGTAAGTAATCTAATGTCAGCTTGAAGGATTTGTACTCCGTATTCTGGTTGAAAAATGATTTGATAGAGATTTCGTAACCGCAAGAAAGTCGAACAAAAGTTCATCACTACCAACAAGACAATTCACGAATAGACCAAACTCTACCTAGGGTTCGTACTCAAACAACCGACATATCTCTAACTCCAGTTTTATTTGCGACGAGGCATTTCTCAGACGAGCCTACACCTGCAAACCACCTCCACACTTGTCACATCACTTACTTACACACGCCTTAATGAGGAAAGTCATTATGGAAACGGGAAATGTAAGGAGGAAAACATGGAATATACAGCGAGTGGGTCACATATATCCCCATTGATGGCAATATATCAATGGTGTACTGAGGAGGTGCTGCAAGACTAGGGCATCACTGGGATTTGGGACGACATATATACTTCGGAGTTGAGGAGGATGTCAATGGCTTTAGCGGGTGATAGCGGAAGCTAAGGAATTCGCGTTACGGCGTATATACAGCGGGTTTCTGGACGGTCCGGCTTAATATGATTCAACACACAGGTCAAATCTGAGACGGATCTATCATTCAGGTGGGACGATGTAGATGTACTTCACGGTAGTTAACCTGATCCGGTCCGGCCCCACTCATATTTAAACTCCCATAGGAGCGCAGAGGGTGGCAATTGATTGGCGCGTTAAGTATTATTTCGATATCCTGATTGGGTGGCCTCGGGCAAATGCGGTGGTCTATGAACTGTGATATTTATACCGAAGGAAACCCTGTATCAAGAGTGGAGGCGACAATTTAAACACCGCCATGGTTGGATGGTGCGGTGGTACATCGTCTTGGCCGGTCTGCCATGTCAAGCCTGGATAGCTTGGACGAAAATCCCACTTGAGTGAGTAGATCGATGGGTCTAATCCGGCAAAACAAAATTTTATTTCTCGCGGTGCTAACTCACATGGATGACTCAGGCATGTCAAGAAAAATAAAGGATTTGGATCCCCCTTTTGATTGGTACTTACGAAGGAGGGTCGACGGAGAGCAAAACTGAATACCTGTACGCGGTGCCTTCTTCGAATCTGGGCGTTAAATATTCTCCCAGTGCCAATTTCAGTCAAAATTTGCAACACCCATAGAGTTGGCACACGAGGCAATGATTCAAGACTCTCTACCGTATCAATTTGCTAAACCCAATGAGATTAATCCCAACCAAAACCTCATCAATGTTACAAGTACGATTTAGTATATCCTCGTTTCAATGATTAACCTCTCGTTGACTTTCCCATGCCTCAGCTAGCCGCCGAATACACGCCCACGCCGATGTTCACACTCGACGGAGGAAACAAAGAGTGGCGTACAAAACTGGGAGACAGCTCTTTGGGATGGATGTGAGAGGGATTGGGACAAGTTTACAAGATGACGCAGAGGATGGATACAATCTCGACGGGCGTGTAATTTTGAATTTTGGCAAGGAGTTTTACAAATTGAGCTTTGTGTGTGCCAAGACTTCGCTTGCGAAAGTGCAGCTGGCACTATTAACACAAGCAAACGATGGATGGTGCCGTGTTCCGTCGTCTGGTGGTGTTCTCAGGTGTAGTTTGAGTAGCCTGGGCACCTACTCCACTTGGGAAGGAGACACCGAAGACTACATTTCGCGCGGAGAAAATTCAGTGGATGATGAAGGCATGCCTGGATAACTCAGGGTTTTTGAGACGTTTTCCTGAGTGAATATTCATGGATGAGAGCTGACTTTGGGTGAAGAAAAGCCACTATAACTTCACAGTGGTACTTGCAAATGAAATCCGAGGGATGAGTCCTCTTGTATATTGAGTCATCTTTTCTGTACATTTTCTCTGATATTGTTTTATAGCTAGATAGCTGCAAACGCAAATAAATTCTGATGCAAAAAAAAAGCTAGTAGACTTCTAGCATTTATAAAGATCGTTTCCCAAACCATGTCATTTCGATTTGGTCAACATGTATTCAGTACTAGACTTTAGAACATTAACAAAGTCTCATCAAGATAGCTGTAATGTTATGTAGGCTGGAAGTAATAGTATAGCATATAGATGTACGAATATAGATATGGCTTATCAAGCTAGTGCAATCCCCAGCGTGCTGGGTCCTATCAAATTGGCATGGTCCGGCATACTACCAATGCTGACAATTCCATTCCTGACGCCCTTCAATCTATAACAACCCTTGATTCTAAAAAAGTCTTCCATACCTTGGACCACACGAAGTTTCCAGCACAGCCTTATCATTTCATCACCGGAACAGTTAAGATTTAAGAAGTTAACCCAGATTCAATCCAGTTGAAAACTTTGCGTTACAATCGAAATATCAAATTCACGGTACTTCAGTGACAGCATGGCTAAAGACAAGGTAAGTGTTCAGTGGTTGCTGAAATTTCTAGTATATATCAAAAATACAGTCTTTATAAGCTAATAGAAAATTTTCAAAGGTTTGCCTAGCTTATTCTGGTGGACTTGATACCTCATGTATCCTTGCATGGTTAATCGAGAAGGGCTATGATGTCGTGTGTTTCATGGCCGACGTTGGACAAGAAGGTAATCCATATCAAATCAATTTTAAAATCGTTTCTAACAGACGTAAAGAGGATTTTGAAGCTGCAAAAATCAAGGCAAAAAAGATCGGGGCCATCGCGTGCTACGTCGAAGACTTAAGACAAGAGTTTATTGAGCAACTTTGCTTTCCCGCAATCCAATGCAATGCTGTATACGAAAACGTCTACCTCTTGGGTAAGGTTTCATGCTAATAATAAACTTTTATCTCGAGCTGAAATTGCTGTAGGAACTTCACTCGCTCGCCCAATTATCGCGCGAGCTCAGATTCGTGTAGCCCAAAAAGAAGGCTGCATTGCTGTCTCGCATGGCTGTACTGGTAAGGGTAACGATCAAGTCCGTTTCGAGCTTGCTTTCTATGCCCTCCAGCCGACCATTAAAGTAATTGCTCCATGGCGCCTGCCAGAATTTTTCGACCGCTTCGCAGGTCGCAATGACCTTCTCAGTTACGCGGAGCAAGCAGGCATTCCTGTAACTAGTACAAAGAGCAAACCATGGAGCATGGATGAGAATATTGCTCACTGCAGCTATGAAGCCGGAATTTTGGAAGATCCCGATGTCACAGCGCCACAAGATATGTGGAAGTTAACGGTAGATCCATTAAAAGCGCCGGATACACCCGAGGACTTTACCTTAGTATTTAGTAAAGGTTTACCAAGCAAGCTTATCACAAACGGAAAAACAATTACTAACAGCGTTGATCTATTCGTTGAGATGAACGCCATCGCCCGTCGTCACGGGGTTGGTAGAATTGACATTGTCGAAAATCGCTTCATCGGGTTGAAATCTCGTGGCTGTTACGAAACTCCTGGCTTTACCTGCCTCCGGTCAGCCCACATCGACCTAGAAGGGCTGGTTCTAGATCGAGAGGTTCGTGCGCTTCGCGATCAATTCCTCACAGTCAATTATTCGAAGCTTCTATACAATGGATTATACTTCTCTCCAGAACGTGAGTTTCTCGAGGGCTCGATAGCCGTTAGTCAGAAAAACGTCAATGGTCAGGTGCGCTGCCGAGTCTACAAGGGTAGCTTTCTGGTGCTCGGACGAAGCTCTGATACCGAGAAGCTGTATGATGAAAACGAGAGTTCTATGGACCAGATAGGCTCTTTCTCGCCCGCTGATACGACTGGTTTTATCGCTGTACAAGCTATCCGATTAAAGAAATATGGGGAAGCCAAGGCTGCTAAGGGTGAGTCACTCTAGGCACGGAACTTCTAGCAGATATAACCCCGCTGTATGCTAGCACTTCTCTTCGCTAATAAAACGGGTCATCCAAGCGTCGTAATTTACTCAACTAAATACATGTTCAAATTTCACGCTGAAAATATTTAACCTAATTGTTAAATTGATGTATTTTTTCTGTGAACTTGACCGAATATCTGGCAGATTGATTTGACGTCTACTTTAATATATAAACTTGATGAAATTCAGCATGCCTTACACAAGACATGTGGTATGGGTCACGTGACTAGAGGCTCAGTACCCGCTTAGCTAGCTGCCTTTTTTTGCATCAGATTATAAATGCGTATGCAGCTATCTAACTTTGACACAATAACAGAACTAAAATTCCTGAATATTCGGGAGAGAATCAATTAGATACTCCATTACCATTACCGTTTCCCTCCGACTCGCATACAATTGCACTAATTCGAATTCTCACAGTAGCAAGTCCCCGGATCTCCAACATGTCTCTGGGGCCTGCCAAATCATCGCGACCTATTCGCCTTCAAAGAACAATTGATAGAGCGAATACCAGGCTGAAAAAGTGCTTGGCAAAAAAAAATATACCATTGAGCTCGATAGACCAGCGAAAAATGGAGTTTGACACGACCGAAAGGATAAAAGCCTTTGAAGAATATTCTAACTCCACAAACCCCGATGTTGAAATGGGTGATGCGGTTATCGACTGATATATCATGGAGGGGCTTGAGAGCTCACGATGGAATATCAGTGAACCCAAAGACGGTCAGGTCTCAGAGGCCCCCGTTATTACAGACACGAGGAAGATTGCTGTGCTGGCCATTAATCGGACAGCTAATGCCAACTCAAAAAAGGCCGACGAAGTCACGTCCACCACAGCCCTTCAGAACGCCATTCCGAGGACAAGTGGAAATAATCAAACTTCTTGCAGCGATAGCAACTCCAAGAACACTGCGACTTGTTCTTCCGAGCTTCGAGCCATACTTGAAGCCGAAGAACAGCGAGCGGCCCAGACCGCAACTAATCTCATAATATGCACCGCTGCTATCAATAGTGTGGAGAACACGCTCTCACCTCTATCCAAAGGGTCGAGCGTTCAATTTATAGACTCCATGAAAGTCTACCTCCGAGCTGCAGTAGCTAAATTCATGTTGTCGGGACCAGGAACAGCCCTCCCAAACCTCCCCTCACGATTAAACTGCCAGAATTATGGCGGAAAGATCGTGGGAAAAACGATACAAAAGTAGCCAGAGCAGCTAAAAAAAGAAAACCAGGCGAGGATAATCTCGGTCAAGCCTATCTGGGTAATAATTACCCGAACTGGCCTCCGCACACCAGCAGCACCTGTGAAAGATGTGCGGCTTCATAACGAGCCGTCGGCACCAACGAGACCTCCAGCAAAGGCTTCGAAAACTGCCCCCAAAGATGATCACTTCTTTCTTCGATTCGGAAAAGAACATGCTTAACGCTTAATCTTGCCGGTCGGTGTGCGAGATGCAGCAGCAAAAGTGCTCGAGCTTCTCCGGCAAAATACTGAACATGTATACCGTGTTCCGACTGGTTTCGCACTTCGAGCCAAAAACCTGCAGGTACGACAGCTCCTTCTGGACTCTGCTGAGTCTTTCGTCCAGGTAGACGCAATCCTGGAGAAGGCTTCGTATTTAGTGGCCCTTCGTATTGCGACAATTCCCGTCGCATTTTACACACTCTTAGGCAAAGTAGTTGTCACCGACGAGATGGTGGCCGACGAAATCGCCAGGGTTACTTCAAAGGTTCCGGTAAGGGTTCTCCCTCATGGAAAAGGGAGAGTCGGAGCTCCCTACCAGACATGAGTAGCTAATTTCGAAAAAGCGTCGGTCGCTAGATCAGGCTTCCGGCTATTCGATGACTCGGGAATCGCTGTTTGCCATCAGCCACGCCAAACTGTAAGCCAATGCAAGCGATGTTTCCTATACCACAGAACCAAGAGTTGCTCGCGCGCCCCAGTGTACTGGAACTGCACCTCAACAATGAATTTCACTTCGGAATGCCAAGCATATACCAAGTACCGCAATTGCGGGGGTCCTCACAGATCAGACAGCCGAAACTGTCTGGCCAGCCATAACAAGTCCGGAATGGCCTCTAGAGAAACCCTATAAAATATTAGGTACGCTAGCCAACGCGAATATGCCGCGGTGATCCGAGCGAAAACCGCCGTTCGACGAGCTGAGGCCGACATCAAAGCCGCCACTGAGATGGCCAGAATAGCTCCACCGAACTACAGCTCTAGTAACAGCTATGAGGTTCTAGTGATGGATGAGACGCCAAATATGACTGAGGTCACAGAGGCGACCATTCCAAAAATTTACTGACAAAGGGCGCCACACGGGCCCCTTTTCGCCATCCTTCTATTCTAAGTTTCATGTCAATAAACGTAGGTAGAGGAGGTCCGGCACAGAACATTACACCCTCCAAAGCATTCGAGCTGAGTATCGACGTCGTTCTAATACAAGAGTTTCTGTGGAAGGAAAATACGATGGCGTATCCCGGATATGTTTATCACCTACCTCATGGTGGGAATAAGGTCAAGCCAAAGGCTGTGACCTACATCCAGAAGGATGATAGGACGATATATGCGAGGCAACTCTTCCCTTGTGCTTCACTGACGGGCGACTATTGCTGGGTGCTTGTTAAAGAGTCACCTTCATCAACGTGCAAAAGGCGCCTAGAGGCAGTTCAGCCATACAACCACTTGTTAACTGGAAACCGCCGCCGAACTCGGTCGCTGCGGGTGATTTCAACTCTGTATACTGCACCTGGCAACTAAGAGTTACTCGCCAATACGGGCAAGGTTAATGATTGAAAGATGGGTAGAAGATCACAATCTAACCAGCCTTATTGTTGGCGAACCCATGCATCAAGTTGGAAATAACTTGGACCTTGTCTAGACAAATATCAACGGCAGCTGTACATGGGTAGACCATGATGAATGTGTCACCAGCGACCACCTCCCTATCCGAGGAATATGTTGAAATTTAGACTTACCAGATCGAACTGCACTCGATACGGAGTAGACAAAGACTACTCAACTTTGATCAATACCAGCTTTGGTGAAGTCTCGACTGGTGGTGATCTCAGTGGTGGAAATGTTGTTTCATCATATAATCAAAACAGAGTGTTTCTACCTAAGCGAGGTAGAACATAGATAGATTATGATTATTAGTAGATGAACATCTAGTACGTTTTTTGAACACTTTAATAAAATAAGTCCTGTTAACGAAAACCACACTGATCCTAGCCTTTTATCACTGATCCTGAGATCTCTAATATCTTACAACCCCTATAGTATTGACTTGACGGCCGATGCTCACTTCTAATAATCAAAATACCTCAAGAACTTTATTAGGTTATGAGCCCGGCTAACAAATTTGATATCACTCTCCACCACCAACGACTTCACCGTACCTATTTCAAATTTCATTCAGCAATTCGAAACGGAATGGATAAGACTCCAAAAATTGACGAAATCTTCTTCCGACGATTATCGCCAAGCGTTTGCGGTCTTCCTCAGTCATGATAAGGCAAAGCGCAACTTTCTTCTTTGTTACCTATCTGTTGGAATTTACCATATTTCTTACAATAATTGGCATTCCTTGCAAATATGAACAACTTTCCTACATACTCTATAATACATGCTATATTCTACATTTTAACTTCTTTTTGCTAATAAGCTATTCTCTCATACATTTGCATGTGCGGGGTAGTATGAAACTAGATGCAAATGCAGTGAGAAACATAGTCATGTTTACTTTGCGACAAATAAGATGGCGTTAATGGTGCGGGGTCAGTACTGCTTTATTCCCCGCACAATTGTTTCGTGGTCAGCTTTACTGAAGAATTTTTACTGTAATAATTGTTGTTTGCATACCCACTTTAACTCTAGGATATGCACACATAAATACGCGTCTTACATGTAACTTAGAACTTTAATGGAAACAATATTCTTTGAGCTTTACTTTCTGCTCGCCTTACTCGGAAATCGCAACACTATCCAAACATCATGAAAATGTTGTCGACAACCTTCAAACAAAGTACGATCTCACATTTTCTGATGTAAAACTTCGACTTCTGGGACTTGATCAAGGGCTACCCTCCTCTCAGACTCTTTTTAGATCTGAAAATAACAATAAAAGGGTCTCATTCATCAAACCCCCGAAAACAGTACAATCAAAAACCAAAGAATGTACCTGGTGCAAGAAAAATTATTCAACAAATTACACTGGTCACTTATGGAGTGATTGTTTTAAACTGAAGGATCATAAAGAGAAGGAAAAGAAGAAGTCAGGAAGCGCACGAGAGGAAGCGCACGCTTCAGTTACAGATGAAAATACTGTTAGGCTACACCCATTCTACCTTGATACTTGTGCAACTTTTCACATGTGTCCTTATCCAGAACGCTTCGAGAATATTACGATTTGTACCGGACATGTGATTTCGAGCTCTGGTCAAAGTATACCTATTCACAGAAAGGGAACAGTGTTGATAAATTGCGAGCTATCTAATGGGTCTATTTCTTCCTGCAGTCTTTCTGACGTCCTGTTCGCTCCAAAATTAAATCTTCCTTTATTTTCATGGAGACAAGTGAGATCTAAAGATTATAAATTAATTGATAATGGAAAATTGATGCAAATTTCAAAGGGTGAAAAAGTGTGGCTTGAAGCTAAATCTGACAGATCTTTACCTCACATACCAGATGTCATGGACTTTGCTTGTTTAACATACGAATTTTGGCATGAAGCCCTCTGTTCTTCTGCACCATCATCTATTGAGAAAACAGAAAAGCTTATCCAAAGTGACAATCCAATACCAAATCGGCCCAAAGTTCTTTTCTGTCAAGCTTGCGCGCTTTCCAAAGCGATTCACACTACTTCAAAAGCCTCCTCTAATCAAGCAAAGAACAAATGGGAATACATACACTCTGATCTCTGTGGCCACTTCCCAATCTTATCCTACGGCAATTCACATTATTATATAAGCTTTGTAGATGATGCCACTCGCTATTCAACTGTTTGCCTCCTCAAAATAAAGTCGGAAGCTACTCAAGCTGTCATTAACTACATATTAAACTTGGAGAAACAATATGATTGTGTTGTGAAGCATTTTAGAACTGACAATAGTGGTGAATACTTGAAGGACCAACTAACAAAATTCTTTGCTCAGAAGGGGATAGAGTACGATCTAACCCCCCCCTAACCCCCCGAATTTAATGGTGTTGCTGAAAGTCTGAATTGATCTATATGCGAAGGAATACGCGCAATGATTTCTAAAATTAAAAACAAACGACTATGGGCCGGAGCAGTTAAAATTTATGTTTATGTCAAAAACCATCAATCTCACAGCTCTGTTAACGGGCAGACGCCTTATGAGGTTTTCCACGGGGTTAAACCCTCCATTTTACACCTCCAGCCCTTTGGACGAGAATTTTTTGTTCACATCCACAAGGCTAAACGCCCTGCCTGAAGCAAGCTTCTTCCAAGAGCCGAGAAAGGCATATTTGTCAGATACACAAAAGTTAACCACCACTACCGTATCTTTATC
Source organism: Blumeria hordei DH14 (assembly GCA_900239735.1). NCBI lineage: Eukaryota > Fungi > Ascomycota > Leotiomycetes > Helotiales > Erysiphaceae > Blumeria > Blumeria hordei. The sequence continues at coordinate 6,188,976 of OENG01000023.1, forward strand.
CCAGAAAAAAATCAAGTTGCGGTTTCAGCTGATGTAAAATTTTCGAACTCACCAACAGAAAAAACATACACTGAACCAGTGCTTGTAGAATTTAAACTTTCAGGGACTGAACCCACCTTTTCGCTTTCCTCAGAGAAGGATAAAGCATGGATCAACCCGAAACAAAGTGGACTTGAAGAACGCAACTTTCCTTAGTCATCAGACGCCAATCATACCGCCCAACTTCAACCAAACCAACCCTCCTCGGATCTAACAAGTACACAGCCTAACCCTTCTCTACAAAAATATTCTTCATCACGACCCATGAATTCTCCGAACCTCTCTCGGGATAACACAACTATTACGACTCAGTATGGACGTCAAGTACGACCTCGGGTATCGAACAATTGTTACGGTTTGACCGTTTCCTGAGCTTATGTGGATATCTAAGCGTATTGTTGAGGATTCATGTTGTAAGACTTAAAGGAAATGATAGAGGAAACTGAGAGATACGGCACTACTATCCAAGGGGCCAGACCAGTGTCACAGCGTAGTGATTCTTGATAATGTGTGGCTGGGTGGCAAGTATTAGGCCTAGGGCGAAGAAATGAGTCAAGACAATCACTGAGGGGCTGAATGTTATAAATACCCGTTAGTTGTAGCTAAATTTCTCTTTTTTCTTTATACAGTTTATTAAATCGACATAATCATCACCAACTCGGGTTTCCCGTCACACCAAAGAAATGAAGAGGCTGACGTCATTGCTGTGACGTGATCGATGTTTGAAAGTACTTCAATTAATCCTTAGAATATTAAGCTAAAGAGAGAAGAAAGAGACTATGAAAGGCGGGGTATCTACCCCAAACTATATACAAATAACATGGGGAACATTATAAATTTGGCGGGGAATAGAGCCTATATGCCTCAGGCCGCCCTCACCATCAGCATCGTGACGAATCGTCACAGTTGCCCGTGCAGAATTTCGAGAATTGCCTAGCCCGCATACAAAACCAAGATCTAGGGAGAAGAAAGACTGAAAATCTATTCGCGGTGTCCTCGACGAATCTGGGAGTGAATAATTCTTCCAGAGCCGAGATTAAGTCAGGAACAAGAGTGGGATGGATTTTGTTTGATGAATTTTCGAATTGAAGGAGTTGCACTTGGTATTTTAGTCGAAAAATCAGTCGACAGAGATGTCACAACCGCAAGAAAGTCGAATAAAAACTCATCACGACTAAAATACGATTCAAGAATAGACCTAGGTCTATCTGGGGGTCGTATTCAAACATCCGACACCTCTCAAATTCCTTATATATTTGCGACGAAGCATTTCTCAGTCGATCCCACAGTTGCGACCCATCTCCACACTCGTCACATCACCTACCTGCACATGTCATAATGAGGAAAGTCATTATGGAAACGGGACGTGTACAAAGGAGGAAGAAAAGGGAATATACATCGAGGATATTACACAAATCTCCAATAACGACAACAATCCGACGGGACGATATGATGGTGTAAGGCTAGATGAACGATGAGATCTGGGACTACATTTATATTTCGAAGTCAATGAGGTTGTCAAGGGCTCGGGCGCGTGGTGGCCGAGGCTGAGAAGGAATTTGCGCTTTGGCGCATCAAAAGAGGGTTCTCTGGACGATTGGGCTTAACATGATTCAACACATGGGTGGTGTCTGAGGTGGGACGAGGTAGATGAACTTAACGGTAGTTAACCAGATCCAGCCAGGCCCCACTCATGCTCAAGCTCCTGTAGGAGTGTGGAGGGTGCCAATTGCCTGGCGCGTTAATATATTAACAGACAAACAACCAGGATCTAGTACTCTGGCATATCTTCGCGGAGTCATGAATCATAGATGACAGAGATTGCTCGAAAACTGGTGGGGAGAGGCTTGTACGCCTAAATACCGCCAACTTGACTTAAATGTTTGGTAACGCAAACAACTCGAGCTGTGACTTTCTAGGCACCTCCTCCGCGAACGAATCGCAGCCCGAATAGGACGCGGCACACCATCGCCGTTTTAACAACCTATACGCTCCTATTGAGTGCACTTGTGGGAAGGAAACTACTCCAACCTACTTCATTCACTGTAGCCACCGCGCACAACACACGCGTAGGCTCCGAAAGTATATGTCCCACGTTGACTTTATCAAAAAGCTTCTCGAGCCCAATTGCCACGAAAGCTTCAAAATATTTGCGGAAGAAGCCGGCTGTTTCGGTGGCCAACCTGCCAACTCATCCACTGCCCTCAGCGGAGATCGGAGAAACTAGTCATTGCCACAATGCATTACACGAAATGAAACGGGGCGAGAAGTGTCGTTTCTCTGAGGAAAATTTTATGTACCTGAATTTAGGGTTGATGGATGGAGTTTCGATTTCGATTTCGATTTCGGAGCCGGAGTATGTGGTGCCTTAGTTGTAATTTACCTTCTACCTTTTCTGTGGCGAGTCTCACGGTTGGAATGAGCTGGGCCTGTAAGCAGTGATCCCCGTCGGCTCCACCAGTCTTGTACCTATGGTGGACCTTGAGCTTTAGCTTAGGACTTTAACAATAAAAAAATTATAGCTATCCGCCACTCTGCTTTCCAATTTGAATGTAGCAAATTTCCCCCTACGAGAAACTTTCCACCTGATTTGCAAGTAGTTTGAGATTACGCTCGTAGGCTGTACAATGAATTAACATAACGCTACGAAAGAAGAGATTGTGAGTCCAACATTAGCTCTTAACAAAATACCTTCTTTCCTAGGGGACATCTAATGGGCTCGTTGAACTTCGTCGTAGAACTTCGTCTGCTCGGCCCATTTTCCGAAGGCAAGGAGGCCAAATCTAGATAACAACGTTCTCTTCAAAGATGCAGTGCTTGGCCTCGTGAGCTAACTCGATACTGATCACTAGACGCCTGAGTGCGTTTTTGGACTAGTAATCAATCTCAACATAATCATATGCCTCTGGCAATTGAATGCGAATCATCCTGGATATGACAGATATGTGGAGCATACTGGGCATGTACATCCGTACCATTGGAAGGCGAATAATTTATCTAAGCCGGCGTAGAAATTCGAAAAGAGAACAAATCAAGGTTCGTGTAATTTTTTTATATTAGATCTAAATTCAACTCAGTTCCACTGGATGGCAGCGCGATAAATCTTTTAGGAGAGGGTTGAGTATCGGTGTAAACTAACATATCTTATAATGGTATTTATGGATTAAATTCAGCGTACAAGTGCCTCTGAGGTCAAAACAGCTGATCTACATGTACAGTAATTGAAATGTAAGAGAGAAACCGTTCAGGATCATAAGGCCTGGATGATAACTCTATGGGCTATTTGTAGTAAGAAATATGCGATCATTGAAGCTAGCAGGACAGTGCGTTTCATGATAGATTTGACTTTCAACCTTAAACAAGGGTCATCATCAGTATTGTTCATAATCCACCTTTTCCATCCACGACTCCATGTGGATCTTAAATAATAATGTACAATTTCTAACATATACATTTGGATTTATCCATATCTTAGAGTAATCGTCTAATTAGGGTATGTAAAATATTTGGCTACTTGATTCCTTTCATTTTTCACTCACTCTAGCTTTAAAATCGAGCTGAGTGTCTTGACCACAATCGATGCTAAGTGAAGTAGTAAAGAAATCTAGATATTCCTGTTCAACCTATGCAAAATATTTTGGCTACCATACTTGACCAACTGTTGTCACCTCTTTGTTTTTGAAGGACACTCTCATCAATAATCGCCTGTCTCTTTTCCATATCGAAGTTGGAAAAAGACTCTGAGTCGCGGATATTAGAATTTCCAAAGGCGGAAATTGAATTTAAGCCTAAACGAAATGGTCCTTCTTGTGTGCCAAAAAAACTATGATTATCATGGTTAGCTAATTCTGCCGTGATCTCTTCGCGAGATAACTACCTGCGCATCATCAAGCTACAACATGTAATATTAGAGACGTTTAGCGGCGGCACATCATCCATTTCACGGCCGCGATAGTTAGGCTTGAAGTCTGACCAAAAAACTTGTACCGAATCACCCGGCTCTGAAACAGAAAAACTATATTCCCAGCCGGTGCTGCTCTGTTCTCGACCATCTAGCCTCGGCGGCAAAGTCGTGTCCTTGAGTATGAAGGTGTATTGCTTATGGTCTGTCTCCTGAATATCTAGAATAATCCCGTCATAGGCAGATAAATCCAGTACTCCGAAGTTTCTGGTTGTACGTTGCGATGCAAAGCCCGCACCTCCGAGTGTTTGGATATCAAGATTTCCTGTGAATACAGCTACGCGTTGATCTTCACTGCAAATAAGCTTTGAATAAGAGGTACCTCCGCGAACTGTATCATCTATGCCCGTCCAGTCAAGTGGAGACCATGGCCTATTCACGAGTCATTCGCTGTAAATTTTAATTATTAAACACATGGCATCATACCGGTCACCTCCGAACAAAAATCTTCGAATTGACGATGTCATGGTAGGTAGTCGCCTCTGGGTATTTACTGCCTGCTTGATTGACTTTGTGACTTACCAATTGGGGTTCAAAGAACCATGTATGCACTTTCCTAAATATTGCGTCGCTCGCGGCTAGCTAGCCTTGCATTAGCTCAACCGAACAGGCGTTGCGCAAGAGTATCCGCAAATAGGATTACGTAACGGACCGCCCCTTCATACGCAATCTTCAAATGTCAGGTGTCGCTGTGTTACTCGTGGAAAAAACCCTGAACACCTTCCAAAGGAGAAAACTATGAGTTTGAGGGTGAAATGTGTTACCGAAGCCGGATCTTTTTCAAAATTTGCTGCGCGATCCATTTTGGGACACAAAGCGATATTTCATGACGTCCTCCATAGTTGGCCGTTCATAACAAGGTTTGGTTCCATCAATACCCTTTCTAGGCTCGACTCTCGTCTTGTTCTAATTAACAATCTAAATGGCCTCGGTAAATTAGAAATCTACTGGAGTGGCTTCAGCAGTGGCGCAATTTTCAGCGAGACCGACATGTGGAAAAGTTTTGAATGGGAGCTCATATATGTACAGGGCTAAGCTTAAATTGGATCTAGTCTAGGAAGGGCTAGATATCCGATTTTGTCAAGGAGAAATCTACGTTGAGAGATATTTTCAACGCAAGGCTTTGCTTGCCAAAGAGTAGGTCACTCTAAAAAAACAAAAGCGGTCGAATAGTACAAAATTATATTACCCGGCCTGGCCTTTTAATTGGATTTGGAGCAGTCTGGTTTATCGCAGTGATTGAGACAGGATACCTGTTTAATACTCGCAAAAATTACACGGCGTTCTTCACGTCAATCTTGCGAAGAGGGCTGCAAATAACTGCCACCAACGCTACAGATACAACATTCTGCCGGTACAAAAATTAGAGCATCTTATAATATCCGCAGCATCGTTGCTTTGACCATGAGCTCTTCTTCATTTATTTGGCCTCTACGATAGGGGTTAGGACAGGGACCAAGCAAAGCTGAAGGGATGGACAGTTCCTAAACTTCATAGTAGAAAGATTTGCACATAGATACAGGCGAAACTACAATATAGGAAGAAGTAGAGAAGACCTTTAATAAAACTATTGAAGAGACTAACAAATTCCGGGGCAAGATCAAGCTTGAACAGAGTGGAGTGGGAAATCAAGGATTAAGAAAATTTCAAGGTCTCGGCCGTAGAGTCTGGAGCACTCAAATTATTCACATTCAGAAGACTATATTAATAAATATTGGATAACCTTTTATGTAGCAGTTATTAGAAGACGCAGTCCCAATGGGTTGCACATCCTACAATAGTCTTAGACTTTTATAGGATGTAAATGGATTAAAAAAAGGTCTCGGCCGCACGTTAGTCGAGACTGAGGAGGATTTGCGTTTCGGCATCTCAAATTCGGGCTCTCTAGACGCTTGGACTTGGTATTATAAAATTTGTGAGCCCAATCATTAAGCTAGTCAAAGGTTCGTAAGGGAGAGAGAGAGAGAAATATATGTTTATTGCACTGCGCAAGTCATAGACTATCTAGCTCATTGAGCTCCTCACTGACTCAGGCCGCACCCTGTACGGTGCTCCATTCCTCTTTTGGTACTTGAAAGATCTTTGGTAAATTGCCCGTTATGAATAGCCATTTATCTCAGTGGTTACCCGGGGAATTCGGCCACCCTTTCCACGGAACCTTCTACCTAATAGAAATAAAAATGGTAGCAATGGAAACTGCGTGTGCGGGGAAAAATCTTAAAAAACCTGTATCCCAATCCAGGCGAGGCCTTGAAACCGAGACCACATGTGGTGCGCACATTCATCTATATCTCCCTTATTTGTAACAGTCGAAGCCGACTTGATCCAATCCACCATCTCCGTATCGGGTGCTGGGTACGCTCCGGAAACACAACGGATGGCTTTTCATTCATGATCAAGGGTTGGTGATGAGAAGGGTTTCGACTCTCCCATCTGATCTGATCGTGGTTAGCTTCATGATAATGGTGATAGGAGGTTGTGTTAAGAGATAAAGACGATAAAGACAGCGATTGGGAATCTACATCGAAGTGGGGACGCTGTTACTCGGTCTCGGCTCTGCAGAATCTATAGTAAGAGCTGGAGGTTCGTAGGGGACACCGCTGGCAGGTTTTGAGAATAGTCCCCCAAAAATTATCTGAAATCGTGTTGTATCAGCCAGATGAGGTGCATATAACCATTTGCATTTCCCTCGCAGTCAAAGAATCTAACTTGATCCAATCCACCACTGCCATATCAGGAGCTGGGTAAGCTCAGGAAGCAGATCGTAAAGCTTCCGCTACATGACCAAGAAAGCCGTAGGATAATGGCAAGTAGGGCTTTGGATCCCAATTGATGGAAAGTCGACCTTGCTGATCTACTTGTGACAGACATCCTCCCAAGGCATATCCCGAACAATCGGCTTCGACTACAATTTCTTGTTCAGGGTCCCACTGTGCTAGTACAGGGTCTGTCGTAAATATATTTTTTAGTCGCTCAAATGCTTCATTTTCAGCTTTTCCCTACACCCATAACGCATTTTGTTTTGTTAGTTCAGTAAGGGGTGTTACAATATCCGAAAGATTTTCAATGAAACATCGATAGAAATTCGCAAACCCAAGAAACGATCGTACTCCTTTTATAGATGTTGGTGCCTCCCACTCCAAAATTACTTTTACTTTTTCTGGATCAACCATCACGCTCTCACCTGCTTGCACAATAAATCCCAGATATTTATCCTTTTTACATAAGAACTCGCATTTATCGATATCCAAGTAAAGAGTTGCTTTATCGAGTTTTCCTAGGATACTCCAGACTTTCTCCCAATGGTCACGCTCCTTACCTGGTGTATACGCTAAAATATCATCCATGTAGACTGTTGCATCTTGGTCTAAATGTTCACGTAACTGCTCATTGATATAGCGCTGAAACGAAGCGGGTGCGTTTACAAGACCAAATGGAGTTACTAACCATTCGAAAAGTCCTAGTCAGCAACGGAATGCCGTCATCTATTCATCTCCTTCCCTTATTCGCAACCGGTGGAATGCTGATTTAACGTCTAACTTAGTGAACCATCGAGCCCTAGATAACTGACGTAGCGTTTCTTTAAAAAGTGGTAGAGGATATCGATCAGGAATTGTGATTGCGTTCAGCCTCCGATAGTCCACACAAAAACGCAAGCCACCGTTAGGCTTCTTTGCAAACGATACCGGTGCTGCTGCTGAATTACTTGGCCGAATCCATCATTTTTTAGGGGGTCTGTTAAGGTCTTGCGCAATACCAGCAGCTCTTCTCGTGACATACTATAAAGATGTCCCCATGGTGGCTGCATGTGTTTCCCGTTTTCCTCTTTTAGGTTAATGGCATGATCCAGTGAACCTCTTGAGGGTGATAAGTCTTGAGCTCCACTATCATCAGCGAATAATTGTGCGAAGTCTCTGACTTGTATCGGCAGTCGTTTCCTTGCCCCTTCGACTGATAGACTTGCTTTGCTTCTCAGGGCTTTATTGATATCATCAAGTGACGCTTTGCACACCGATACTCGCTTTAATGTTGGAAATTCTGACTCTCGAATTTAGGACTCAACCATTATCTGTTTCGTTTCAGGCTCCCGACAAGATCGACCCTCTCTACACATGTCTTGAGTGCGCTAATCGAGCCTGCTGTCGCATATACGTTTGGATATTTACGTACTACAGTGTACCTTGGCTTACCATGGTAGATGAGAGGTAGTTGGTCATCACTAGGTTTGACAGGCACATGAGACTAGTGGGGATTTCTCCCTTAGATGTATATATAAGTCCAATGTTCTCATAGTTGTAAAATATCAAGTCTTCTTTACTTCATCATACATATCCATATAATATCGAACAGAGTATATTTTCCAACACTTAACATGGCCGGTATGGCCTTGATTGGAGTTGACCTTGGACGAGCAACTTTATTTAAGTTTTGACGCCATCTTTTCACGCTAGAAATAACTGCTCCCAATCGTTGAAGATTCAATCGTTGTTCTTTTGATTCAAGTAATGCATCCTGGTCCTCAAGCCACTTTTTACCCAGAATCATTTAGTAGGTGCTTCCTGGGACTATATATAGCCAGAGTTTCATGGTTGTAAATCCATCTAAACCTAGTGAGACGTATGTTATTGAGTCAACAATAGGCTTATTTTCGGTTAGATCTCCAGCTGTTTCCAGCGAACGTGGGGATATAGGGATGCGCGGCAGAGCCATAGAAGTTGCAAGGGATTCATCAATAATACCAGAACATAAACAACCATTATCAACCAAGGCCTGAACCATGGTGACATCTTTTATAAGAGCGTTCCCTAAAAAGGGACTGGTATTCATCCTAATTTCCTGCTTTCTGACTGCCTCGTGCTCCTGGATGCGACTGTGCTCAGGGGCGTCTAGTTTTCCGATTCCCCATGATCACCAACATACTCTGAAGATTCCTATTCCCACATCGACGGACCTATTGGCTGAAGATTTGTCATATTTGCTCTTAGTCCACGTCTCTCCATTCGGCGCACAGCTGGTGCTAGAGGACATGTCCTAGTACAAAAGACTCTTCTTTCACAGCGAAAACACAGGTTTTCATCACGGAGCTTCTTAATTTGACTCGGAGACTTCCACCTCCCGAGTTTGGTGTCATGTGTGATGTCATAATTTCTCCCATTATCGTATCGCCCGATGCATCTATTTCTCCTTTCAGAGCGAAGTTATTTTGCGATCTGGAGATATTCCCTGGTCTTTCTTCCTCGTATCTAACCCGTAAATTTTCTGCTGGTGATGTTAGGCACTGGGAATCTCGATGTCTTGATCTAGCCCCGACTATTTCAAGCTGCTGAGAGATTTGTCCAACAATCCAAACCCATTCATTGTGGTCATTTTTTGGAAGCAAATGGTTGCCAGCAAGTGCCTTTAGAAGCTTATCATTTAGAGCGTTTCGGAGCATGACTATATTTGACCGATCAGGCCAACCATCGCAGTGAGCCTCGCTAAGCTTGTTAGCCCATTGAGCAAAGAAATTTGGCTAGCTTTGTCTCTCCTCCATCTTCATATCATAGAGTTCATTAGCTGCTCTATCAATTCGTGTCGGGTCATAATTTGTGCGGTCAAGAATTTCCAAGAAATCTTCAGGTCATTGAGTTCCATTGACACCTCCCACCTCAAAAAATGAAACAGATTTCCGCTGTGCTTCCCCTCTTAATGCATTATAAATCATCAGAAATTTTCTTTGATTGTCATATGCGAACGTATACCAATCCATGCGGAAAATACTTAGGACTGCTCGTCTCCATGCCGGGTAGCTTTGTCGGTTTCCCTCGTAGATAGGCAGTTTTTTTGGTTTGAGACCAAATATATCATGAATTGCTAGGTTTTTGATAAATTACTACTTCTGTAGAGATTGCAGACATACCACTCGCAGCTTGCTGTGAATTTAAAGCATCTATTTGTTCTTGAAGATAAGATATACTTAGCTCATATCTAGCATTTTTACGCTCATTTTGTATTTCTGGTTCAGAAGCCATTCCGTAATATTCCAATATCCTGGGATTTTTTTATTATTTTTTAGTGACCTTTGTTTCCGTCTTCGTCGTTGTGTTCGTCGTCGTTGTTCTAGGGCTAAGCCTATCGTTGTCTTAGGAGCTCACTTATGACTGATCCTATCTCTGTTATTCGTCGTATTTGGATAAAGACTCGAGCTTATCATTTCTCTTGTAGCTATTATTTAGTGGGCTCGGCCTCACCTGGATTTCTTCTCTTAGGCCGCACTGCCAAGTTCGATGCCATATGAATGCAATGAAAATGCCAACACAAAGTTGTTGTATTGGGTGGCGTCGCACATTAGCGCATGGGTAGTGGTTAATAGCGCCACTCGAATCAGGCCTAAGTTGACCAGCATAGGCTACAGGGGCCAATCGGCTTACCAGCCGTTACACTCTGGTTCTTAGGCTGCAATCTCCGATATAAGGCTAACTATCAAGTCGTGTTTTAGTGTGACTGGACTTGTTTTTATTGACTGAACTGCGAAGAGCTGCGACAGTAACTGCGCGAGGAGGGCTGTATCTTTCATTCCATACCTGTTTATGAGAGTATTGGATACTTCAGATGCAGTGTGACAATTCTGTATGACAACTTTATTACTAGCGTCAACACTCTGAAGAATCATTTTCAATGCCTGTGCGTGTTGGTATTCTAACGCCTCTAGCGGCTCTTCGAACGAGCTCTTCCTTGTCTCTGAAGTATTATTCTCTAGCTTGGGAGGAATTTATTTTTCTGCTGAGAGAAATTTCTTGAGCCTTGTAGCGGCTAGCTTGACTTTAATATTACTCTGCCATAGAGTAAAATTTCACGGCCTGTGAGTATAGTTCCGCCGTATTTACCCATCATGGGATTTTTGAAAATTCAAGTAATGATACGTATAAGAACAGGTCGTTCTACCTCTAAATAAAAAAGGATCTTATTGAGTCAATCTTAGAATTAATGGAAGCGCAGAGGTTATCATAACCTATTATATTGGTATAAGTCAGGCTGATTGCTCGTCTAGTCTATAAAAGGTCTGTGCAACGCTAACACCACGTGATATCTCAACAGTATGGGGGCCGAAGAGCTGGTCGTTTGGCTCTGGATTTCCCTGACCAAAGCAGCTAACTTTCCCACTCACTCTCGAGTAAGCAGGCATTCGTATTCGACGATTCACCGGGCGCCATTTTTCTAAAATTAATATAATTTGTCGAGCGGGACACAAATTTTTCGAAATTGACTCGAGGTCTGCGATCGCAGTTCTTATAAAGTGTTAAGAACTTACTTTTCGGCAGATTTACTGAGCTGTTAAGTTACAGAAGTCGAGCCAGTTTCGACGAAAACCAAGGTTGAAAGGGTGCAAGGTTGCGGATTAATCACGAATAATTAACTAAGAAGGTTTAATCAAAGTTAGGATTAATCTACCTGTCTCGTCGTAGTTAATTCGCAATCTTTGTACCTTTTTTTTCGTCAAAATTGACTCGGCCTCTGTAGTTTAACAGCTTCATAAATCTGTCCACAAGTAGGTTCTTGACACTAGCCCACCACGGCACTATCTTGCCCTTCTTCACTCTCACACGTCTCCAAATGGCCTTGATTGCATCCTAAATAGTCTGGAACAGCTTGTCAGCACGTTTTTTTTACCTCGCACGTTGAAGCAATTGACTGTTGCTCTATACTATTGGCCTAGCTATCTAGTACCTTAAAAAAGTCGTCAAGGGCGTCGTCTATTACTCGAGATTGCTGGCCGATTTTCATAACTACTCTGCATTTTGAGTTTGGGCGAGGAACGTCTTCTGAAAGGGTTCGGTAGTCTGATGTCGAGTGAAGCTCTGATGATTCATCTGCGAGAACTCTCATATTAGACCAAACTAGGTCAGGCGTGTTTCCACGGTCGTGTTTCGGTAAGCACGGTTGGAAATAAACGTCCATATCATAGTCGTACATTTATTTGGTGAGTATTTAACTGTCTCCGTGTAGTTTAATTGCCATTAGTTGCCATTCGGGATTCACGGCATTAAAGTCATCGCCAATAATAGCAAGCTTAGATGGATTCCATGCGAGCAATGACAAGAGGTCTATTCCTGTGTCACGGTTTACTAATACAAATGAGACTCGCTCTACTATTACCGCAGTCACATCAGGTGAAATTTTGTAGATTAACTGTTGATGATACTTGCTTCCTTTTCGCGTGTAGATAAAAGAGCGAGCCTTTGGTGAGAAGTGCTAGCACGAGGATCTAGGGGCCTTTCGAGCGCAGGGTGCGACTAAGTTAGCCAGGTACTATCGTTGAGTTGAGTCCAAGGCTCTTGGATCAGTAGAACATTGGTTCTTGAACCCCAAGCGGTTTGTAGAATGATTTCTATCGCGGGGTCTCCTTTGCCGAGACTAGCATGATGGAACGAGATTGTTGTTGCCGTGATCTGAAGCTCGATGAGGCTGTAGTTTCTTACAGTCATTGAGAGACGTCTGAGGGGTTGATTTCGGCAGTCACCTCTATTACTTTCTGCTTAGTTCTTTGTTCTTGAATAGAGGCGGTCTTTGCCTTGTGAAGTTGCTCACGAATCACCGACAGCTGGTCTCTTATGCGTTCCATTTTCTTGCCATACAGCTAGGCTCGGTAGCGGCAGATGACCCATGGCAATTTATGCACCTTGGGATGACCTGTTTGCACCCGGTAGCCCTGTACTAAATTGAGCCACAGTGAGAGCAGCGATCCGCTCGCGAGTGGATCTTAGTTGGGTGGTGTCACCAGCATCGATTGTATTGCGCAACTTTGAGCTTACACTGAAGATCGTGAAGACATCCACTTTCTTCGAACAATCTCTCTCCAAGCCTTGGTTTCACTGTTCCAAGGTGTAACACTTAGTCTGATGGTGACATCACCATGTTAGTCGCTAAAGTACGAGCCGCTGTTGGTCTGACTCCCGTTTTGAGGGCTGCTTCTTCTATCATTATCTGCAGTGTTACTGGTGTAGTCCCTTCGAGAGTGTATAGCTTGTCTAGGATATTCGGTGCCAGGACTGAGATTCAACTGGAAGCGGCTTCCAGTTTCATTTCAGAGCTGTCCAAGATGGCCAATCCTGAGAGAAATGCACCTCTAGCCGCTTCCCCCTAGGCTTGTATTGCGAACCCTGAGCCCACGACAGTGATTTACTTGATTGCTAAGTCCGCCGGCGCAGCTTGCTTTCCAGGCTTATTTTTATGAAATGAGAGGACATACGTCTCCATGAGTAGTCAGGTCTAAGGTGCAAGAATACAAGTTCGTCAGATCGTTGGAGACTTGATGCTGGTGCCTTAGGCTTCATTGTGGATGCGATCCTCGTGGGTACAGTTGTGGGTGAAATGGTTGTTGACGCTCGATTTGCTTGCTTGCCCCTTTTGCGCAACACCTTAGTCCAAGATTTCTCAGTGGTGTTGTTGTGGGTAGTGTGTATTCTCTGTCTAGGGTGGAGGGTTGTCGTTGCGGCCGACGGCTTTGGTGGTTTAGGTTTGGTTTGGTTTGTTTTGTTCATTAACTTGCTAGGTATTGAATTTGATTTCATTTATCCCGATTTGACACCCTATGGGCCCATGCAGGTGTCTACGAACTCTAATATTTATATAGGAGGAAACCTTTATGGAAAAACCCCCTCAACTTTTCAATTTATACACTTTAAAGTTGTGTTACCTTCAAGAAGTGCACTAACACTGTTGTGTCCAGTGCGGACACCGTCCACTTCCATGCTAATGGTAGAAGTTTGTCTTCCTTCTACTCTCTTCTCTGGGCCTCATCGTAGCCTCGACTTCAAGCGTCAGTCGAAACTGTTCTAGCCGCCCTTCCTGCTGGATTCATCTAGTCATTCTTGCTATATCTTTGGGATTATTCATCATGGCCTCGAATGACCGATTTTCTGCCTTTCTCAGTATTTTTCCTCTTCCTTTGGCCCAGCTGGTGCAGGTCATGATCATGTGCTTCACATTCTGGGACGGATATCCACATTGGCATCGAGGGCTATCTACTCCTGGAACTTTTCTTCTGTGCAGATAGGAATTGAACCCAATCTGTTCGCTTCTTATCTGCACGGCTATGCTGCTCTGGGCCCTGCTCAGGTGTTTCTGGAGACTGGAAGGTGTTCCTCTTTGGTCCATTCTTGTCCTTCCCGTCTTATCATCTGTAACGATATTTGCTGCATACCAGATTTTGGGATCTGCTATGGCGTGGTGGTTAGTAGGTTGTCTTGCCGCTAGTCTCGTCCAGGATCGTTCCCATTCTTTAAAGGCTGCGATCTTCTTAGTCGCTTTCTGCCGTTCCTTTGTCTCTATATTGGCACTTATCTTGCCCCAATCCACAATATCCATGATCCTCGTGACCGCTCGTGCATCCTGCCTTTCAGCTCGAGGTTGCTTAATCATCCTGCATGCCGACAATATCGTATCTTGAACAGGCAGGCTTTTCGATAGTCCGGCGTTCTGGACCCTCCTTTGTTTCAGATATATCTCCATCTGTAAGGTATAGGTCTCATGTTCAAGTACCTTGCTGCTAGTCGAATTATACGCCCCCGTGACAATCTTTAGGCATCTCCGTTGAATACTTCGAAGTGGCTTGATCATCCTTTCGGGAATTTTGCCTGTCATTCCAGGCTTAACTTGCTCGGTACATGTCACCCATAGCACTCCTACAGGAGCTTGAGCATGAGTGGGGCCTGGCTGGATCTGGTTAACTACCGTTAAGTTCATCTACCTCGTCCCGCCTCAGACACCACCCATGTGTTGAATCATGTTAAGCCCAACCGTCCAGAGAACCCTCTTTTGATGCGCCAAAGCGCAAATTCCTCCTCAGCCTCGGCCACCACGCGCCCGAGCCCTTGACAACCTCATTGACTTCGAAATATAAATGTAGTCCCAGATCTCATCGTTAATCTAGCCTTACACCATCATATCGTCCCGTCGGATTGTTGTCGTTATTGGAGATTTGTGTAATACCCTCGATGTATATTCCCTTTTCTTCCTCCTTTGTACACGTCCCGTTTCCATAATAACTTTCCTCATTATGACATGTGCAGGTAGGTGATGTGACGAGTGTGGAGATGGGTCGCAACTGTGGGATCGACTGAGAAATGCTTCGTCGCAAATATATAAGGAATTTGAGAGGTGTCGGATGTTTGAATACGACCCCCAGATAGACCTAGGTCTATTCTTGAATCGTATTTTAGTCGTGATGAGTTTTTATTCGACTTTCTTGCGGTTGTGACATCTCTGTCGACTGATTTTTCGACTAAAATACCAAGTGCAACTCCTTCAATTCGAAAATTCATCAAACAAAATCCATCCCACCCTTGTTCCTGACTTAATCTCGACCCTGAGAGAATTATTCACTCCCAGATTCGTCGAGGACACCGCGAACAGGTGTTCAGTCTTTTTCCTCTGGCCAGCGTATTATTTACGCGTTGAATGACCACTTTGATATTTGATACTCGAACCTTGTGCGTGGCTGTCGAGAACTACCATGAATCTTATTTGGTCACACAACTCAGTCAGACCCCATCTATGAGCACAAATCTTAGAAGTTTCGGGATATTTTGCTCTTCAAGCATGCCATCATGCTGCAAATAAGTACCGCCAGTAATGTTTTGTGATATTACTGTATTCGATGCAACGATGTTCTATGACGAGCAAATTTTTTGCTATGCAACTTGTCGTATTTCTAGGAGACGATATATAAACGAGAATTACAAAACCATCTAATCAAAGACATCTTATCATTCTGGTTAACTGGAGGGCAAGACTGAACACCTCTGCGTGATGTCCTCTACGAACCTGGGAGTAAAATATTCTCCTAGGGCCAAGTTCAGTCAAATTTCGCAATACCGAACAAGTTGGCCCACGAGGCAATGATTCAAAATTCTCCGCCATGTCAAATTTTCGCTCCCAACGAGGTCGACTCCTACCTAAGTCTCATTAAGTCTACAAATACGACCAAGTACATCCTCATTCCAATAATCACACTTCTCGTCGACTTTCTCTGGCCTCAGCTGGTCACCAAATAC
Source organism: Blumeria hordei DH14 (assembly GCA_900239735.1). Classification (NCBI taxonomy): domain Eukaryota; kingdom Fungi; phylum Ascomycota; class Leotiomycetes; order Helotiales; family Erysiphaceae; genus Blumeria; species Blumeria hordei. The sequence goes on from OENG01000023.1 coordinate 6,205,011, forward strand.
ACGTCCACGCCGATATTTACACCCGACGGAGGAAGCAAAGCATGGCGCACAAATCTGGGAGACAGTTCTTTGGGATGGACGTAAGAGGGATTATGACGAGTTTGCAAGATGACGCAGAGGATGGACACAATCTCGACGGGCGCGTGATTTTGAATTTTGGCAGAGTTTTACGAATTGAGCTTTGTGCGCGCCAAGGCTTCGCTTGCGAGAGTGTAACTGACAATATAAAAACAAACAAACGATCGAAGGTGCCGTAGTCCGCCTCCTGATGGTGTTCTCCAGTATAGTTTGAGTAGCCGGGGCACCTGCCCCACTTGGAAAGCAGATACCTGAGACCGTATTTCGCGCGGAGAAAAGTCAATGGATAAGTCGGTTTTTGAGACGTTTCCCTGGGTGAGTATTCACGGATGAGGGTTGACGTGGGGTGAAGAAAAAGCCACCATAACTTCGCAGTAGTACTTGCAAATGAAATCCGAGACATGCGTGCTCATCTTGTAGATTGAGTCACATTTTCTGTGCATTTTCTCCGATGTTGTGTCATAGCTAGATAGCTGCATACGCAATTCAAATCTGATCTAAGAAATTTGGCTGTCTTCAGTAAGCAGACGGAAGTTTGTTGTACTAGGATACAGTTCGAAGGCATGATGTAGATCAGCGACAGGGGCACGGTACTCAGTAATCAGATATATGGGTGCAGTAAAGAAGATACTACAACAGCCGCATGTACTTGTTGGGGCTGCAAGGTTTCATAGATTTGGTTATTAAACCATTGTCCATATGTAGTCGTGAACGATGGAATTTGGATCTCTTTTTATGGTCAATTGCCTTCTCGATTTGGCTCAGTTCCCGACAGTTACGTGACGACCTCATATTTGTGCTGTGGAATCTTACAACTTCCGAATAATAATTGTGAATCTTCGAAACCTTGACGGATCCGAGACGCGTCAAATCAGAAATTAGATTCTTATTTCATCTCATATCGTGCAAGTTACTAGAAGCTGTATGTCCAACTATCGACATAATATTTGATTTTATATAACTTCATATCATCCTACCATCATGTTTGAAGAAATAATAGTCCATCTTGATACTGTTACGTTATTCTCACTGTTATTGGTAATATCTCTACTTACAGCGGCCTTCTTGACGTCTACTCGTGTACTTACGCCTACTACGCCATCTTCTCTACGTATCCTATTCATCTGGCACCTCTTCGACTTCTTCACCCACACCATCTTGGAAAGCTCGTTTCTCTACGTTTGCTTCTTCACTTCGCTATCGTTTGAGCCCGATGTGCATGATGCATCTCTTGTCAACTATTTTCGCGGTGATCCAGAGCGACTATACGGTGCTGCTTATGGCAGCAGCTGGGCAAACAGATTGTGGATGGTTTACGCCCAAGCTGACCGACGCTGGTCCGGTGCAGATAGTTCCATCGTTAGTTTGGAATTGCTGAACGTTATCGTTGGGGGCCTTTGGCATTGTACATTTGCTATGGCATCGCCCGGCGTCATTCAATGACTCCATTCTGGATGATTGTTCTAGCTACCGGTGAAATATACGGAGGTAAATCTTGGCTCAACTTCTAGCAGTCCAGGAACAAAATAGCTGACTCACGCGTGACCTCAGGCTTTATGACTTTTATGCCTGAATGGCTGATAGGTAGTCGCAATTTAGACACAAATAACTTCATGTTCATGTGGTTCTATTTAGTATTTTTTAATCTTATTTGGGTAGTGTTTCCACTTTTTGCTCTTCTAGTCAGTTATAAGCAAATAAGTAATGCCTTTGCCGTTAGTCAGAAGCATTTTTCGGCGGAGACAAGGTTTGATGGCAAGAAGTTTGCATAATCTTTCGGCGTAGGCTTCGATAGATATGTGATTAGGATATGGATATCTCAGCTCGGAGTCCTTCATAGTCGTAGAACGAATGAATATTTATTCATGACGGGCACAAGCCTAGCACTTATAAAGCATGAAACGGAGAAGCCTTGTCCTTCCCCGACGACTATATACCACGATAATCCAGTTTGACTTTTGAACAACTAATGTAGTCGGTGCATTCGCTGATACCACTCGAGACCTTGGTGCTAGGGACTTTCACCCTTCCCTAAACCGTTAATATCTGTTGGAAAATCGGTATGGGATCGATGAGTAAGGCGGCTCAGAGAAATGAGCGCGATTTATGAATAGAGTAATAGTGACATGAATCGGGAGAATATGTGATATATTGTGGAGAAGTGAAAAATATATAGGATTTTTTAATTATCCTTCTTAGGGATCCCTAGTCAGCTGATATACATATATCTCAGTAATACAAAACTAAACCAAGTATCGACCCCAAGCCTAGTTTCATACTCTGGCAATTCCAATGAGAACAGGGTTGGTGAATCAAGCTCTACCCAACGGGTATCATATCATTCCATGCTTCAGTCGAGTCTCACACATCAAACATGCCCAATGAAGTGATTGTCATTGATTCCGGTGAGTCAGATGTGAAAATAATTGTTGTTGGAATCCTATGGGAACTTCAAACATACAGGCTATGAATTTCCAACAATATCCACTAAAGGAAAAACAGGAAAACCCTTTGACTACCAAAATATGCCTTAGCCATCTTGTATACAGCCACGGCGCGAGATATGGCCTCACAGTCCCCTCTTTCTTGAGTGAGGTAGGTGTCCAGGCTATCCAGACTTTAATTCGGGAGATGACGACCAGGAGGCGGAACAAACGACATCCTATCATTGCCTGTTTATTAAGTGTCTGTGGCACTATCCGAAATCGTTGACTTTACGAACACAGACACCCTTAAGTCGAAAATACTCGAAATATGTGAGTCCCAGCATACCTATTTGTGAATTCATCACTCGTTCATCCCATGTCCCAGCTACCTATCATCCCTCAAGATGTGAAGCCCCATTAGAGTAACGGTCCCCCATAGACCAAGATCTTAGACTTACATATTATGACTTAGTTTCCTCCTAACGGGTATACATAGCATCGTAACTTTATAGTGGGAGGTTGCCGATTTTTGATTAGGCAAATTTCCGATTATAATTGGATTGACGCCTTTGTCGGTAATTGAGACAGAGGACACCCACGAGAATTATAGGTCCGACATTGACAAGAATTCGTCGATTTTAGATATACTTGAGGTTATCTTCGACTCCAATTCCGATGCGATTCTTCTTAGCAACCTCAGATATGCAGAGCATATTGAGCTATTACACTGGCATCACTGGAAGGTGGAGAATTCGTCCTTGAAGGCTTCATGTCAGTCGAGATTGTATTCATCCTCTACATTATCTTGTAAACTTGTCCTGATGTATCTCATGTCCACCCCAAAAAAATTGCCTCCCAGATTCGTTCACCAAAATTTTTGTCCTTCGACGGGTATTTATATTCTTGCGGGAGTATCTGTGGAGGCTAGAGACTGATTTAATGAGAGGTTTGGTCATTGAAATAAAAATATACCAGGTTGTGCTTGCAAACTTGATAAGGCTTCGGCCGGAAACAAACTTTTTGGGAGTGGAGAATTGATTTGGTTTTTAGTATTTAATCATTGCCTTGTGGGCCAAGTTGTTTGGTTTCTTGAAATATGACTGGACTTATCTCTGGGACATTTCACACCTAGGTTCGCAGAGGACACCACGTACCGGTGTTTAGTATTTGCCTTTCTGGCGCTCGCAATGCTCAATGTAAAAACTTCTTTCTAGTAATTCGAAATCTCACTCCTGCAAAGATTTATATCCATCCTGAGTAACACCTTGGTACCACTCCCGGCATCTCTTGAGCCAATTCTAAAGACTTGCCCCAAAAGTTTGCGTGCCAAAATTTACTTTTACTGGGTATTAATATTGTCGTGGGTGTATGTTTGGAGACTAGCCAGGGCCAAAGACTGACTTATTGAGACATCTGGTTTATAATATGACACTGTGATGGATCAAGCATGAAGAATAGATGGGACTTTGCTCGGACTGGTCGTGATGGGAAGTCTCGGATCATCAACTCATGGGCAGACTTCGGATTGGGAAACTTGAATAATCTCGGCATTGGTGTAATATTTCAATATTAGGTTCGTAGATGACACCACAGACGGTTGTTCATTCTATTTCCTCCAATCGATACTTCTCCATGCTCTAGCTCTCCTTTAAAAATATGCAGCGTCGGATCTCATGTAGTGGTCCTCTCCACAATACCTTCCAACACAGTTTAAAGCAACACCTCCAAATCACCCTCAACAACAAGGAAGGTATTTCGCAGCCTCATACGTGCTATAACTTGTGAAACTAAGTTTAATTTGGCGGCTTGTAGATCGATTACAGATCGGTCAAGTATAGCAATAGCTTCACTCCTGATTAGTAGCCAGTGGCGAAATAGGAAACTTTTATTGCTGACATATCAAACAGAGTGTTTTAATAAAGCCAGAGCCTTAAACACCGTATAGAGCTCTAATTTTGATATACAGCTTCCATGGCTAGGCACAAGATTGGAAGTTCAGATGAGGTTCATCCAGTGTGGTAATCATCTGCTATTTATTTAATTTGCACCGCGGAAGATGAGCTCGGACGGTGGAGACCTACACATGTGACCAACTTCAAAAATAGCTTTCGCTTATCCATAAGGAGTGGGTGCTCTTTCTACTCTGCTGCTTCTTGTAGTTAGCTTTATCTTCTCCCATTATTCGTAGGCCCTCGAACTGTAAGTGTAATTTTTAAAGGAGTCCTAGCGTAAAGCCACTCTTAATCCTCTAATCTTAATTTCTGAGTTACGGGACAGGAAGGTCTAGGCCCTAAGTAATCCATTGGGACCCATGGACAACAATTCGTCGGATAGCCTTGAAAGGCTAGACTGGTTTTCACGTGATCCGTATTTCCGCAATGCTTAGGTAAGCTTAGCAAAAAAGATATGGAATTCTCGGGACTGGCGATGCATTTCCAAAAGAAGCATTACGGACTTGTTGGACTGGATGGTGCAGTGGTACGCCATTCGGGCCTTTCTCCCAAGTAGATTGTGTATAGCTTGAACACCTACCCCACATGAGACAGGAGAAAGCTGGTTCGAATCCAGTAAAACCCACACACCACTCTCTTTCGCGGTTATATTGTATTTGTGGGATGATGTAAGCACACTCGGATGACCTTAGGTTATTGACGCTTTTCCCTGTTGTGAGTGTGCACGAAAGGGGTTATACGCCGTAAGGGTTAACCTCGAGTTGTATTCGCAAATGAAATCTGGATGTGAATTGTAAATGTCAGACTGAGTTATCCTACTTAAAAGTACATATCTTCCAATAAAACCTGCATGGGCCTCAAGGCGCCAAACCAGGACAGTTGAATAATTTATTTACTTTATTACAGCCTTGTTAGGAACGTGTCGCATTTGCAAATATCTTCTATCCTCTCATGTGGCAAATACCTGGGAGTGCACTTAATTAGCCATTCCATGATGGGGATGACCTGGACTTCTCTGAACCCTTACCACTACAACTATTCCCAGCATTCTCGCAATTTGAAAAGGTCTCGAGGACAGTAAATGACACTAATGGTTTGCCAGAGATATTCATTTCAATTAAAAAGTAGGCCTGTCGGAATATTGGAAGCCCCTTCTTTTTTTCCAATCCATTTATTTAGTGTTCAGATATGCGGCTTTGACACGTCATTTTCTCTTTTGAACTCATTTAATGGTATGCAGCTATCTAACTATGACTCATGACCGGTGCTATGTGTACATGTTGGTGTTATAAACGCGCTTTTCACATTAGTAGTTAAATTGTCATCCACGTGGTGTAGCATGCAGGGCCAAGGAAATGGAAATAGATAAGTGATAGATTACATACCCTCAATCGCTACATTCACCTGTACACCACTCCTAAAGGAGACTAGTTATGGGGCTGTCTGGAAGTATGTTGGATTGGTTAATCATCTTGTAAATAATCCATAACATAACAACACTTAATAAGATACCATTCGCACCCTAAACACATCATTGCCATAACCACCCAAGTACAGTCTAAGCCCCCTGAGTATTCACAACCATTCAATTGAAGATCCCAAGTGTATACGACCATATACACCACCACCCTTGAATAGTTGGATGTCTCATTTGAGTTTAGAGAAACACCTACTTTATATGAGGGTTGACTAGATTTTAGTGATGGACTGGATGAGACTTTGGGAGAACACCGCAGATATGCGTTCTTCTCTTGTCCTCTGACATACATGAGCTTTTGTTTCTGGGAAAGTATAATAATGAGATTATCATTATCATACGGGATTTCCACTAAATCTTGTACAGCCTGCAGGCAGAGAGGACCTACAAGTCCTTACATAGTCATAGACTTAAAGGGACAAATAACTCAAACAAACCACATCTTGTTTATAGTCAAATATTAAGACGGTGTGTAATTAACCTCCGGATATACTGGGCATGTCTAGTAGTTATAGATGTTTGTCCTAAATAGTCCATGACTCAAGCAGCACAATTACCCAGAAACCAGTACACATGTCTGCCTAATATGCATCGCGCATAAATTATGGGGTTCACGTGACATTTCATCATGCGAGCTCTCTGGCCAGGGGTCCCCACATGATTAGTGTATGATGTAAATGTTTCATAGTGCTTTTGAGGCCGATGACACTCTTTCAGTGTATTCGATTTGAAAATAACACTGTGACATGTATTTGTTACTAATGAGGAGTCAACATACATCTATCGGCACCCAATCAATGGTTATTCTTAAAGCCTTCGGTCATTCAAGCACACGAGCAACGCGAGAAACCTGGTCAAATCTTGCTAGACTTGAACCAGCCATCTCCTGTCTCATGTGGGATGGGTGTCCAAGCTATCTAGACTCTTTTTAGGAGGCCGGCCCGGAAGAGCCCCTTCGTTCCCTGAGTGAAATAGATTCATTCTCTCTCATATTAGCTTAGGGTGGACGTTGTGAGATGCATAAATTCCATTGCCCATTAGATACTCAAACATGTCTTTTCCAAGCGGCTCCGGGTTTTACGCGATTAATTAACGGTGTCGTTGTCCCAGGCAACAGAGAATAGTCCGTTGATGAAATCATTAGCTGTGAAGTGCGATTTTCTTTGCGACTGATCGATGATTGTTGCAACCATTGTTCTGTAATTGAGATCCATATCATGTTGTTGCCGGGTAACCAGCCTAATTTGTCTCCGTCATCAGACAATGCTCTGTATCATCCAGACAACCAGGCCATGAAGTTTCGATATAATTAGAGACCCTCCTCGCGTTTTTTATTGCGGAGGATCGAGGCCATAGAAACATTGGAGGTAGTATCGAATTGGTATCATATTGCCTCTTGTTTACTCAAGATTACCCAAATTGTCGGAAGTGTTTGCCTGCCTGCCGAGCATGCCGTAAGCTAATTGACAAATGATTCTCGCCGGGTCATCGTTGGACCTAAACTTAGCTCTGCATGCTTGATGCTAAGACCTTGAAGTTCATTGGAGACAATGCCGGCAATAGTTAAGGCTTCGTTCTTCTTATCAAGGTACTGAGTAGCTGGATTTTGCTTGCAGGGAATCGTCAGTGATACCTTGATCCCGGTCGGAAGTAGACAAGCATAATCTTGATAAATTGGTCAATTGGCAGTAAACTTTGCATCCCTAATGCAAATTCGACAGTCCATTTCATGACATGTTGGGCTGCAATATTTGCGACAAGAGATGTATCAAGCTTCGTGTTGTAACGGAGCCTTCGGGGCAGGCCCATTTGGCTTGTAATCAAATGAAGAGTTGCGAGAAGCGAAAGTTATGATTACATCATCTAAGCCTAGCTGTAAATCTACGTATTAATCTGTGGCTGACACATTGATTATGGATATAAGCTAATATCTGTGCCCTGACGATCACTTAAAATAGAATCTACCTGGGGTCCTACCCATTACCAGTGGCCCGGCCGTTTGTGAATCCGCTTAACACGCAAGGCCGGGCACGCATGACAGTCTAGGTGAAACCCGTGATAGTTGTTGAGGCCAAGATTGTGATTCACTGGCTGAGTTGCGAGTTTCCACTACCTTGGATGGTGTACAGTACAAGTTTAATTATCCAGAACTATAGGAATTAAGATTACGTGTAAAATCTTCTAGCCAGAACCGTTATGAGTGTTACGAAATGAGGTCGTGATCTAAACGATCGAGCGAGGTAATTAAAGTCTATTCGGATTCTCTACAATAATGATGGTAGAGACTGGATAACCCAGAGCTTTTGAGACGTTCCCCTGGCTGGGTATTCACGGATGAGGGTTGACTTGGGGTGAAGAAAAAGCTGGCATAACTTCGCAGTGGTACTTGCACATGAAATCCGAGGCTTGAGAGCTCATCCTTTACATTGAGTCATCTATTTTGTACATTTTCTCTGATATTGTGTCATAACCGAATAGCTGCATATGTAAATCAAATCTAATGCAAAAAAAAAGATGATGGTGAAGTCGCTCTATGATGCGCTTTAGAGTTTGCAATCAAAAGGTATTTTACAGGGGGATCTCAGCGGGCCCGGAACCCGTGACAGTGAGCCACCAAGCACGAATAAAACTTGCAAACAAAGACGAACAAAACCACAAAAGTATTATCTGCTCGAGAATGAAGGCCCATCTACTGTCAGTGCTTTTTACTTGTGGACCTGTTACTGTCGAGTCAGCAGAGCCCATTTTGGGCGCGACGCTAGCCAGAAGAGCTTCTACTACCAAGGAGGTCATGGATTCCTCCATGAATCAAGACCGCACCAGAAGAGTTGGCTTTGGCTACCTTAAATCACGCACACTCTAGCAAGACGCCTCTCTTATTTCAAGAGAAACTCAAACTCGTCTCGAGGCACAATTAACGCAAGGGTATGAGAGGCTGGGAAAGTAGGGGGTGCTTCTCCAACGTCTATATAAATTTATAGCGCCCGGCTGGCCAGCTTTCCCCCAAAACTTCAAAAAGATGGCTGTGTATTTGGATGTGGGCCTCATGTAGGTGTTAGGATAGACCCGCACTCAACGATTATTGAGAAATTTCCTGGCCGTCACAAGGCCGCGAATGACATTTGAACCGTCGGTTAGGAGAAACTTTGTGAAGAGCAAAACTATTACAAGTATGAGATATAGTGAAGATTGATGGAGGTCAGTACTCTTGTGGAAAAGCTGTAAAATATATGTAAGAGATAATGTCCATCTCGTAGCACCGTTATCCCTGAGCTATACATCGAAAGGAACTACACGTATCAAATTATCATGGAATGAGAATATTCAATAATCATAACATGTTGTTGTCTTTGCAGAATAATGCGCGCTCGTTCAGAGTGCATATATAGGGATGTGATCCTGATTTTTGGGTGCTCTACCTCGACATCACACATGAGCCTGGGAGTCGCCTGGTCACGTTTTTTTGGTGGTCCATGGAAAATGGGTTGATACAACCCAAGAGGACTAGGAACCTTTCGTGTCCGTTCCTGGTGAATGTGCACGTTAATTGGCATTTAGAGCATCCGTCGTCTTGACACTAACTAGTTTCATGGGTGGGCCTTAGATTAAAAATTTGAAGTCTTTGATTGCAGCGGTTCAAATTCAAATTTGGTAAAAGTTGTTTGTGGTGCTGGAGCTAGGCTTCATGTGGCCATGGGAATGGTCAACTGCAAATTCACAACTTCCAACTTTCGAGACTTTTCCTTTCTGCAAAGTTTGTCGACGAGCACCCCTGTCAATTACGGTCTGTCTTGATGCGTGACACCAGGCCCGTGAGAGAAGGCCAAGGACATGAAACAGACGCGCCACACGGACGTGCCCCATAAACCGTTACGGCTTAGTCGAGGTCGGCTTTTGTTGGGGATATTATTTTGAGCCGGGGGAATCTTCCTCAAGTCACAAGGTTCGAGGAGAAGCTGTTCTTTCAAAAATATCGTTACAAGAAATACGCCTGAAACTGAGCATCGAATCCTTTCACAGGCATCAAAACTGGTGCTATACAAAGGAGGCTCCGATCTTGCCTCGTCTGATTTCCTACGAAAGATGAGCAAGACAGCAGTAGAATGACGAACAGTTAGTCAACCATATTTTAATGAGTCAATCACCTGAGAGTAGCGAAATGGGAGATTACAGCCCCTATTCTTAAATCCCAGCCTTCAATATACAACAGACGGATAATTTAGTGTCTAGGCTTCAATAACCGATGATAAGTAGCGCACCTCTGAGAAACTCTTAGGAATGATACCATTACCCTGCGTCGTTAAGTGATAATCAACTTTGAGAGTTACTCATGAAGTGGGCAAATTGAACTGTGTGTTGAACGCAAAGACTAGGAGGCGACAGGAAACTTTGTCGGTGGAAGCGTTGATTAGAAAAAGAAATAAATTATCTGTAAAACTTTAGTAACCGTCCGACCCTATCATGGATAGTCTCACTTTTGACAAACCTACCATATCCCTGACATCTTGATCGACCGGCATGCAATCGCTTGGACCCGTGCATTGAGGTGGGTAACGATGTGTGGGTGGAGGATGATGGATGATGAAGAGTGGGACATGGACATGGAGGAGCGCTGGGACTTTGACATGAAATGTTCCCTGCCCCAGCCAAGTCGGGACAGCGGAGTGTTAATATAATTCATTTATTAGAATCACGTGACCATGTTATAGGGGGCTCTACAGTTGTATGTATATTCGAAGTTCCTTCTCATTGTCTCTGGTGCTGCAGAGGATACGTCACAACCTTGGGCCTTGAGGTTTTAATATTGCACAATTTAAAAAATATGAAAATTTTCAACACTTTTCTCTCCTCGTAATTTCACGTGAGCTGGCTTTTTGATGGTGTCTGAGCTGCAGGTTTGTTGCCGGCGTGGGCTGGGATGCCCGGTTAGCTAGTTGCTAGGCGCGATGAGATTCAGGTTCTACTATGACTAGTTCGGTAGCCTCGCGGGTTACCACACGCTCTTCTCATGGCGGTCATCTACGCGACTTGGATTGAGTCACTTTTAGAGTTGTGGATGTGGGGGTTTTTCTGAGTCGCCTGATGGTCATGAACCAAGGATGCTCAAGAGTCTGCGAGGAGCATGCAGTGGCATCAGAAAAATGATTTTGCTGACAGTAGGACTGCATGTGTGTGATAATTAGATAGAGGGGAAGGATTAGCATAGGTTTATATTCTCAAACCTTCCAGACTTCCGGTCTTATGCCCCTTTACCTGCTGCCGACGACTTGTAACCCTAAGCCATCCAGCCACCCCGGACCCTGAATATACATCTCTCCAGCTCCCTTCCTTTGCAGCTGCGCGCACATGGACAAAGCACGAGGAAAACATATCGTCACTCTCGACTACCCGCAACGCGATCAAGCCCACCGCTGATTACCGAATATCGTTATTCCCACGATTTCAACTCAACTCCAATAATCGCAATCTTTGTCACCAAACCCCGATATCTATTCCTATCCTCCCGCCAGTCTCCGTCATTCACTTCTACCGCTGCTCTCCTGTGTTCTAACTATCGACCTTACACTAAACTTCTGTACATCAATCATTTCTACCATCGCGTCGTAGCAGCTCAACGCAGACAAGAAAAAGACATCATCGCCTTCAACAAAATCTTACAATTCTCGTACACACTGTCGTTGTCACTATCTCGTTGCGAGTCGATCAAAAGATATTAAAGTCGCACAATCAAACCAGATTAACGTGTAGATTATTACGAACTATCAACCCAATTATCAAGAAGGACATTCTTCGACCACAGATCGGGCTGATCCCCTCAACATGATCGCAGAACCTGATGTTGCTGTGATGCCTTACAATACTCGTCGCAAGATACTTTCTTTGCCTTCCCTCGGAATACGCATACCGGTGACTCACAGCTCCAAGGCAACAACACGGCTCTCTCCGCCTGCTTCTACATTCAGTGACAAATTACCATCAAGGAAACAAAAGCGCACGCAAACCACTTCACCGTCTCCATCGCCTCCTTCGAAACGAGTCTCTTTCAAATACGAAAATACACCACCTCCATCCCCTCCTGCAACCGACACGCACAGTTGTTCAAATAATAATGACGTAATCCAAATTGACTTGGAAAATATCAACGACGAAATTGTTGAGGCTGTTATCAGCCAACTTCACAAGACGGGGAATCGGCCCCATCTCGTCAAAGAGCTCGCCGCAATTCTCCGTCATACCGTCAAAACCGTTGAACAGTAGGTCATGAGCCTCGTCCCCTATCCATAATCAACCAGCATCTGATTGTAACTCTTTCCAGATCGGCTAATCCAGCCGCCATCATATCATCTCGACTATCTTCTTATATAAAGCGAGCATGGTCTGAAAATGTGCCCTGTCCGCTAACGAAAGAGCTGGAAACTGCGCATCCGAGACGAACTCATTATTATCTCACAAGGTATCCGTGCCAGCCTACATTCGACCCTTCAATCCGCACCGTCGCACCCCCTGAGATTATTTCACCCTCTACCTCAAGCATTTCTTCCCAGTCTGATAATCTAGACGCCGAACGGCGAAGAGAGCTTTCACCATCACCCGAAGTCGATCTCTCATCGCCAGAGTATGAAGATGAGAATACAAAATCACCGCGACCACCTTCTTTAGTCGCCTTCCCTAAAAGCCGCGATCCTCTAGAAAGTCAGCGGTTCACATCGCCCCCCCTCGAAAAAGACGAAAAAGAATTCACTCAGACTGCACGAGGCATGCAACGGCGTAGACCAGGAGATGTAGTAATGGATGGGATGCCTTCTGAGCTAGGAGAATACACTTCCAAGAGTAACGAAAGCGATCCATTCTTCGGTAGGCAGTATTTACTGCCCTTAAGTTTAGTATACACGAGCAGTCCAGCGACTAAACCAAGTGCTCTCAACTGGTGGCGAAATCTCGAAGAATCATGTGAGATTTGGGGTCGTATTGATACCACCTGGGATAACAGGAGTCCTGAAAATATTGAGCTCGAGGAGCTAGATGGTATGCTAGAAGAATTATAAAACGAACATTGGATTCATCAGGTATATTGGCAGGCTAATTTTGCTTCCACACCAAATGTAGCACATCCAAAAAGTCAGGTTTTCATGAACTCGAGACTCTACAACGGCATCCAAAGCGATGTTAGCATTCACTCTTCACGTTGATGCCGGAGTTCTAGCTCGAAATTGGTCTACACCGTGCAGAAAAAAAAGGAAAGGTAATATCGGATCCATGTTAAAGCCTTAACGGCCAGCCCAGAAAGTGTAATATGTACGATGAAAAGGGTCCTGTAAAATTTTAGAATCTACACACTTAGAGGCGTCTGGACTAGGTATGGGGGTCAGTGGGTCAGAAAGGTCGTGGTGCGATGTGTGGGCTATTCGGAGGTGCTAAGTGGCCGTGTGCATTGCCAAATTAAGTCGGCTCACAGCGTAATCAAGCTGTTGGAGCAACAGAAAATCTCCCATCATACAAAAAATGCCCTATGTCATAATTAGAATTACTCCGGTAATCATCCTCATGAACTCATGTTGGTACAAAGTGCGCGCAATATATCATGAGTAAAGCAAGTCATGGCGCATGACTGCTAGTTCGCTACTAATATAACCTCTGCAAGATATCCCTGCAAAAATCTCGTGCCTGGCCGTGGATTGAAACTGTAGTGTGCGTCGTACCGACACTCCGGCCAATTAACGGATTAAGCAAGATGTTCGATTATATATTAGCTACAGACATCTGAGGCATCCTAGAAGTATTGTCCCCTAATCTTGAGCTATACGAAGCCGGCAGACCGTTTGTAGTGACATGGATAAAGCATTTTTAACACCGATTCCCTGCAGCAATCTGAAGCCACTATATGATTAGAAGGCAAAATTGTGAAAAATGAAGAGGTGTTTTGTAAATCTTGGATGGATGTAAAATTGATCTAAGGGCAGTTTCGTAGAGACGATGACTATATTACTGGCCCGTCATCGTCATCTGTCGACCTGGATTTCTTGAGCTCTATCCAAAACGTCGTACCACCGTGCCACCATTTAGGAGTCTTCATATTCAAAACTTCGAGTCCACTCTCGTCAATGATCGCGCGTATATCTCTGTTCCACCAGCAGCCGAAAGTATGAGCATGCGATTCGGCAGTCTTATCCAATATCCGATTGAGCCATCCCCAATGGCCACGTCCATGTTCGAGTAGCAAGATGCGGCCATCTTCCTCTAGACAGTCACTCATATTCCGAAGTAGGGCGATAGGATCATTCACAGAGCATAGGCCCATGGTCTGCACTATGGTATCATATCTGACGCGATGCCTTGCCCCATCTGCAGGTGGGTCAAACGGCGCATCAGGAATTGATGCTGGGGCTGTTGTGTCTGCTGCCACCCAACGTACAACGGGGCGTACAGAGGACGAATTCGGGAAGAGCGAGTTAAACTTTTCACGCGCAATGGCTAGCATAGCTACACTTGAATCTATGGCCGTCAAGCTCTTGACCCCTCCTGTTTGGTCTTGACGCCATTTTTCAGATCGGCTTTTACCGTCGCGGCCCGTGTCGCACCACTTGTAGAAAGCTAGGTTCCGACCAGTCCCGATGGATACTTCGAGAACATGACCTCGTGCTTGGGCAACTAGATTTTTGCGCAAACCTGTTATACCAAGCCAGTATTCATTCGAGTCTACCAATTCATCAAAAGTGCTTGCGATGCCATCATAACATGCTGACACGTCAGCCTGCGCAGCCGCGTTCGTAGTTACAATCTGGTCATTGGTACGACTCAGATTGATGAATATGAAGGTTGTATAAGCCCCCATCATGGCAACTACAGTGCCTCCTACCAGTATGGAAATCGGGTGGAAACGGATTCGGTTCCCATAGCTAGGGTGCACGACAGGCAAAGGCAGCGGCAATTCAGTCCTCGAAATTGCTGGCTTCCTAATTAAAGTATCAGATGGTGGTGTTCCTCGAAAGGAAATGACGAACTGGATCAGACTTGCTTGTGGTCGTCAAAAATAGAGACTGGTTTATTTCTCACGGAAATCTTTCGGGATGATTTCTTTGCAGCATGATTACACGTTGTCTGAGATAGACTACGGGACTCCCATGTTGCCAATTGATAATTGTGGCGGACAAAGGCTGTAAATGAATGTCGTAGTTTGGGATAAAACTTTGTCATGGGCTTCTTTAGTTGCTCGTCAAGGCTATTTGTGCCTAATTCCTTCTGTCTGTATTTAACAAGTTTTAATTGTGATAACTAGGTTTTAATCGTACTTGTGGTGTGTGAGTACATGTTTTCAAGAGGTATAAGGGTAGCTTCCGACGATCACAAAGGTTTCGACTGTAGATGCCTCATTTCGCTTCCTTACGCCGTTAGTCGTTCATGCCTTGCAGATGACGGCATTGTTAATCCCAAGATAGCCCCCCAATGGACTTCAGGAGCAAATTTCTTTCGTTCAGCGGCGACAAAAATTAGTTAGTGTTCCAATTAAAACACAGAAAAGAAAGTACCGAGGGAAAGGAAGGTTGAATACCCGTCAGCGGTGCCCTTCATGTAACTACGACTATTATATTTTCTCAGACTTACATTCAGTCATATTTCGCAATTCCAAAGAAGTTGGAGTACGAGGCAATAATTCAACACTCCCTACCGAATCAATACCTCACTTCCATCAAGATCGATTCCTACCAAGCTCTTATCAATTTTACAAGTACGATTTAGTAAATCCCTATCTCAATGAAAACACCTCCCATCGACTTTTTCTGGCCTCAGCTGGACACCAATATACGCGCACGCCGAAGGTTAAAAATTGTGGCTTACAAACTTAGGATGGACGTGAGAGAAAGCAAGAAAATATTCCAAGATGATGCAATGGAAGGATAAATTCTCGACCGCTGGGAGGTTTCGAATTTTCGCAAGTATATTTTTTTTTTAATATTTACATCCTATTTGAGTCTATGACTATTTAATCGCAAGGAGATTTAAATTGAAGATTATTGTGTGCGTCAAGCCTTCGATTGCGAGAATGCAGTTGACTCTATAAATACAAGTTAACGATAGTTTTCTTAGGATAGTGTCCACGGATGAGGGCTCACTTTGGGTTAAGGAAAAGCCGCCAAAACTTTCCGGTGGTACTTGCGAATTAAATCCGAGGCAGGAGTGTTCTATCTTTAAATTGAGTCATCTATTCTGTACTCTGTCTCTGATATTGTATTATAGCTAGATTGCTGTATATGCAATTAAAATCAATTGCGAAAAAGGAGCTGAATCTCGCTCATATTTCGAAGTGCAGGATTTGGCCCACGAGGCAGTTATCTAAGATATCCAACCGCATTAATTCTTCGCTCGAAACGAGTCCGACTCCTTAC
This sequence comes from Blumeria hordei DH14, assembly GCA_900239735.1. Taxonomy (NCBI): domain Eukaryota; kingdom Fungi; phylum Ascomycota; class Leotiomycetes; order Helotiales; family Erysiphaceae; genus Blumeria; species Blumeria hordei. Next base: position 6,221,329 of record OENG01000023.1, read on the forward strand.
AAGGCCACATCGAATCACATAATACCGAACGGATCATTCTCTTTAAAGACCCAGTCTCTGGCCTTCACTGTCCTCCAAAAATACGCTAACGATTCGATCAAAATCCGCCGAATGCTTCATGTCGCGGAGTACAATACAAGGAAGAGAGAACTTTGGAAGGGCTATGGAGGAAGTATATTATTTAGGTTGAACTCTCAAGAATATTTTGGATAGCTAAAACACTCATCCCACATCAGATATAGGATGGTTTGTTGTAATCCAGAGAAACTTAGCCATATTTCTCGTATGGCTGGTGTCCAAAGATGAAGAAGGCTTTCTTGGATAATAATAGTCTTGAAACTTACATTTGATGGTTACTCATCGATGACGATCGAATGATCTGCGTAAGCAAACGTGTCTTTATGTAGTATTTGCTACCGAACTCAAGATTCGAGGATCGTTCGGTACTTGTAGAGGACAACGATTATATGCCATAGCTTCATAGCCAAATATATATCAAATAATAGCCGGCAAGACGAATTCTTCACCTTCCAGTGGTGCTGGTGTAATCACTCAGTATGCTCTGCATATCTGGGATAGCCAAGAATAATCGCATCCGAATCGAAGTCGAAAGCAACTTCACGCATATCTCTATTTGACGACACCTCGACAATGCCTCTCTTACCATTCTCATCTGAGTCCTCAACCTCTATTTAACTACGCATCATCTCGCCTCAACGACTAATAAAGAAGTTGCTCCAATTGCAAACAGGAGCTTGCACCATTGATTACCGGCCATCACTCACTACAAATTTACGACGCTACGTAAACCTGCAAGGAGGAAATCAAGTCGTAATATACAAAGCTCGGGTCATGGTTTATGGGGGACGGATGCTCTAATGGGGCTCTACATCTTGAGGAAGGATAGGCGACTGAGATATGGAGCGAGAGAGGGAACAGGTCTCTGAAGACCATGCTGGGACTGACATTTTCGAGGGGTTTTCAACTTTGGAACGTTTGTGGGCGCCAAGGACATGGTTTCGGCCAACTAGCTAGGAGGGCTTCTAGTGTAGATGAGTCAACGGCACTTCCCAGGGCCCTGGACGGTACAAAAGAAGTGTGGCTAAGCCACCATACAGCAATCACGCTCTGTCAAGACTTTTCTGACATTACAGCACGACCTTCGGGAATCAGTTGGAAGGAAGCTAGAAAGGCGGAGAGTGATTTTCCCGAGGTATCCACAAGTGTACAGCTTCCAGCTGGCCGGCCTCTTCGAAAGCTTCAGAAGGGTCACTATGTCTTCTGATGTAGTCCTAATGTCGGTATTAGGAGAGCTCCGCACCCAGTGGGGTTTGCGATCCTTCCCGGCTACCATACACCCGCAAATAGCCATCGTTTCGTTGGCTGGAGAGGGGAGATAATGAAGGGCAAAAGGCTCCTCTAGGTGTTTGATCGGATGAGGAGTGGTATTGTTGAGGGGAGCTGTATGGGAGGCATAGGAGGGGATATACTACTGGCATAGGTATCCTTGGCGTGTAGGCAGAGAGGACCTGCATGTCCTACATAGTCATAGACTCACACAGGACAATAAATTAAATTAAAAAATATATATATCAGATAATAGAAAAATATAACTAAACTATGAGAATGGCTAAACTCCACATCTATCCTACAATCTTTGTTTCATTCATCTTCATAGTAAAATTGTATATACAAGTCGTTTCAAGGTTAAATCAAGAATGCTTGTGCCTCGAAAACGATGTCAACTCCTATAGCTATTTTATAGCTATCTCACAACCGTATTGAACCCCATCAATCTTCACTATATCTCATACTTGTAATAGTTTTGCTCTTCACAAAGTTTCTCCTAACCGACGGTTCAAATGTCATTCGCGGCCTTGTGACGGCCGGGAAATTTCTCAATAATCGTTGAGTGCGGGTCTATCCTAACACCTACATGAGGCCCACATCCAAATACACAGCCATCTTTTTGAAGTTTTGGGGGAAAGCTGGCCAGCCGGGCGCTATAAATTTATATAGACGTTGGAGAAGCACCCCCTACTTTCCCAGCCTCTCATACCTTTGCGTTAATTGTGCCTCGAGACGAGTTTGAGTTTCTCTTGAAATAAGAGAGGCGTCTTGCTAGAGTGTGCGTGATTTAAGGTAGCCAAAGCCAACTCTTCTGGTGCGGTCTTGATTCATGGAGGAATCCATGACCTCCTTGGTAGTAGAAGCTCTTCTGGCTAGCGTCGCGCCCAAAATGGGCTCTGCTGACTCGACGGTAACAGGTCCGTTAGTGAAAGCATTAATACTTGTTCAGTCTCTGTACCCATAGATGTATGGATAGATTCATCCCTATGTGAGACGAAAGATAAACTCCTGTCCGCGGTGGTTTATCAGTATTTGTGAGCGAATTGTCTACAAGAGCCCGGTTCAGTCAATCCTCGCAAAACCGACGTTAGCCCACTAGGAGGTAATCCAAGACTTTCCAACCCATCAATTTTTCTCCCTCGACAAGATCATCTACGACAAGGGCCTCGACAAGTCTACAGGTATGACCGAGTGTGTTCTTATTTTAATCACCACACCTCTCTCTAACTCAGCCTCCGGTCTCAGGTGGCAACCAAACACACGCCCACAACAGTGCAAATTGTTGCAGGTGCAAAAAAATGATGGCGCAAAAATCCAACCAGGCACATTTTTGGGCTGCACGTGATGTTGCCAAAGGAGTCATGCGGTTTCTTGAAAAATAAAACTTTCGATCGGAGAGCAGAATTCGCTTACACTGGCACGACGTAAAATAGTAAACAAGTGTGCGCTTACGGACATGGTTATTGATGATTCAGAGAGAGGCGCTGACACCGAGTGGGTAAGATGGTGCAGTGGTATACCCCTCATGCCGGTCTCCTAAGTTCTGTATGGATAGCTATGACACCCATTCTACTTCGGGCATGAGATCGCCGCTTCGATACCAGGAAAGCTCGGCTACGTTTGTCGTCGCTTTGCTGCGCATGGATGACGAATGCATGCCAAGAGATCCACAGGTTTTGAAACTGCCCTTCAAGTCCCCACGGACGAGGATCGACTAATTCTTGTAGGCAAACATATCCCGGTGGCACATGCAAGCAAAATCCCGGGTGTTAGCGTCTCTGAACTCAAAAGAGTCATGTGATATTTTACAGATAGCATCGATCAAATGTTAGAGCTATTTTGCTTGACACACTAAGGATAAAATGAGTAGACCTGGTCGTAATGCCTTAGACTCACAGTGAGTTTACGCCTATTTTAAAACCTGGACCCCTCGCAATATCCAGCATCACTAGCAAGTGTATATATTCATGTTCGCCATCTGGTACAACCTTTCAGACACCGGGATAAATCCGGCTGGTATCCCCAGCAGGGTCGAAATCTCTTGCTTCCCAAATTCTGTTCAAGATAACCTGCAATCCAGATGAACGCCTGCGCAGTTGGTCTGACGGCAGATGACGTTTAAGTGGAATTTCAAGTTGAGAAAAATAAAAAAAACATCCAAAGAGGGTTGTAAGGAAGTCAAAAAGCATCTCACGAGACACTGACACGAACAATTCTCCGCAGTGGAAGCTTAGCACAAGCATCTAGAAGCCAGGCAACTTATTTGCTAGGGCGAGGAGTTCATGTATCTTATTCACATTGGAAATATGAAAGTTTTGTTGAGCTGTCGATAGTTTCCGAACCGTTCGCCGTCTATGCGGCTATCTACTAGTGATTAAGGTTCAGTAACATGGCACATGCTGGATGACTCTTCTGACTCCCGTCATTGTCTGGAGCTTATTTGTAGATACCAGTATAAATTTTGATTACTAAAACACAACGGTCAACCTCGTCCGTGAGTAGCCAGAGGAAAGTATACTCACCCTTGGTAAGCCAAGCATGTCCTCGTTATTACGTACATGAGGTCTGCGAGAAGAGTGGTCAATTCCCACTTGATCCGAACCAGGATTCTCCTATCTCGTGTGGTAAAGATGCCCCAGCTTCCTAGACTTTGCTCAAGAGATACGCTTAAACGGTGTGCCACTGCACCATGCGACCCTTGTTTGAGACACTGTGATTGGGATGCGGGTGGCTGATTTCGAGTTCGGTGATTTCTGGTGACCAGGATTTGGGGTCCGAGCGTACAAGAATCCTCAACCCTGAAATGTGAAAACTGATAGTGTAGATTTGAAGCTTCAATTACGCCGTGTTGGTCTTCAACAAAGTGTCAAGTGGTGCCTACAAACTTCAGATATCGTACATGCAAATTTGCCCAAATCCTGCCTTCGGTGACTCACGGCATGTCTATGGATATTCGTGTACTTCCAATATTGATATCATTTAGCTCGATTTGGCGCCCTTTCGGCTCATGCAGGTGTCTTTTGAGCTCTGATTTAAACAAGGGAAACTTGCGATGATACCACTTTATCTGTCTGGTTTGTACTTTGCCACTATGGAGTCATCCCCAAGGACTGCACTCACACTGTTATCAACTACCTTTTCTCTATCCTGTGCCTGATTACAGCCTCAATTTTTCCAGACAACCGAAGCTTTTCTAGCCATCTTCTCTTTTGAATACATACCGATCCTAGCCATATCATTGGCGTTGTTTGCCGGTTTTGAAGGACCGGGGTCCGAATTTCGGATTTATCTATCCCTTTCCATGACTGATTCGGTGCAAGCCATCACCACATACTTTACAACCTGAGATGTATATTCACATTTGCATCTTAAGTTTTGTACTCTGAGTATTATTTATCATTTTGAGTAAGTGTTGAGCCCATCGTGTGGATTCTTGTAGCCATGAAGCTTTAAGCCCTGCTTATCGGTTAATTGGAACAGGCGTTTTTCTGCAATTCATCATCAGTCTCCCTGATTAATTGCCTTTGTACAAGTTTGTTGCTTCCCATGTATCGAGACCCAACCGCTGCTGTTTCTGGTTTGTCTGTTATTCTGACCATTCTTTGTGCGTGGCGCTCGTCCCGCCTATTTTCTGTTCTCTTTTTGACTCAATATTTCTGAAGAGTAGGGCTCGTTTTGCCGTATCATCTCTTCCATTCAGAGAAAGATAACCTGCTCCCTCTTCGGTAATAAGTTTAATTTTTCCGAATGCAGATAATTTTGTCTGTTCGACAAGTAGATTGTTGGACAGTCTGATATATAAACCTTCTTTTGCTATTGATAAACCTTAATAAATGGAGCAACAGTTTTATATCCTGGCACTCAACTGCTGATTGAGCGATGTACAGTGCTGATGAACTTAAAGATGACTGGTGGATGCTTCTGAATGACCAAAGTAACCTTACGTGGATGTTAAAAATTTACTCCCTCCTTTCTCTCCCGAAAAAATCGCACAGAATTATGAGAGCATAAAGAGAGCATCATAACGGCTAACTATATGGTTCAGAATCTCTGGCTTGGCCGTGTCCAAGAATTAAAAAGATGCCTTTGGAAATGGGATACTCCGAGGATCTATTGTGAATGTAACGTCTGGAGTTTAAGAATTTACTAATAACTAGCTTTCTACATTTGACGTTGAGAGGAACGAAGATAAGTGTGAGAAATACACGTAGGACTCGTTTTCGAATTCTATTCTTGACATGAATCTTCTTTGGTTTCCTTGAATTTTTGCAATACCATTTAGCGCAAGAAATGATTCAACTGAGCGTGCCGCGCAAGAGAAAATAGTAGGTATCGGATCAGACTACTCACTTTTCAGTTCAGTAAGGTCAATTTAAATATTAGTCTATAGGCAGAAGCAGCGCTGATGTCTATATTTATGATCGAGGAACAGTAGATATGGTATCTAGACTGACCTGCCGAATTTGAGAGAGAATGGTTGCCCGTCCAGAGAAAGCTTCCCTAATTTTACTCGTCGGCCACAATGATTTAGTAAAAATAACTGATTCATACCAGTTTTTACAGAGTCGGTACCGGGTCATAGCTAATTCAGCATTTTTCCAAGTATATTTATATAAAAAATCGTCGAGCATGAGAGCGCACCCAATCCTCGAGTTAATCCTTCAAGAGGGAAGTTTAACCTCATTTTAGAAATTCTTATTCACTTGGTCTGATATCTCCAAACCACCTTGCGCTCTTACCTCAAGTTAGTAATAACCTTGCATACAGTCTGAAATTCCTGTAGCGACGCACATGTTTTCGAATCACAATTCTTGCTAGGAATCGGGATTTCGCGTCGTGTGATAAAGCTGAGAGATGTGACACGGAATTACTTACGAGAGTATTGTGCCTGTGTATACTACGTGATGCGTGAGAACTAGGACACCAACACAACACCTCTCATAACATTAACCACGACGGCACATCCAATTGAATAAAAATCTACTATGTCGTAAAATTAGGTCAGAAATCGCTGATCATGATCTAATTGAAATTCATCTTCAAGCATCACAATCGAATATGACTTGGAGACCTAGTCTTTAGCAAGAGAGTAATAACACGCAACTTATAGCGGACTAAAGCTCCATACCTATCAGCAGCCTCCAATGGCCGTCAAAGACAAATTCTTCACCTTCCAGTGGTACCGGTGTAATCACTCAGTATGCTCTGCATATCTGGGATAGCCAAGAATAATCGCATCCGAATCGAAGTCGAAAGCAACTTCACGCATATCTCTATTTGACGACACCTCGACAATGCCTCTCTTACCATTCTCATCTGAGTCCTCAACCTCTATTTAACTACGCATCATCTCGCCTCAACGACTAATAAAGAAGTTGCTCCAATTGCAAACAGGAGCTTGCACCATTGATTACCGGCCATCACTCACTACAAATTTACGACGCTACGTAAACCTGCAAGGAGGAAATCAAGTCGTAATATACAAAGCTCGGGTCATGGTTTATGGGGGACGGATGCTCTAATGGGGCTCTACATCTTGAGGAAGGATAGGCGACTGAGATATGGAGCGAGAGAGGGAACAGGTCTCTGAAGACCATGCTGGGACTGACATTTTCGAGGGGTTTTCAACTTTGGAACGTTTGTGGGCGCCAAGGACATGGTTTCGGCCAACTAGCTAGGAGGGCTTCTAGTGTAGATGAGTCAACGGCACTCCCCAGGGCCCTGGACGGTACAAAAGAAGTGTGGCTAAGCCACCATACAACAATCACGACCTTCGGCCTGTCCTGCGGCATATATCAGGAAAGGAGTAAGGAGAAGGCCAGGAAGGCTTATAAACGCTCTTAGGTATCCACAAGTCTAAAGCTTCCAGCTGGCCGGCCTCTTCGAAAGCTTCAGAAGGGTCACTGTGTCTTCTGATGTAGTCCTAATGTCGGTATTAGGAGAGCTCCGCACCCAGTGGGGTTTGCGATCCTTCCCGGCTACCATACACCCGCAAATAGCCATTGTTTTGTTGGCTGGAGAGGGGAGATAATGAAGGGCAAAGGGCTCCTCTAAGTGTGTGATCGAATTAGGACTTGTGTGTGGTGGTACTGTTTGAGGGGAGCTGTATGGGAGGCATAGGAGGGGATATACTACTGGCATAGGTATCCTTGGCGTGTAGGCAGAGAGGACCTGCATGTCCTACATAGTCATAGACTCACACAGGACAATAAATTAAATTAATAATAATAAGAAGTAGCTTCCCATATAAACCTTAAGCTCTTACTGTAGAATCTACAGGGCTAATATTAAGTAAAAGCTTTATTTTCACTTCGATGATGGTTCCCCATCGCCAGCGGGGTCTGTATGGTCTTCACTTTGCACGACCCCACAGCTCCATTATTATCAAGCTAACCACGATCAGATAAGGTGGTAAAGTCGAAGACCTGATAATCATATGGGTTTCCGGAGCGTATCCAGTACCCCGCATAGCGATGGTGGATTTGACCAAGTCCGCCTATTTTGCCACAAGGGTGATATCAATGGACGTACGCACCTTGTGTCGCCCCTACGTCTTGGCCTTTCCAAGCGTAGGCTACGTGTTTATTGAGATTTTCCCCCCGCGCACGCAGTTTCAGACGCTACATTTTTTTGTGTTACAGTTTCGGTAGAGAAAGTAGCTGGGTTTTACAGTCATCATTTTTTATTTATTATTGCCCTTTATTAGTCTAAATCTATGTAAGACATGTATAAACTTTTTCCTACTGGCCAAGGATACCTATACCAGTAGTTTGTCCCCATATATGCCTTACATACAGCTCCCCTCAAATAGAACAACCCTTTAAAAATCCTCATCTGATCATAAACTGAGAGGAGCCCTTTGCCCTCATCATATCTCCTTGCTAGCCAACTGAGCGGAGACCATTTGCGGGTGTATGGCAGTCGAGAAAAATCGCAAAAGCCACTCGGTGCGAGGCACCTCTAATTCCGACATTAGGACTACATCCGAAGACATAGTGACCCTTCTGAAGCTTTCGAAGAGGCCGGCAAGCTAGGCGCAGCAGACTTGTGTAAACCTAAGAGCGTTTATCAGCCTTCCTGGCCTTCTCCTTACTCCTTTCCTGATAGATGCCGCAGGACAGGCCGAAGGTCGTGATAGAATGTCAGAAAAGTTGTGGTCGAGAGCGACTTCCGTGGAAGAGCCTAGCCTAGCATCCAAAAGTCTTAATGGACATGGGGTTTCAAGTAACTCATTTATTTTATTAGAACTTCTGACTAGTAGATTCAGATTTGTAGGTTATAAGAGACGATGTTGTCGACGAGCTGAGATTTGCTTTTCTTGAGGGCAGAAAGGTCTTGATGCTTGCTTTCGTGGTCTTTTTGTTTTCAAACCGATGAATAGCTTATGCTGTGATATGACGACGGATTCTCCAACTACTGTCGTAGAGTATGGTGCCGCAATTTTGTTCCTCTTTGCCATTGTGATCATCATCGTCGAAATCGTTGTGGGTGTTATGGGAAGCGTATCTTTGAAAGAGAGGCACATAACCCAACTCAAAAGTGGAAAGGTAATTCAATTTCGGCTGTCCGAAATCTATTGTGAGACCTGAAATTTTTTAGGGAACACCGCTGGCCGGCATTGAATTTTCGGTACCCTCAGGTAATTAATTGTTTACTACATGGGTTGTGGTATTAAATTGAAGAAGTTCCGATTCCGTCCTACCTAGAATTGAATTAGTCGCTTTACTACTGATAAAATGGGGGATACAACGCTCTTTTATCGTAATTATTTGACTGAGATTATCTACATATCCAGACTACCTCTTGGCTTAATTTCTACCAAGTGGTGTCATCTCTTAGAGATGTATCCTAACACTTATCTATGGATTACTCCCTGTTACCCAGTTTTGATTCATATCATACTCCTGTCGTGTAGTGATATTTTTATTGTATTATTTGAGTCAAAGACTATCAAGCACATTGGCCTCATTTTTGACCCAAGCCACAGCTTGTAGGGTGCTTCTGTCCTTTTTTGTTACTTGTGAGGTCATTGAAATATTGCGCGTAATGAATAGCCATTCAGCTCAGCGGTTACCCGTGGAATTCGGCCACCTTTTCCACGGAACCCTTTACCCAAAAAAATGGTAGCATTGGAAGATGCATGCGCGGGAAGAAGTACCAAAAAACCTATAGCCCCAGCCAGGCGAGGTCTAGATATCGAGGCCACACGAGGTGCGCATATTCATCTATATCTTCCTTCTATGTAACAGTCGAGGCCGACTTGACCCAATCCACCATCTCCGTATTGGGTGCTGGTTACGCCCCGGAAACACATTGAATGACTTTTTCTCTGTGATTATGTGTTAGTGATGAGAAAGGCTTCGGCCCTGAAATCTGATCTGATCGCAGCTAGCTTCGTGATGATGGTGATAAGGGGATGTGTTGAGAGATGAAGACGATGCAGACCGCGGAAGCGATTGCGAATTGTCATCTAAGGGAGGACTTTGTTACTCAATCTCGGCTACGCAGACTTTACAATGAGAGCTGTAGGTTCGTAGGGGATACCACTGGCAGGTAATGAGAATAGTCTCCCTCCTGTCGTGTAAACTGTAGTCATGATGTATGATCGGGCGAGAAGAGCGATTTAATCGTTATTATACAAGTTCTTATGAAATTTGAAAGGACAAATTGATATTTAAGGTCCTGCATTACCACCATTTTGTGGAATTGATTTGATTAGATTTTTATTGAAGTCTTTTCTGACTCTAAGGCTATAAAATAATTAAAACTATCGGATTTGCTGTTAGTTTAACAAAATTTTCAGTTCACTATATTCATGTGGGTTTCGGGGTGTTGCTGTAAGTAAATTATAAAAATATAGTCTGTGAATAGAAAAACTTGAATTGGCAAATTTAACAACGAGATCTATCGTTTGATTCACAAATGTGGGCCGAGAACTCAGGCAATAGATCAGAATGATTTCTAGCATGTCTATTCATGTTGTAGAACAGTTGCAATGGAAACTCTCAAGATCTGCATAGACAGCAGAGAAGTACGTCTCGAGGATGGGAACATTCGCCAAAAAAACTAGCGAGATACTTTTTCGGTATCACAAGGCTGCAAAACAGCTTGGTATTGCACGGAAGATTTTGCCTCAATGTGTATTTTGAGATTATATTCTGTCTAATTAGTGCTTTTTTCTCCATCTTGATTTCAGATTCTCTATATATCCCTGTAGGTGGCTATTGCACTAGAGCTTCTTGTTATTTCTTTTCTATCGAGAGGGCGATTAATTGAAAGTCCCTTGGAAGTCCGGTAAACATTGAAGAATGCCATTTCTGAGTTGGCCAAACAAATTATTGGTAACCGCAGATTCTCTAGATAGTTTATGAAGGTGGGTGACTTGTTAAAATTTTATTGGAGCTCCGAACTTTCATGATTCTCTCTAATATAAGCGTTTCCCTTACATTACAAGAGAGTGGACCATGCATGTAGCCGTACATTTATACTTCTTCTTCGCGGATTGTTAGACCATAGATCCCCTTCATAAGTAAGAAGTATATTGCATCGTAGAAATAGCAGGGTTTTAGTTAGGATTGAGCAACAGGAGTGTAGCTGAAGGCGATGCGCAATTTCATGTGTCGAGTCTCCCGTAGTCATGGGTCCATTTTCCCTTATTTTTTGATGAGTAAATAAACACAATCTACTCTAAGTGGCGTTAATTTTTTGTAAGGTCCTTCGATTGCCATAAGTAGGCCACCAAAGCTTATATATGCTTTTCTAAAGATATGTTAGTTTAGTTTCTACTTGTAATCAGTAAATTCAAAGAATATGCATAGGTATTCATGGTTGTGGTGTGGTCTTGAAATTTTAATCACTTTCGATATTTTGAGGTGGACTTACATTGTTATTCCGTCCTCTCCATCTTCAAATTTGTAAATCTTGCCGTGACAGACGTAATCGAAAAGATCCGCCAAAGTTGGCTCTCCGCCGAGTCCATTGCGCGCTACATCACGCCATCCCCGACCATCATCTTTGGTGCCATCGAGTGATAGACTAGAAGCTAGCACGAGTTGCAAGCTCTCACTGATTCCGACGTTAAATAGTTCAATGTTTATATCGAGCGTCATTACTGTTTGCGCATCTATTGAGGTACCACCAATACGAGCCACACGATCATATTTGGAGTCATCAATTGAAGTGACGGTAAAGGTCTCCTCGAAAAGTTGTGTTTCAGTTGATGAGGTCATACTGGGCTTGAATTTATATTGTGCGAAAAGAAGAAATTAGAAGTAGAATAGTTTTCAGGCCGGCAAGAGTTTGACGGATGTCAATAATGTTAGAGGACAGGAAAATATCTACTTGCTCTTTTCACACACTGTTCTCTGCTTGAAATTATATTCGCCGGTGGGGCCACCCATGCCAAACACCCTTCAACGCGCCCCTACACGCTGTAAGCACTACAAGGCTGAACACTTATACGCGGTGTCATCTACGATCCAGGGAGTGGAATATTCACCCATAGCCAAGTCCAGTCAAATGTCGCAAGACCGAACAAGTTGGCCCACGAGGCAATGATTCAAGACTCTCCACCTAATCAAATTTTCACACCTGACGAGAACAATCACCAACAAAACCTCATCAAGTTTGCAGGTACGACTCAGTACATCCCTATTTCAATGATCACACCTCTCGTCGACTTTCTCTGGCCTCAATCGACCACCACGTACACGCCCACGCGGATATTTACACCCGACGGAGGAAGCAAAGCATGGCGCACAAATCTGGGAGATAGTTCTTTGGGATAGAGGTAAGAGGGATCAGGATAAGTTTTCAAGATGATCAAGATGATCAAGAGGAAGGTTCAATCGCGACGGGCGTGTAAGTTTGAATTTTGGCAGAGTTTTACGAATTGAGCTTTGTGCGCGCCAAGGCTTCGCTTGCGAGAGTGTAACTGACAATATAAAAACAAACAAACGATCGAAGGTGCCTTAGTCCGCCTCCTGATGGTGTTCTCCAGTATAGTTTGAGTAGCCGGGGCACCTGCCCCACTTGGAAAGCAGATACCTGAGACCGTATTTCGCGCGGAGAAAAGTCAATGGATAAGTCGGTTTTTGAGACGTTTCCCTGGGTGAGTATTCACGGATGAGGGTTGACGTGGGGTGAAGAAAAAGCCACCATAACTTCGCAGTGGTATTTGCAAATAAAATCCGAGGCATGAGTACTCTTCCTTTATATTGAGTCACAACTAGATAGCTACATACGCAATTAAAATCTGATGCAAAAAAAAGAGAATAAGCCAGAGCATAAACGTGTGAGGCGCCATCTAGTCATAGAAAATCCCCAATAACCTCCTTGTGCCCACGACATACAGCTGCACATGTATCCTATAAGTAGCCTGAAGCGCTACTATATTACCCATTCCAACCTCTTACACACACACAAGATCGTGTCAGGAACCTAGACGAAATGGAGGGCCCGTACGTCCACAACACTGTGTCTCTATTTCCAACACAATGTTTTGAACCCCGCTAGGCAAGCGCACTTGATACTTGTGAAGCTGAAGTATTTCACATACTCAAGTTAACTAAGCTACAGTCAGACCCCTGTCAAGACGATCATGGTTAAGCCGATATTGCCGTTTATACGATATTTTTTCCGGAACGGATTTGGTTCCCATACATTTACCGATTACACGATTATCGTTCTTCAACCTCTGAATATCGTCTTGACTAGGGTTCTTTTTATTAGATTGGTGCTAATAATGCCGCCAAAAAGGGAATTTCTGTTGAGCAACGACGTGCTCTGCGACGATGGACGCACCGCCAGGTCCCAAAACCAACACAAAAACAGTGCATTGAGTGGTTCTTCGCTGAGTACGGCCATCGAATAAGCTAGTCCACAGTCTCCGAGTCCTTGGGCAAGAACTTTGCGAAACTCGACGAAGCTACAAGTACTACTGCGCTACGACAGCGAGCTGGAAATTGGCCTGACCTTGAAAGTATTCTCCTGGAGTGGCAAATACGAGTTGAACACGGAGGAGAGATCACAACTGGCGATTTGCTCCGTGAGAAGGCAAAGCAGATCTGGACACAATTACCACAGCACTCTAGCCAACCGTGCCCTGAATTCAGCGCTCGTTGGCTTGAGCATTTCAAGAATCGAAACCATATTCAGAATCGGGTACGACACGGTGAAGTTGGTTCAATTCCAGCGGCTGCAGAAGCCGAAATGAGAGCTCTACAGACAACTGCAGGAGAGTTTGAGGAAGAAAACATATATAAAATGGACGAGTCAGGTCTCTTTTGGAAAATGCTACCTTCACGTGGGTTATTGTCACAATATTGACCCGGGCTCAAGAAAAAAATGGACCGAGTTTCTCTCTGTTTTTGTACAAATGCTACAGGTTCTGACCGACTTCCCATTTGGATTATCAGTAAATGTAAGACGCCTCGGGCCTTGGAAAACCTTAGTATTCAGACAATGGGTGGCAAGTGGAGGTGGAATTCCAAAGCATGGATGAACACAGCAATTATGGGCGAATGGCTTCAAGAATTCTATCGCCACATTGGAAATGCCCGAGATGTACTATTGACAATGGATAATTTTTCTGCCCATTATTCTACCCTTGAATTATACCCTCCTCCGTCGAACATCAAGATCTGTTGGCTTCCAGCTAAAAGCACAAGCCGGTATCAACCTCTTGATCAAGGCATTATTCAGAACTGCAAAGTATCCTACAGACAATACTGGCTCCGCTTTGTTCTACAAGCAAATGAAGAGGGTACAGATCCACAATCAAGTGTCAATATTCGACTAGCAATTCGCTGGATGTTACGAAGTTGGAATAACAAAGTTACAAATACAACGATTCATAATTGTTTTCGGAAATCGACTCTTATTTCCAAGCCAATTGCTCTTCCTACGTCTGTACTTCTGACTGGACTTTCTGAATTGTTTAATGAAGTAGTCAGAGCAGGAGACAAACGAGATTCAATGGCTATAGACAATTTTCTTAATCCCTTTGAGGACGAAGAGGAAGAGGAAGGGAATATGATGCTTTACGAGGCAATGATCTTACAAGAGGTGATAGGTGAATATTTGGGAACAAATCAAGTCGAAGAAGAAGAGGTAGAACAAGACGAACAGCCTTTATGGACAGCAAAAGAGGCCGAAATGGCTCTGAAAGAGTTGATTGAGTATACTGAGAGTTAAGATTCTCTTAATTCGAGCTATTTGAGAGTATTAGAGCGATTAGAGACTGCAATTGGGAGTATAAAAGAGGCATCAAAAGTATAAAGTAGCCTAGATAGCTGGATTAGGTAATCATATCCTTTAAAACGATATCCTCTATATGACGATATTTTCACGGCCCCGATTACATCGTCTTAACAGGGGTCAGACTGTAGTTAGGCCACATGACCTTCCTGGAGGCTTTGGAAGCTGGATTGTTAGCTTAAAATATAATTTCTAACCAATAATTTCTTCTGAAACCAAGATAGCTGAGTTTTTTTCATATGACCTACGGTGAGTGGCATGATATCTACTTAATGGATAACTTCTGCTCATAAAATTTGATTATCATTACCTTCATGGCACTAAGTGATCCAGATATTTCGACTAACGTTACCTCAATTAAACTAGCTTGAGCCTATAGTTTCACTTAACCTTATGTCTAGCCAAAATCAAGGTCGCAGGAATCCGTTGAGAAGAAATGTTCCAAGAATGTTCACAGCTCTTGTAAAATGGTATTAATAATGCATCTTCACTTATTTCGGTAAATCGTTTAAAGTAAGTTCGAGTTCAATGAGTTAGGCTAAAGATTCTGGCACAAATCCATCGCTTTTCTGCGTTGAATAATATGGAATAGGATGATTTCATCTTATCCAGATGCTATTCGATGATGATGGATAAACTCTATCTCGTTTTTGAAATTCTATCTTGGCCAAGAAAGATTTTGAGTAAATTTGAACGATAATGATTTCTTTCATCCGTTTATCTCCTGTATGAGTGTAGGGTTATTTTAGGATGTGTAATTCTTTGTAAATACAATCTTCGATACCATTCTTTATTGATTTGTACTATTCGTGCCTATAAATTCCAAAAAGACTTTCAGCGCGCCAAGTCTCTAAGAACATCAGTGATGACTAGCCCTAAAAGTTTGATGTGGGTAATGTTTCATAGTTTTATCTTGATAGTTCTTGCTTATATACCGAGTTCCAGTCTCTGAGGGTAGAGTTTTGCATACAACTTAGTCACTATTACTTGGGAATTTGAGATCCAAGACAGACACCCAAATGTTCTATTTCTGCTAGATTTGCCATTGATACTGACCTATCCGAATCTTTGTTTAGCCAGTGCCTTCAACATTGCCATCGTGCTCTCTTCCTTTGCCCTGTACTGCTGCAAGCGCTCCTCTCGCTCAGCCATTCGAGCCCGTAAATTTTCTTCTTTTCTGAGCTCTCGCTCGTTCTTCTTTCTCTCAAATTCCTGCTTTTCTTTCTTGAAGGACTCGACCCCGTCCACACACCCCATCAACTCAGCCTCTGGAACCTCGACCGCACCAGGTGACCTTTCACGAAACGATTTAAGCTTTTCGTTAAGATCCTTTTTCTTCTCCAACTGCCGCTCTCGTGTGCCAGGTGGGGCGCGAGGAACGAGCTCATCAAGGTCGGCATTTCTTTCACGCTTAGTGAGCTTACGGGTTAATTTATGCTCATCACGACGCACAGATGCGTCTGTAAGATTCATTTCTATCAGGAAAGTTAGCAGGCAAGGCATAATTTGATTCCATAAAGAGGCTCTACCTCTCTGATACTCCAGGTCAGATTGTCGTGGGATGCTAGGCCCAGACCGCCGCCCAAGCTTCCGTGGTTCATGACCTGGAAGCCTTGGACCGATAGAGGAGTCACTGTCGGAATCATCATTATGTTTGCCCGTTGATTTCGCTTTCCCATAGCTGTCATGTCCGTAATTTTCTCGCGATACGTCGTTCTGTTCTGAAGTTTCTTGGGTGGCTAGAGTAGAAGAAGCCTCACACGCCCTTTGCAGCGTTGACGGATCATACCAGCCCTCAGATAATTCGCCGCGATTCCTTCCCACCTTG
This sequence comes from Blumeria hordei DH14, assembly GCA_900239735.1. Classification (NCBI taxonomy): domain Eukaryota; kingdom Fungi; phylum Ascomycota; class Leotiomycetes; order Helotiales; family Erysiphaceae; genus Blumeria; species Blumeria hordei. The sequence goes on from OENG01000023.1 coordinate 6,237,764, forward strand.
TGAGCACTCGTTTTCTAGTCTTCAATCTGGGACCAACTACCATTTTCCCAAGAAACTTTTCCATCGCCCTTTAACCTCTATCTGGCCCAGAGTTTCCAGAGCTATACCCTTTTGAATATCCAGGTATAGCGCAAAAATCGGCTTGAAGTCTTGATAATCTCGCCTGCTTAACTCGCGCGCATTAAATGGACGAGTAAGAACGTCTGTCGTAGCCGACCCCACGATCTGCTTGGGCTTGGAGCTTAAAGTTCGAGGTGACCGGTCCTGTCGGTGATAGGTGTGTGTCCGACAGGGCGAAAGAGACCGAGTATTACGAACCCTTCTCCCATCATCTCCCATTATTAAAAGGAAACCTCAACAGCTTTTAAATTCTGCAGTTCTGTGCCTCTAGTTTTCTTGCCCTCGAGGAATTTCGGGTTGTTAAGTTATATGTCCGTTGTATGATTTGGGAAAACGTAAGACCAGTTCTAAGCTTAGTTGAGCTGCGCAGACGCTGGCTACACGATCAGCATTTTACTTTGTTAAAATTTTTGGCTATCCTCGATCTAAGACTTCACCAAGCGTGTAAGTCCTTACTGCTTGCAGAGCAAAAACACCGATGCCTTGCGAAGTAAGTACTATCCTTCATCTTCTTTCCCGCCCCCTCTATTACCACCTCTGTGCACGAGCCTTCATTTGATCATTCAGTGAAGAGCCATCTACCCTTGAGTGAATCCCTCTCCAACCAACAAGATATATATCATATGCAGAATCTTGACAGCCAAAATATTTCAAATTGTGTAGGTCGTATCCTCGACTTGAAAAGGATAATTGACCAACGTAAATGAACACTGTGCATCGAGAATTTGGTGAAATTAGAGCTCAGTCCAGCTAACTTTTACGGGTTTTGGGCCCGCCAAGTGACCCTTTTTAAGAAATATTTCTGTCAAACTTATTCGAGATCTTTAATCATCCTGAGAGAGAGCGATGTGGGACTATATAGGCATTTTCTAAAAATACATATTCTATATAGAATGAATTACTTTGAGGGGTGCAAGCGACAGAATTAACACCGCCATGGTTGGATGACGCGGTGGTACATGGTGTAGGTCGGTCTCCCAAGTAGAATCTGGACGTCTTGAACACATCTGCATGAGGAAGGAGATCGCTGGTTCGAGTTTGGCAACACGAAAGTATTTACTCACAGTGCTTGTGTTCATGAATGACGAAGGCATGCTTGGACAATCAAAGTTTTTGAAATGTCTTTATGGTGGGTACCTACGAAGGAGATTCGGCAGCCTGTGTAAGCAAAAATACCTCGTAGTGGTATTTGCGAATGAAATACAGAGTATGAGTGTTTGTAACGACAAAAGAGTGATCCATCATGTGTCATAGCTTTAAAACTGCATACACATTAAACGATTAAAAAGAATAACCTCACTTTTTCATTATGGATTAATCTGGACGTCAGTAGAAGTTTCTAGCAAAAGGTAGTAAGATCGCGAACTAGCCTCGATGAAAATACTAGAGACTGGCATCAGGCGAGAAGTATATTCTAGATAACATCGTGGGTGTATAAATAGTTGAAGTATAACAATAGGGGACCTTAAAGGAAATGATAAAATACCTTCGTATTCCTGATTACCCCAGCATCAATACTCGACCCGTAACACTAGCTACTATTTCTGTAGCGGTTCGCGTGGTAGGAACAAGCTGGGCGTGTCATGGATATGATCTTAGTTTGAACACCGGCCTTTGAACCTTAGGGGATAGCGGGTATATTTAAGGACCTTAAAATAAAAACAAACAAATAAACATGACAATTGGCTCATAATCCGTGATATTTATATATGTTGGATGACTCTTTTGCCGTTACAAACACTCATACTCTGTATTTCATTCGCAAATACCACTACGAGGTATTTTTGCTTACACAGGCTGCCGAATCTCCGTAGGTACCCACCATAAAGACATTTCAAAAACTTTGATTGTCCAAGCATGCCTTCGTCATTCATGAACACAAGCACTGTGAGTAAATACTTTCGTGTTGCCAAACTCGAACCAGCGATCTCCTTCCTCATGCAGATGTGTTCAAGACGTCCAGATTCTACTTGGGAGACCGACCTACACCATGTACCACCGCGTCATCCAACCATGGCGGTGTTTATTCTGTCGCTTGCACCCTCGCAACTGAAGCCTTGACACGCACAAAACTCAATTTGTAAAAACTCCTCGCCGAACTTCAAAATCTCACGCCTATCGAAACTATAACCATTCTCTGCATCATCTTGTGAACTTGTCCTGATTCCTCTCATGCTCATCCCAAAGAAATATCTCCCAGATTTGTGCGCCACGCTTAGTTTCCTCCGTCGGGTGTAAATATCCGCGTGGGCGTGTATATGTTGACCAGCTGAGGCCATAAAAAGTCGACAAGAGTTGTGATCATTAGAATGAGGATGTTCTAGTTCGTACTTGTAGACTTAATGAGGCTTAGGTAGGATTCGATCTCGTTGGGAGTGAAAAGTTGACGTGGTGGAGTATTTTGAATAATTGCCTCGTTGGCCAACATGTTCGATATTGCGAAATTTGATTGAACTTGGCTCTGGGAGTATATTACACTCCTAAGTTCGTAGAGGACACCGCGTGTAGGTGTTCAGCCTCGTCCTCCAATAGTGAGGTTCGTAGAGTCGTGTAGCAAATGGTACGGGATAACTATCAGCTCACTAGCCGTTACAACTAGTTTAAACCTCTCGCGACTCCGATACAGTATGATCGACGCAACTCTCCCAGTCTATCGCACTACGCCAATAGCAGCACCTCTCGAGAAGCTGGCTAGGGCCCAGCTCAGACGTGGCTTAACAGAATTCACAGTCGTCTAGCGGTTTGAATTGCAGCAGCTGATCCCTTCCACCCTCTTCGTAGGCGATGGAACACCTGTCGCATGCGCTGGATCTGCCAAAGAAATTAGCCAGAACTTTCTGAGAAGACCATACCCCCACTGTGGTCGTCACCCCATGAATAAAAGCCAATCGAAATTGGAGAAGTAGCTAGACTCCTGGAACCAAATTCCTTCGAATAGTGGCGGGCCAAACAATCAATCCTAGACCTATTCGTATTTTCAGATGGCGCTCTCAAAGAAGACTGAGCAGGTACGGGTTACATCATTTACCGAAGTCCTGCGCAGGGGATAGGGCGAGGATCACTCCCGTTCGGAAACTCGGCGGAAGTCTATGATGCAGAAATCGCCGGGGCCACGGAAGGTCCTGCCGCAGCTCTTCGCAACCCACTGGCCTATTACAGTCAAACCCCTGTTAAGCCGATATTGCCGTTTATACGATATTTTTTCCGGAACGGGTTTGGTTCCCATACATTTACCGATTACACGATTATCGTTCTTCAACCTCTGAATATCGTCTTGACTAGGGTTTTTTTTATTAGATTGGCGCTAATAATACCGCCAAAAATGGAATCTCTGTAGAGCAACGACGTGCTCTGCGACGATGGGCGCACCGCCAGGTCCCAAAACCAACACAAAAACAGTGCATTGAGTGGTTCTTCGCTGAGTACAGCCATCGATTAAGCTATTCCACAGTCTCCGAGTCCTTGAGCAAGGTATTATTCAGAACTGCAAAGTATCCTACAGACAATACTGGCTCCGCTTTGTTCTACAAGCAATTGAAGAGGGTACAGATCCACAATCAAGTGTCAATATTCGACTAGCAATTCGCTGGATGTTACGAAGTTGGAATAACAAAGTTACAAATACAACGATTCATAATTGTTTTCGGAAATCGACTCTTATTTCCAAGCCAATTGCTCTTCCTACGTCTGTACTTCTGACTGGACTTTCTGAATTGTTTAATGAAGTAGTCAGAGCAGGAGACAAACGAGATTCAATGGCTATAGACAATTTTCTTAATCCCTTTGAGGACGAAGAGGAAGAGGAAGGGAATATGATGCTTTACGAGGCAATGATCTTACAAGAGGTGATAGGTGAATATTTGGGAACAAATCAAGTCGAAGAAGAAGAGGTAGAACAAGACGAACAGCCTTTATGGACAGCAAAAGAGGCCGAAATGGCTCTGAAAGAGTTGATTGAGTATACTGAGAGTTAAGATTCTCTTAATTCGAGCTATTTGAGAGTATTAGAGCGATTAGAGACTGCAATTGGGAGTATAAAAGAGGCATCAAAAGTATAAAGTAGCCTAGATAGCTGGATTAGGTAATCATATCCTTTAAAACGATATCCTCTATATGACGATATTTTCACGGCCCCGATTACATCGTCTTAACAGGGGTTTGACTGTATGTCTCTAAAGCTACTGTCTGCTTCGACAATCAGGAGGCGAAGAGCACACCCCCAAGTGACGCTATCGTATTCCTTCCACGACTTATTACTACCACATCTATCCCTCACTCACTCATGCCGCCCAAGTCTTCCGTAGAGGCTGGCTCTTGGCCCCCCCTCCGACCCGTAAATTCGACGCATCCTGACGTCCAAATAGTCCTCACAGGGCCACCCAATAAACCAGATTACACACAGACAAACGCAGAGCCAATCTGCGAGGCGAGCAGCCAATACTCGCCTTCAAACCCCACCAAGTCATTAGGTGTTACCATGACTAAATTCCTCGCAGATGAAGCGAGGGCTTTCAAATTACGCTTCGTAGAAGCTTAGAGTATCGTCAGTGGGTACATTAACCTACTGGCCGGTACAACTGATAAACAGTTCCGACGAGCTGTTGAAAAGAATAGAGAGGCTTTACAGGCCATAATTACAGATATCCTGCGCGGAAACCCCCAGCCCCGATCCAGTGGGCCATCAGAGGCTGCCAGTAGCAGTAAGACGACAACCCTTCCGCCACCGGCTACTAAGTCAGGAGGAGAGAATAACGCGAGCACTCCACGACCAGTGCAAATCCTCGCAAGAGAAAGCAGCAGCCAGGCAAAAGGCAAAGAGTCGGCTTCGACAAAGCCTATTAGGCCAATCGAAGGCGATTATATACAAAACTCCAACACTACTGAGAGATCCTGGACTCAGATAGTGAAGAAGAATGCATAGCCTGCATACCGAGTAGCAACAAAATTGCTACCAGCCAACGAGCCTAAGTTAAGAGCGACGGGGCCCACACAAACTTCGAGGCCTAATGCTTCAGCTCCCAAACCAGCCCGCCAAGACGAGCGTTTGTTCCTGCGGGTCAAACTCGCCCACCCATGGAGACGCATGTCTCTTCATTATATGTGACGTGATCGATGTTTGAAAGTACTTCAATTAATCCTTAGAATATTAAGCTGAAGAGAGAAGAAAGAGACTGTGAAAGACGGGGTATCTACCCCAAACTATATACAAAGAACGTGGGTGACATTATAAAATTGGCGGGGAACAGAGCCTATGTGCCTCAGGCCGCTATCATCATCTATATCGTGACGAATCTTCACATTATATAAAAATTAGACTCGCAAGTAAGCTAGGATTGGCTAACTCTGTAATCAAGCAGGTTACTGTCGTCAACTCAAGGTTCGCGATACAAGCTGAAGGAGATACAGCAAGAAACGTGCTCCTCTTGGGCGCCGTGCTCTTGGAGAGCACGGAAATGAAATTGGAAGCTGCCTCCAACTGGATCTCAGTGTTAGCTCCGAATGTATCAGATAGGCTCTACACTCTAGAGGGACCAACACCAGTCACACCCGAGATGGTGAAAGAAGAAGCGACCCTAAAAATGGGCATTAGACCGACCTCTGCTCGTGCGTTCGCAACAAGCATAGCTATGCCATCAACCGACTGGGTGCTGCATTTTGCAACCGGTAAGCCGAAGCTGGGGGAGAGACTTTTCGAAGAGAGCTGTCGCCTACACGAGCTCTTGCGCAATGCAACCGATGCTGGGGATATCACCCAACAAAGATTTGCTCACGAGCGGAACGATACTCACGATGCGGATCCATTGAGCTTAAAGCATCTGTATGTAATCAGACAATCCCGAGGTACATCAATTGCCATAGGCCACATGCCACAACTGAGCCCAGCTGCATGGCAAGACCAACGCGGGATAGCGGCAAGACAGTGCAACGCACAAGAGATCAGCTGTCGGTGGTCTGTGAGCAAGGCCAAAAAGAAAGGAATACTTAGATCCGAGAATTGGAAGAAAAGCAGAAAGCCACCGAGGCGACTGCCGATAACGAATCTACAAGCGTTACTCAATGCCCGCAAGAGACCACAACCATACCCAGCCTTACAAAACAGTAACAACGATATGGTTCCTCTGCGCTAACTTGGGCAGAGGAGACCCCGCAACAGACATCATCCTGCAATCTGCTTGGGATTCAGGAACCGATATCCTACTTATCTAGGAACCCTGGACTCAGCATAAGAACGGAATCTGGCTCACCAAGTCATATCTCGGGTTCGACAAGCATTTCTCACCTGGTTTCGCTGCCAACTACACAAGGCCACGCTCTCTAATTTATACGCGAAAAGGGACCAAGTGCCAACAACAAGCAATCTGTGAAGAATCACTAGATTTGGCAGCAGTAAAGGTAGAAGGAGTCACATTTGTCTCGGTATATCGCGCTCCTAGAGCAGACATTTTGCCGCTGCTATCATGGGCTTCATCTGGGCCTACAGTAATTGGCTGAGATTTCCATTCCGTTCACCCCGACTGGCAACCTATGGCTACTAGGCTACACAGCGACGGCCAGGTGCACACCGAATGGATGTTCGAGCACGGTATTAACCTATCATCCACACCGGGCGTCCTGACATACGATCGTGGAAACACACTCGACCTAGTTTGGTCTAACGCTGGTGACCTTGCATGTTACGACTGACCTGAGGATGATACGGGTCTCTAAGAAGAAGTTATATTTGGACATTAGGCTATGATACGTAGGTAGGAGAAAAGACAAAGAGAAATGAAATGCTGGGAGTTACGAGCTTGAAGTAAGCTCGACCGCGGCCCCACCTTAGTCCGGCCCACGTTCCCGTTATACACTATCACATGATCCCGGATTCTTCCACCAGTTAACCTCCAAGTGCCCTAGCAAGTCCAACCATAACATTGCAGGAAACTCGATAGAGCTTGACTCAACATCGGACCACAGAACTCTTGCAGGGCACGTTCCCCGTTCGAACTCGAAAGCTAGAGCAGTTATTAAAACTGACAAACCGTTCTGAGTGACAGACGACGCCATCTAAAACTTTTCCAAGGTGCTAGGCAGGTAGGCACACAGAATAAGGATACAGCCATTGGTCTCAATAAGCGAGGTAGACAATCTTACTGATAAGCTGGCCCAAACCATCAGCAACGCAACCAGGGCTACCGGAAGACGCGAGAGCGTAAAGAAGGGTACGACAGCACTCTGGTGAAAGACAGAGTGCCTACGGGCCAAACGCGAATACAGGATATTCAGGGGAAAAAGAGAGCAGAAAGGCTTTCCGTCGCATAGTCAAAAGTGCGAAACGCCAATACTGGCGGCGAAAGTTCTCCGAAGCCACAACCGAAGTAGATATGTATCAGATGGCAAGTGGGTCACAACGGCCTGCCAAAATAAAGCCCCCGGAGCAGACGCAATTTCTGTTCGTCTTCTTAGGACAGCCTGGCCGTCAATTGGTCACGCATTGAGAGTGCTCTTTGAGGGCTTACTTCGACTGAACCACTTCCCGAATGCATTCAAGCTAGCCGAAGTGATTCTCCTCCCCAAGCCTGGCCGTAATCTCAGCACAGCTAAAGGATGGAGGCCCATCGCACTACTCTCCTCCCTCGGCAAAGGTCTTGAGAGACTAGTTGCAACGCGAATGGCACTTACCGCCATTACGTACAAGACTATGCCGCAGTAGGTCTTTGGAGCACTGTTTGGTAGATCTGCTAACGACCTTGTCTCATGCGTTATCCACGATGTGTAACATGCAATGAAAAGGCAGGAGAAAGTAGTCCTTGTCACTTTGGACATACAGGGGACATTTGACACTATACTCTACGGACGGCTACTGCAAAGGATGAACAAAATTGGTTGGCCGAAACCAGCCATAACTTGGATAAAGTCTTTCCTGAAAGAACGATCCGCCCGCGTAAAACATGAGGACGGAGTAACAGACCCGGTATTTCTAGAATGCGGGCTGCTGCAAGGATCGCCTTTATCCCCAATTCTTTTCCTTTTCTACATGGCCGAAGTCGTGAGAGGCAGTAGTTAGAGTTTTGGCTATGCAGATAATGTTGCCACCCTCGGCATAGGCTCGACGCCAACCGAAGTCGCAGTAGCTGTCCAGAGAAAAGTCGATGCAGTCCTTCCGACGGCTCACTCAGTGCACCCAGTGACCAAGGCCCGACATACTAACCACAGTTATACGCACGGTAGTTCTGCCAATCTCGTTGCACGCAGCGGAATCCTGGTGCTCGGGGCCAACCAGGAAAACATATCGGGGTGTCGCGCAAAATTCTTGCAAGAGACAGTGTAAAGTTATTGACCAAACTTCTGCCTTCGGAATCTGCATGGCTCTACCAACCTGGCGCACAATGCCTATCGCAGCCCTGAGAAGAGAGACTGGCATTCCACCAGCACACATTCTTCTCGAAGAACGCAGGCTCAAGACTGCCGCACAGATCCGAAGACTGGATAATTATCATCCTCTCCGACTTCGGGCCATGGAAAGCACAGACAGCGCTCGCCATCGACTTGGACTAAAGACATGCAACAAAACCAGACTAGGCCTGGATACAGTTCATGATTCGAGGGTCCAAAGGATGTACAGACTTCTGCCAGAAGCAGGACTTCCTCCACCTCTCCGACCCGCAGTACCTCCCCCGCCGAATCCCTGCTGGACAAGCAAGAAAGAATCAGCTGAGTTTATAAGAGACTGGCTACCTACACTCCCACCCTATTGCCTCTGCATTTACAGTGATGGTTCTGGGGCGTCCACAGACAGAGTGTCATGGGCCTTTGTGACCTTTATCAGTGGCACAGGCACAGCAATTGAACAAAGTGGTTCAGGTAAAATTACCAATGCGGAGGTCTACGACGCGGAGGTTCATGGAGCTTTGGCTGCTCTAGAAGCAATCACTATCAGCAAGCGAGATCGAGGACGCAGCGCCATCTACTTCCTGCTCGACAATTCCGCGGCTGTTCAGGCTTTACTAACAGGAACAACGGGCTCATCATCCTGGAGGATTCAAAAGTTCATGAAAATAGCCGTAAGGTCAGCCGCTCCTGTAAAAATAGGATGGATCCCGAGCCACGAAGGTCTGGTAGGAAATGAAATTGCTGATAAACTCGGTGGAAGAGAGCTTGAATCGGTGGACAACTCCAGGACAATATACGGCGTGATGACCCTCGCCTCATCTGGACGGAAAGCTCGCGAACTGGACAGGCAAATGTTAACGGACTAGTGGCACGCGAATCGCCCTAAATGTTACGCTGACCTCGAACTCGAGATGCGGCGAAAGAAACCGCTAAAGCTAGCGCTACCGAGAGCGATCTACTCCGGCTTCATCGCCGCTCGAATCGGACATGGTGACTTTGCGACATATCATCGCCGCTTCAAACATACTACCGCCACACTTCACTGCGAGTGCGGGGGAAAAATCAATTGGTCACCTTGTCCAGTGTCGGAAAGTACTGGCAACTTGGCGGCTGAAAAGCGGAAAGCGAAGGGCGCCTGCGCTGGAAATGATGCTCGGACCAACTGGATGGCAGCTTTTTGGGGACTACGTCCAGGAGAGCGGAATATAAGTGGAGACTAGTCGGGGGATGACAGGGATACCTGTGACTCGGAGGTGATGGATCAATGGCCTAGGTGGATCGGCATGGACAGAGAGATTGGATTCGAGGCTCAGGCGCGTGGTGGCTGACGCGGAACGAGGGAAGAGAGATTGTGTAATTCTTTCTTCTGTAATGCAGGATTTCGCGTGACAGATTTCGTTTGTATTTATTCTGAGCTGCTGAACTCGTCATGATTCAATACAAAGATGCGTTTTGGCATGGTTCCTGTCATTTAGGTGGGACGAGGCATTTGTACTGCACGGTAGTTAACCTGATCCGACCCGGCCCCACTCGTGCTCAAGCTCCAGTAGGAGTGCGACGGGAGTCACTTTACTTAGCGCGTTAATGAACCAACAAACGCACATTTCGAGAAATTTTGCTATGCTCAGCTATGTAGTATGGTAGATCTAGTAGCTGGTGCATATGTAGTTATTATGGCAGTATGGCATTACGGTGCATAAAGGATATCCAGTCTCTACATAACGGCACTTCCAGTAGTAGTGTGCGCAGTATGAGAGATGGGTTGATGATATAGGATAGATGGCATGGCTGCTTAGTTGGGAGCACACTTGGGTGCGCTGCATACTGGTTACGTGTTTGGTTTACAAGCGAACTAGCTAGGGGATAAGAGAAGAGACTCCCCCAATCTGTAACATAACAATTATCATAGAACTTCACTTCTGCATATAAATGAAAATGTCTCTCCACAAACTATCTTAGCTGTTCCAGCGCAAGTGTACGTTCCAAAATCATTTACCAATCACAACACTCTTGGATACGCCCACAGCGTCTAGCTCGGCAAAAATCTTTCTTCTTCGGAAGCTTGCAGAGGAGTGGAAAAGTAACCCACGCGGCCAAAACATGACGCCTGTGGAGGTGGCTATCCGATGGCGTCCCGGCCATGCGGGCATTCTTGGAAACGAAGCCGCCTGTGCGGCTCCAGCTCCACACTCAGAACTCTCCATTGCGAGGGTAAGAAGAGGAGTCAAAGCTCAATATGAAGCTGTCGATGCAATCTATGGGGCAGAAAACGCACCTTCTAGATTCAAAGAATTGGGTATTGGCCCTAATACTAATATCACCATCGAGCTCGCTCGTCTAGGGTGACGCACACTATGATATCTACTAGCTGTACGGTCCGGTCATGGTGATTTCGCGGACAACCACGGAAGATTCAGCATGAAACGTTATTCTAACCTGTAAAAGCGGAGAAGAGAAGTCCCCCGACCAATTTTTCTATTGCCACCTCGGGCAGTACCAGGTATAGCTCTACAGAGCACAGATCTTCAATCCCACCATATCTTCGGCTCTTGCTTCAGCGGAGGGAGTTCATGCATTTAATAGCTAGTTTCGTGAAGCAACCTTTTTTCAAATATCACAACAAGTCTGAGTGGAATGAAGTCATGTAATAAAAGTCAGAGAGCTTTAAAGTGATGAGACCAGTTTCTCTCTTTACCAATTTTATTTCTTAGCTTCGTATTGTCCATTGAATAACATCTGTAAATCGTGAGAGACAACGGGAGGCTAATATTCATGTAAATTGAAAACTTCGAGCGCAGGATAACAAGATGCTGGTTTTGATTTGCTATGTTGGGTCTATGTAGGCGCCAACATGTCGGGTAGTTTTATAAAGACTGGGCTAACCAGTACGTGAGGAGCTCATGTGCTATGCGCGAGCACAACGTTAAATATTATAAATAAATAAATAAATTAGTTGAAACCCTAATCATATATGCGCAGCCCCTACGCCCGCCATATCTCCTGCACGGGATTTCGGTAAATGATATAACCCGTACCTGCTCGGTCTTCTATGAGAGCGCCATCTGAAAATACGAATAGGTCTAGGATTGATTGTTTGGCCCGCCACTATTCGAAGGAATTTGGTCCCAGGAGTGTGATCATTGAGCGTTATAACTGTCTCTGAATATTTATAGATGACTCTATTGGTGAGCCTCGCTTGCGGCGAAAGTATTGTAGCCCAGTCTTAGGCAGTTCGAAACTAATTCCGTTAACCAAACCAGATGATATAGTGCTATCTAATTTTTCCTGGAATTTACGGGCACATTCGGCTAGGGAGGGCGCTGACGCGAAAAGGGCGATGTCATCAGCATAGCCAAAGCGACCGGTGGAGAGACGTAGTGCTTCTTCCATAGCCAGAGAAATAGAATTGGCGATACTAGTGAGCTCTGTGTGACACCACAGTGAGTTTGGAAGGGTGGAGAGGTAGTATCTTCAATAGAGATACTGTATTCCCGCTCTTCCATAAAAGATGCTACCCAGCGAACCACGTTTGATGGCTACCCTTGGGTTCCAACTCGATGGCAGAGCCTTCCTTTCTGTATATCATCGAATTCCACTTGAACGTCAACAGTCATCACACCTGCTTCTTTCTTTTCTGTCTATTTTTCCTGAATATCACAAGCGAGAGCTGTGGTAAGGTCAGAAGCAGAGCGAAGATGGATGGCACTGCATTAGTCTTTAGCGAGTACCCGATATTTCAGAGCTATGAATGAAAGTCGCCGTGCTATCAGTCTTTCGAAGCCTTTGCCAAGGCACGAGAGTAGAGAGATCGGTCTGTAGGACATCTGGTGGGTGAAATCTCGGGTTCCTGAATTCGGAAGAATAATCACTGTAGATTTCTTGAAGGCTGGCAGTTATATTCCTAGCTTCTCGTACTGGCAGAAAAGAGCTGACACCATATTGCAAATAAGTGGCCATGCTCGACGGAGAGAATTCGGGGTTATTTCGTCGGATCCTGGAGTTGTAGACGAGACCTGGTAGCATGCGCGAAATATTTCCTCCTCGATGATTGGGGGTCATAGGAGATTAGTCCTGGAAACACTTAGTGTATTGATAGTAATATAGTCTTGGGGCGAAAATCTATTCAGTAGGGCCTGTCGAAAATTCTAAGCTTTTGCTTCAGGAATAGCTACAGGGCTATGTGTTCGGACGAGAGTGGGCATAGAGCTGATTGTTTGTTTCTAGTGCCACCTGATAATTTACATACCTCTGTGAGACTCACTACCTTATCAATCTTGTTACTCCAGTAATCTCGCTTGGCTTTTTTTATAGTTTTGGCAAATTCGCGGCGTTTATTAACGGCGTATAAGCCCTGTCGACGTATTTGACAAAAGTTACGGTGAGCTCAGGAGCAGGTCTCAGTCCACCAACGACTTCCGCTACCTTGATTTCTGTATCTTGGGCAAGCCGCCCGTAGAGCTCCTGATATAACTTCTGCAGGAAAGGTGGCTTCCTCGTTAACATCAGATATTTGGGGGGTTCTGAGCCGCTCCCTCAAAATATTATTCAATGCAGACCATTCGGCGGAAGCATGTCGAAGTCAGCCAGGGTTAGAAGCCTCGGGGCCTCCATCCTGAATTTGGAAAAACATTGTCCTATGGTCTAAGCCGACGTCGAGATCATATCGAACTTTGTAAGAAGCTTTGGAGCACTCTTTCACAAAACATATATCGAGAGCAGAGCCTGCATCGTGAGTAGGCTCTCTGTAATTGTTTAGTAGAAGGAGCCCCTTTTCGATTGCCCACGCCAGGAGAAATTCACCGCATGCGTTGTTTCGTGCTGCGGGGTCCCAAAGCGAATGACGGATGTTGAAATATCCAGCTAAAATATCTAGAGACTGAGTAAGGGATAACAAACTAGTAAGTCCCACTCTTACTTCTAAAGAACCAATTGGGACGTTGAAGAGGATGAGAATTTCTACTGAGCGTTTGCTCTTTCGTAGAATACAAACTTGGAGCAAATCTCGAGAGTAAGTGGTTGGCTGGTAAGGGGATAGACCTTCACCTTTGCGATTATAAGTCATAACACTTGGTCTGGAAGTCCAATCGAGAGTTGGAGAAATAGTGGAAAAAATTGGACGTGTTTTAATCCCAGGTGCCTGTTTGTTTGCTTGATTTTAATCTAATGTCGTACTAGCTCACAATACAACCGTAAGGTCTCATGTTTGCCAGCTCAGTCTATATAAACTAACCGACGTGCCGACACTTTTAACTAAGCCCAACATGTAATAAATGGGCAAAGGCCAGCCTACCATGCACCCCGACACAGGTGCCTATTGTAGGCTTGGCTAGGACGGCGAGAGAGTTTTGGCACCTGACGTCGGGAACTCTTGGAGGAGGGTTTCCTGGGCGAAGTAGCCGTAACTGTAAGCATAAATTGCGCGATGATGGCGCGTCGCTCTTCGGCCTCGAGAATCGGTCGAAGCTTTGGTTGACATTCTACTTTTTTAGCAGCTTTTAGCAGCGACCTTGATTCTGCGACTGCTCTTTGAGCAGCGTTTTCTGACGGCGTTGACTCGGTTGGATAAGATTTGGACGGCCCTCCTATCCTGTGGGAAGTGGAAGGTGTTTGAGAAAATTCCTCGATAATTTCAACCGGCCATATCATGCCAGTATTGGGTGCAGAGACGGTGGGGTGGGTTTTTTCTAGCTTTAAAGTAGCCTTCTATCATCTCAAGCGTAACATGTACCGTAACTATTCGACGGATTATAGGGCATGAGGGAAAGAGCTTATTGACAACCATGAGCTAACCACTAAACAATGAGCCTTTATCACTAGATCAGAAGTCACTAATGTTAGGTAAATTCTCTAGTCAGCATTACCATTCAGCAGCGGCAAGTATGAGAATAGCTCCTCGAAACACCAGGTCTCAGATTATTGTGGCACAAGCGGCCAGTTGAAAAGTTCACAAGCCCTTATTACCTTTCAAAGTTGATAACTCTTGATACAAGAATTATGTCATGTTTTGTAGTCAATAGCTGATTTATATTAGTTTGATGTTGGACAAGTAATTCACAGCCGGTAGCCTTCTCTGGGAATGGTCTTGGTAGAAACGAAAAACGGCTCAGCTGGATATATCGACATAAAAATCCGTGGAATGAAGGATGGAACTAACGAGTGTCATGCGTCGAAGTACTTGGTCTAATTACAGCCTCGTCTTAGTATAGATTTAATAGCCAATGACTATCCCTTCAAAACTGGTCTGCAGGCGCGTATCTTTTCTATTGCATTTCAGTTACTTTTCTGTATGAATAATCTCGCACACAGAACCTCTTATCATGATTGGTGGAACTTACCCCCGAAACGATTCAGGAAAGTGTATAGATTAGTCACGGAAAGAAAGGTGGCCAAGGCTGACGTTGAAAACTTTCCTTTTGTGGGTGTCCTTGGAGATAGAGTTCCTTGAGCATCACGATAATGTTATTTATTTTCTTAAATTATCCCACAGAAAACTTAAAGTAGTCGTCGCTATAATCCACAAAATCAACGTTTTCGCAAACACCAAGACTAACTATTAGGGTTTTAAGAGAATCTAGGAGGCTAGCTTGAGCTTATCAAGTCACATTCCTCTAGGCCTAGAATGTAGGCGCCACGCCAATGGCAGAAAGATTTTCCAAATATATCTGATCCGATCCGTGATATTTCTATTGGTACAAAGCCTACCTATTCCCTTTAAGCTTTTTAGTACCTGAAATCCTGGAACAAGAAGTAGACTACAACATCGGCATCTGGTATGAGCCACAAACCAGCCATTAAGATTCCGGTAGGAAAGAATTACTCTGAAAGGTATCACCACCAATCAAGGGGTTGCTGCGCCATCTCTAATGCAGAATAATGTATTAATACGTAGATTCTTCGGTTATCCATATAGTCAAACATAATTTCTGGCTCATGTGAGGTGTAAGCGTTTCATCACGAGCCATTGCCTCCGGCTTCTCCTATAATTTCACCTGCTACCTGAACTAAATTCACCTCCACGTCGCTCCTGATCTACTCGGGAATCAAACTCTTGCTGAGCTTCTTCTCTAGATAATTCTGATATTTTTTCGGCACTCGAATATGGATAATTATCATTGAAAAAGTTGTCTTCTCTAGCATGCCTTTGCTTATACTGAGATTTCTTACGTGCAGAATGGGACGACGCTGACCTTTCAATCCTCTCGCCACTCCTGATTTTATCCCAGGCTGACATCTGTGAGTTTGGCATATTATTTGATGAGCTTGTATCTTGACCATCAGCAGGTGACGTATTATCAAGAAAAGCATCTAGTGAGTACGGTTCTGTGTCTTTGGGCGAGTTCTGTACTTTCTCTACCGTCGTCCGAGACGTTGACGGAAATCTGGTTTGTGGGGACATGCCCGAAAAGCTTTCTGGCTGAGATTCACCTTCTGGGTTATCTCTATAGAACGTACTTTCTATAACACTAGACAAGCTCATATCTTTGTCTTGTGAGGCAGCTGATCCTGTGTTTACGCTATCTACAGGCAGCTTTGACACAGGGCTTCGCTGACCACCTTCCCTTATTTTTGTCCTAATAAACGTGATATAGTTTTTTAGGCGTGGATCATTAGCAGCACCCACGGAGGCAGTAGATATAGCGTAGCTACCAAAGAAAAGTCGACTCATGAGCTCTCCAGACATTCCATATGAAAGATATCGAAGTGTATGCCAGCATATTGTTGCATAAAGCCCACGTAATGGCCCAAAACGATTCATATTCCAGAATTTTAAGTCAGGCTGCCATAGGGGAAAGCGGAACGTCTTCATGGTATTGTATGCCCTCCATATACCGCCAGCAATTCCGATTGGTGTACCCCAGGAGGTTATTGCCTGGCGCTTAGCTAGCCAAAATGCAATAGCGTTAACTTCATCTTGGTTTAGTCGTCGCCCCATATCCCTTGTTGCCACCAACATCTTGTGATGGGCCTCTCGTTTAAATTTTGCTTCGTATCCAAGAATTCCACCAATAATTGGGATAGGTTTCGGGAAGCCCGTCATATCTATATGGTATTGCACAGTGTTATTGCTGGATGACGATTCTGCATAGGGATCATTATCAGAGTGAGGTGGCTCATCATCAGCAACTTGACTGCCGTCCATAGGGAAGGAAGGAGCAATAACCATTATTGTAAAGGTTTGTATGAAGGAATTGGTGTACTTCGCTGGATAAGAGAAAAGATCACACAGTTAATACTCTCGAAGCCTTTCCAATCAGCTCTTGTGACGTTGGCACTCAGTAGTTGTTAGACTTACTAATACGAGAGCTCAGACCACTTAGTGGCTCTGCTCGGATTGCAACAGATTTAGGATAGAGACAGACCAAGATTTGGCTAGATGGCCAGCTCATAATGCCAGCGGCCAAGAGTGACATCAATGATTAAAATTTGACTAACCGTCATTCTGAGGCCCTAGGCAAAAATCCATCAAACTTTGAACCAAATACGCGCGGCTCTAGTCGAAATACCTGATGTTGATATGAAAAGCAAGATGGATTTTCAGGGCCTCCTTCTATCAAGTTTACACGGCTGAGGGGCTGGCAAAGACAAATTCTTCACCTTCCAGTGGTGCCGGTGTAATCGCTCAGTATGCTCTGCATATCTGGGATAGCCAAGATGAATCGCATCCGAATCGATGTCGAAAGCAACCTCATGCATATCTCCATTTGACGACTTCTAGACAATGCAGTACTTACCATTATCCTCTGAGTCCTCAACCTCCTTCTAACCACGCATCATTTCGCTTCAAAGATTAATAAAGAAGTTACTCCAATTACAAAAAGAAGCTTGCCCCATTAATTACCGGCCACCATTCACTACAAATTTACAGCGCTACGTATACCCGCAAGGAGGAAATTAAGTCATAATATACAAAGCTCGGGTTATGGTTTATGGGGGACGGATGCTCTAATGGGGGTATACACCTTGAGGAAGGAAAGGCAGCTTAGATGTGGCGTAAGAGGGGGAACAGGTCTCTGAAGGCTATGCTCGGACTGACATTTTCGAGGGGTTTGAACTTTGGAATGTTTGTGAGCGCCAAGATCGAGATTTCGGCTAGTTAGGCAGGAGGGCTTCTTTTGTCGATGAGTCAACGGCACTCCCTAGAGCCCTGGACGGCACAAAATATTTTGGGGTAAGCTACCACACAGCAATCACACTCTGTTAAGACTATTCTGACATTTCAGCACGACCTTCTGGAAGGAGTTGGAAAGAGGCTAGAAAGGCAGAGGGTGAAGATTCCCGAGGCACCCACAAGTCTGCAGCGCTCAGCTGGCCGGTCTCTTTGAACGCTTCAGAAGGGTCACTGTGTCTTCGGATTTAGTCCCAACATCGGTACTAGGAAAGCTCTGCACCCAGTTGTTTTTGCGATTTTTTCCCGCTGGCATACACCCACAAATAGCCATCGTTTCGTTGGCTGGAGAGGGGAGATAATGAAGGGCAAAGGGCTCCTCTAAGTGTATGATCGAATGAGGACTGTTGTCAGAAGTTAGAATTATTGGGGCAACCAAGTTGGCCACGTCGTTGATAGACATTTGTCTACAAATCCTGTACTTAGTTTCACTTCGGTAATTACGTAAATTAATGCACTATATAACCTCAATGACTAAGGGGTCATTATTTCCTTCACAACATTTGAGGTAAGATAAGATTTTCATTCTAGGGCCTACCGAGTCTAAGACTATGGAGGACTTTTGAGAGGAGCTGTATGAAAGACATGGGAGGGGATGTACTACTAAACAGATTTCTTTTTCCTGTTGGCGGAGAAGACATATATCCTGTATAGTCTGGAACTGAGAAATTGCAATAATAATAAAAATTCTAGGGCACTCTTATTCCATTTCGAGGAGCCAGAAATTACGGCCTCCAAATTAAGGAGTACGTGTGGGTATGACAGTGTACATCTCTGTGATATCACAGGTAATGATGATGGTTTTGCTACTGCAGAAGTGGTTGTTGATGAAAATGAAAATTTCTATCTCTATGGAGGGGGACTATTCTCAGAACCTAT
Organism: Blumeria hordei DH14; assembly: GCA_900239735.1. Taxonomy (NCBI): domain Eukaryota; kingdom Fungi; phylum Ascomycota; class Leotiomycetes; order Helotiales; family Erysiphaceae; genus Blumeria; species Blumeria hordei. The sequence continues at coordinate 6,256,302 of OENG01000023.1, forward strand.
CTGTAGTGTCCCCTACGAGCCTCTAGCTCTCACTGTAAAGTCTGCTGAGCCGAGATTGAGCAACAAAGTCCTCACTTCGATGAGAATTCGCAATCGCTTCCGCGCCCTATATCGTCTTGATCTCACAACACAAGCCCCTATCACCATTATCATGAAGCTAACCACGATCAGATCAGATGGGAGGATCGGAGCCTTTCTCATCACCAACCCTTGATCATGAATGAAAAGCCATCCGATGAGTTTCTGGTGCGTAACCAGGACCCGAAACGGCGATAGTGGATTGGATCAGGTCGGCCTCGACTGTTACAAAGAACAGAGTTACAGATGGATATGCGCACCGAATGTAGTCTCGGTGTCTAGGCCTCACCTGGCTAGGACTGAAGGCTTTTTGAGACTTTTTCCTGCGCACGCAGTTTCCATAGTTACCATCTTTTTTTAGATGGAAGGTTCCCTGGAAAATGTGGCCGAATTCCACGGGTAAATACTGAGCTGAATGTCTATTTATCACGGGCGATACATCAATGATCTCTCAAGTAACAAAAATGGATAGGAGGACTGTACAAGGTGTGGCCTGGGTCAGAGGAGCCTGATATGCTAGAAAGTCGTTGACTAACGTAGTAAAATAAACACCTCTTTCTCTCTCTGTGAACGCTGTGGGTCCTGAACGTAGCAGGCTACATAATGTAAGATAGGCCATTATATGTGGTTGGCTTATTATTAGTAAGCTACACTCAAAGTATAGATTTTGGAGTTGGGAGTTAGTGATGGGTGTAGACAAATTTATTAGAATTCAACCTTAACTATATCATTCTGCGGAACTAGCTGTAGAAGAGTCACGCGTTAAATTTGTCGCCATATTGTTTCAATTATGATGGATCGAAATCCACAACGCTACCGAGGCTGTTCTAACATCAATGTAGAATCTATAGTGGTGGTTCGCCACATCCCACGTGAAGCATCTCACGTGATTTATTGTACATATAAAATTAGATAGAAACACACAATAAAGTATCCGACGTTAAATAATAAAAAAACAAAAAAATATAAAATCTCCATGCTTCATCTCTACAGAATCCTCAAAGCTGAGGTAAGTTTGTGGTCACCTAGTAGTTATAGGAGTTGGTAACGTGAGTTGGCAGTAGTCACATGACTTATTGGGATATGCCGTGTCGCCCATATGGAAGACAAGCCTGCAAGTCAATAGAACTAGAATCACCACATCACCGAAAGACCCATTGCGTACGTATACACTTGTAAATTACCGACCGGCAGAGGCGTTGGTGCTATCTGTATCCACTTGAATGCTTAAGGCAGAAGTCTAGCCTCAGGCCCAACGTAGCAAGTGCTCCCACAGTACTGCAGCGATGGAACTGGCTGAGAGCTGCACAATGTTGACATGTGGGACATTTTAACGCCAGGATGAAGGAATAGACGGGGATATACAGCCTTAGGTAAAATATGGAAATCCTGGGATAAGACATAACTAAGACTGAGATAATATGACATATCAAACAACGATAAGGTGTCAAAGTTTCAGGTGCGTGAAGCCCGAGTTGAAGGAGGAATTGCGCTTCGATACATCAGAGTTGGATTCGCTGGACAGTTAGACGAGTATCAAGTCTTCGGTTGTTCCGTCATTTAGGTGGGGCGAAGATCATGGACCTCACCGTAGTTAATATAATCCGATTCGTCCCCCCTTTTACTGGAGCTTCTAAGGGAGTTCCACGGCTACCAATTGCCTTGTACGCTCAACTATGAACATCAGACGATGGTCAGCGGTATCGTGTGGGCATCATTACTGTGTCATGTTACTTGCAAATGAAATGTTGAATATGAGAGGTTCCTTGAAGTCAAAGTTTCGTCGACCTTATGAAAAGACATTGACCACGCGCCAGATGTAAGTGGACATAAGTAAAGTAGCTTAATTGACCTTACTCCACGCTTGTAGACATGGAAGTGCTCCAGCTTTGCCCAAGATAAGCCGACTTGGCGACAGGGAATAGAAGAGTTGAATGGCCGATGACTAATCTTTCAAAGCCTCACAGCCACGGACTCGAGGACGAAACCTATATAACCGTCGAGTTACATCGGTGATGAGCCTCATTGCGCAAGCAATCCATCACCAACTTGGATCATCGGTGGAAGAGCCTCAGGAGACTTCTTGTACGTCTAAGCTCGCATCTAGAGGCCTTTCCTCAGCCTCCGTCTTCTCGTAGGCCTCCTTGATACCGCCGCTCCGATCTTTCGCTCAAGAATCAGGCCAATAGAAAGTTAAGGATATTGCTACAAAAAACTAGTCCAACAGCGAGGCCTTGTCAATATGGTGTAGCCTGAGTGAGGACGCATAATAGTTGTTTGATGAGAGTTAAATATTCATGGCCCTCTGCTACTAGTGGGTAGACACAGAAAAGAAAGGCAAGTCATTCATTGCTACAGGCCGAGAAAGTAATGCCTACAAAGGACCTTATTGTATAAGTAATCTAGTAACTGGGAGGTTTGCTGAGAAGTTCCATACACATGAGTCTAGCCAAAGTATCTCCAGAAATCCATAGAGTCGATATGCTCATTCAAACAGATCCACTTCAACTCAGTCTGTTGCTTTGACAGCAATGAACCCGCGAGAGAGAGTCGATGTAAGATCTTTTTCTACTTGCTATCCGCTAGCTAAGATTAGAGAGGACTTTCGCGACATGACCGCATTGGCGTTCGATTGCGGCCTGTTCAATGAGAGACATGGGCGTGGTTGAATTGACACAGTGTGATGTTGAAACCGGGGGTGATATTTGCGAGCGCAAGGCCGTTTCATGTCTCTTGAGTATGGGCCTCGGGCGTCGTAGTTATAATTCTTCAAATTGAATCCAAACACTCAGCCGCAGCTTTCCGCGAGTGATGTGCGTTTGTGTAGGACGTGTTCAGGAGAGATCCATCAACCGACCATGTAGACAAGGACAGCCAGCGAGTTCGATGTCCACGCACGAGCCTCCGCTCGTGCTTCCTGTGAAGTGGGGGGCCGCGATTTCTATGTGGACACAAGGCAGATCGCCATGCAACGGCCGAGCACCCCCAACCCCCCAGACCTGACCATGCCGCGCATGGTTTCCGGGGCTATCTACGCCGAAGCAACTTCTCGCCCTGATCTTCACCCGTAAAGATGCTCAGGGGTGCAGCGATCGCCATCGGAGACACCGCGACTGAGGGAAGTCTATCCTCTGCTTCTCCCGCGTGGGCGAAACCACCCTCCCTGACTGTCACGACTGCACGTCGCGGAGTTAAGTCGGTACCGCCTCACGCAAAGTACCGGCAGGAAGACGACCAGACTTAACGACCAACAGTGTCTACCGCGTGAGATTAGTTTCACCTTAGCGCTGCCTACTCAACATTACCCATCCTTTTCATGGCTTGGAATGCCCGAAGAAGATGTAATCGAGGTTATATGGTATAGTAGTATGCCCTCCATCCCGTTTCACGATCGCATCTGGATAACATGGTCGCTACTAGCAATCCTGCAAGGCTTATTTTGTCTACCGTGGCTGCAGCTGAGGTTCCTATTCAAGTATCGATAACCAGCTCCTACATTGCCTAATCAATATCATGGCAACCTATACTCCGAGTGTCTGCATTTTTAATCGAAATTCCAGGTTTTCCTGCTTCAGGCTCCCGGGTGACGCTGGTAAGACCAAGCTGGATACCTAGGGAGTGCGGCATCCGCTCAAATCTTAATATGGGAGAGTTCCTTGCAGCGCGTCAAGAGACGAGGGAGTGCACCATCATTTTTCTCACTCGCAGTAATTAGTTGGAGCCGTGTTGAACGCAATTTTTTTCTAGATACGTACTGAAGATATAACATCGCAGCATAAGTAGGCGGCGAAAAATAGTCTTACACCCTTCACTTTGACGCAGATTTTTAAGGTTGCGTTGCCCGCATACATGGAAATTTTCCTTGCTGCCGGCAGATTTATTGCGCAGATAGTTTCGAGTTGTGCGTTCGTCAAGCTCAACTTCTAAAGTTATACCCGTAATGAAGAAAGTTAGACTGTACATGAGTATACGCAAACGAAAGTAAACGACTAGCCTCGATGGGGATTGTTCATCAACGGCCTTGACTGCCACCTGAATGTGTATTTGATTAAATCTTTGACTGGGGCATAGCGTAGGCGTGAATGTAAGACATCTACTGTTAATCCATGTGATATACGCCAGTTTTTTATGCACACTTGCTATTCAGTAGTCTTACAAGGTCACGTATGGATAAAGCTCATTTCTTCGAACCATTTTGTGATCGTTTCACTTTTCTGTGATGAGGTTGTTTGCGCAAAACTGTGCACATGATCCCGAGTCGTATGTAGCCGATTGGGTTGAGCCTCGGACTGAATGCTAAAACAAAATGTACGTGACTCATTCTTTTGACAAGTGACTAAGGGTGACAAACATTTAAATATTTGAGCAGCCACGCAAGCCGCCTGTCTGAATATATGTCTCTTACATAAAATTAAATAGTACTCAATTATGAGGACTGCAATCCAAACTTTATCCCTGTGGTCCTCGAGGCTTTTAAGGGGATAATATTCCTACAGATGAAATTTAATTCTAACATTTATTAGCTACGTCGATGCTTAGCACAAGTTTAGTTGTGCTTGGGGGATCTGAATGGCGTCGCATGAGTCTGCGCGATAACACTAGGAAACTATCATTATTTGCTCATTTCGATGTTGAGACGTCGTTCTTTCGATTTGACTATCAATCCAAGTATGATTTAATCTTGCGAAACATGCGAAATGTACGAATATGATGTAAACAAGGGAATCAAGACCGTAGAGTTGAGATTCGTTATTAATCATTGTAGATTCATCCATGTACATTTAAAATGTTAACAAAAAATAGGTATTTATAAAACAATGTCACATTATTGCTTTGACAATAATTGTCGATAAATATGTAGTATTGTGTTTAGACAAAAGACTAAACCCCAAATTTACTCGTCAAGATTGTGCCCGAAGTATAGGAGGAACTCTGTGTCTTTCAGGGTTGGATTCAACAAAGATTGCGCTTTATTATCCCTACCCGTAGGACGCTTGGAGGGTCGATATTGGTGAATAATCTACTGTCAGGCTGGTCTGGGTCAGTGGTATGATTCCCTTGTACTCATCCTTGAAACAATTGAAGGTAGCTGATAACGACAGAATCTTCATCTTCATCCCTTGGCGACAGCCTTAATTGAGTTGTGAAAGGATGAGACTATTCGAATCCTACAGCTGTATGACTCGCTGAACAGGATTAAGCTTTTATTGCTTGTTGAACAGACCACAGTTTCGTTCAGGTTTTGAATAATACTAGACGCTAGATCGGTTATTATTTTGTTACAATTATCTAGAGATTCTCATTGAACTAATAGCTTCGTTAGTGTATGACTGATGCTGAATATCATATTGGGATGATTGCCCAGCCTGGTGAGCCTGCAGCTTCTTAATTGTTAGCAACGAGCATGAAGTGGCACAAATAAATATGAGATAAATTGATCTCGGCTTAATCTACTGCCTTCAGATTAGTTTGCTTACTGGTGCTGACGGTCATGCTGATATCGATGATACTGAGGTCCGCTGAAACACGTTTTGAGCCTCAATTGCGCCGACTCTTTCGAATTTTTCGCCCTTGAGCTTGTGCTAAGATAGGACGGAATCGGTTTAGGAGGTTCGACTCTGCTTGAAAACAAGAAGCTGCATAAATTTTAATAGTAGGCGGGGGGGTACATTGCGCAACCTCACGTAGAACACAGTAAATGGCCTAGTCGCATGCAGGAGGTGTAAAGGGTGTAAGATTTGTCTGCTAGTGCTGCGGATTCGAGCAGATCCATCGCCACATGGCATTATTAATCGCTAACTACAGCATCGGTCAATTTTACCGGTGCATCAGATTTAAACTTGGGCAAAGCAACACGCATGTCATGCTCGCCACCTGCCAGCATCGCCTGCCTGAGATGAGTCAGGCCCAAGCGGCGGCTTGGCCCCTGCCTTTTAAAAATCGAAGCCGAACATCCGAATCTTTCCCAATATTTTGAATCTAATCAATCAATTTGTGCATGAGCCACTCGACTGTGATTGCATCTTTCTCCACAATATCTGCCATTTCTGCTTGTTATTCTATTGTCTTTCTTTCACTGAAATTTACAGATATTGACTGACGTGAGGATGGAAGAAGCACTGAATGTATTACATTATGTTACTCATTTCTCTCGATCATTATTGGATGCTATCTAGCTTGCTCTCCAGATAATATATTGTTCAATTTAATAAATGTTAAGTACATGTGTAGAATCCGCGTCACTCATTGTCTTGTTGATCAACATCGTCAATAATAAGGGGGTTGTGATAGTCGTGTCAGGCACGAGTTCCGATGCATTGTCGTCTAGGTTTGCCTAGGGTATAATGTTTTGTCCTCTTTCAAAAGAAACATGATTTTTCAATTGCGCGCCATCAATGGGTAAAGCCAAGCCATTGATTGGCCAGGATCCGTCTTAGCCGGTACTTGCTATTTTGGTTATTGTGGCCGGCCGTACTTTTCGCTACATATAAATAATGCGCCTCGCCCTCGCCCAATTCTATGAATTCTTGTTGCTGAGTTGCCTCCATCGCCCGCTGAACCAGATTCTCAGCCACGCGCGAAAACATTTTTTTATTCAATCATAGCGCATTGACTCCAGTGCCTTACACCCGCTCATACCGAGGAGCAGTAGTTCACTGGTCTCAAAGATCTTGACCTCAAACTTTTCCACACTCCTGTCCCAACAAAGGTCTAAGTTAAATATCAACCAACACGACACCAACCTGCTGCAAGTAGTGTTTTCCAACCTCAATACGTAAACAATCTTACCATCGTAGCGACAAGGTTCTAACCTTCGAAAAGAATCAGTAAATACTAGTTTCATAAACCTATCATTATCGTGACCTATCTGGAAACTGCTTCACACCGGTTACGTTATTACGCAAGACTGCTATATTTAAATTAACACAGTCACAAACGATTAATAGCGATCATATCTAAACAAACTATGGAGCAGATTCAAACCCATCCATCTAATGCTGCACAAGCGAAGACTTTTATTGCGCCAGGGTCTCTCTCTTTTCCAGGTGGGGCCGGTGATCTCACACCACCCTCCACCGATATAGATAAGCAAAAGGTCGCTCAAGTAAATAACGTCCATCAGGCTGTCGCGGGACCTACTGGCAATGGCACCACACCAGCTACTCCTGCGGCTACGCCAAACGCCTCACACGGTGCCACAATAGGTGTCAGCGGTATAGTGCCAACGTTGCAGTATGTATAATCCTTGAGCCTCATCCTGAACATGGGGCTTATCTTGCATGTCAAGGAACATCGTTGCCACTGTCAATTTAGATTGTCGGTTGGACCTTAAGACGATTGCCCTTCATGCCAGGAACGCAGAATACAACCCTAAGGTATCTACTAATGAGGATTAACTCTTCACATTAGATTTGCTAACCCCCACAGCGTTTCGCTGCTGTTATCATGCGTATACGCGAGCCCAAAACTACAGCGTTGATATTTGCGTCAGGAAAGATGGTAGTAACCGGTGCGAAATCAGAAGATGATTCTAAACTAGCCTCCCGAAAATACGCTCGGATTATACAAAAGCTTGGATTCAACGCCAAATTTACAGACTTTAAGATCCAAAATATCGTTGGATCTTGTGACATTAAATTCCCTATACGACTGGAAGGACTAGCCTCGAGACATCACAATTTCAGTTCTTACGAACCTGAGTTGTTCCCTGGGCTTATTTATAGAATGATTAAACCAAAGATTGTACTATTGATATTTGTCAGTGGAAAAATAGTTCTGACAGGCGCCAAAGTCCGTGAGGAAATATACCAAGCTTTTGAAATGATTTATCCAGTTCTTCAAGGTAAGGATACGAATATTTTGCGATTGACACACTAACTCTTTCTAGATTTCAAAAAAGTATGAAGAGCCAATGTCCAAATCAGCCAAATAAATAAACCATATGCCAATGTGAAATTCGCAAAGGCTTGTACTAGTATCTGTCAAGTTCATGAATTCACGATCTGTTTCTAAAAGTTGGAATTACGGGTAACGTTTATTGATTTATGTTCGCGGTACCCTGTGATGAGCAGGGCGGCATTGCAAAGGAGTCGGGAGAAAGTGAGAGAAAATGAAACTTCCATACTATTTGAAGAACGGTCGTATCAGGGAAATTTTGAGACGCGAATTTGGAGTTGGTTTGAGCAGGGACCAAAGACTACTGAATTCTCCAAGTTGCATCCAAAAAATTAAAATTAGGAGGAGATTAATTACTAGGCAAAAAACAGTAGCATTAATAATTGCAACACAAACGCACAAATCAAAAGTGATATTGGCCTGGTCAGAGACAACGTAAGCGAGGAGGGAAGATTCACATTTCAGCGGTTATCGGAAATCATCGATCATTTTTACCGTTTGGCCCCGGTGTTAAATTTCAAGTGGGTCAACTGTAGTGGTTAAAGCTTGACAAATAAGCCTGCTTTTGCACGTAACCTTTCCACATTGAAGTTAGCCCTCATCTGTGCAAACTATTGAAAAACTGTGTCTGGCAAATATTTTCTGCATACCATAGCTGCAGTGAATCTTTCCTTCGCGATCATCCTAATCAGTATAGTGATCTGCTGCATACCATTTTTGCTACTTGGCATTAAAACCTTTTCACAGGGGTTTAAATGTTTTCGAATTACAGAATAGAGCCCAAGTCTTATTTCCACCTTAGATCTGACCATGTAGCTGGAGTATATTCAGGCCTTAATATCTGGTTGAACCCCCATCCCATCTGTCACAGCCTGACATCTTGATGGTATACTCTCAATGAGTAACACAAGATCTTCGGGAGATACGGATTCCCATGCCTCCTATTCGGTGTTGTGAGGACTATCTAGAGTACTCTGCTTTCCGCCACTCAGATTCGGATGATGACACTGGATGTAATCCTTCATCCCATTTCACACAGCCTTAATCGGGTTAAGATCAGGTGAGGTGGCGGACCAGAAAAAGGGTTTAATGAGCCTCTGGCTCAAATCTTCCATCGTACGTGCTGCTGCGTGAGCAGAAGCATTATGCCGCAATTACGGAAGGCCAAGGTCCCATTGAGACCATGCCATCGATAAGAGTAACTATTTTCTCGCATCATTTTTGAGAGTGAATAGATCACCACTCCTCCCAATCTAAAAAGGGGCCTTTTTCCGGCCCTGGGATGCAGCCCCTGAACATCCAGCGAACCCTTTTCTTCGTTTTATCTCCACCACAATCAGCGCTGTATTCTTGAGAAGCCTAGCTAACAATTTTAAAGCGTCAATTTACCATCTTTTTAAAAGGGAATATACGAACGTTTATTGTTACACGTTCTCCATAATTTTTTCCATCCTCTACTCAGGTTGGGTCTATCTATAAAACTGACTTCCAGACTTCATATGTTCATCTGAGATATACGTCGACCCATTCCCTGCATGTGTTCCTAGTCTTTTGGGATATTGGAGACTTTAGATGAGCTACATGTCGTTGATATCCTCTCTTTTGAAGTTTTCTTTGCATTACTTGCTCTCTGACACCAAGATATCAATAGGGGCCAGAGGCGAATTCTAGAGATGTTTTGCGGCAGTTTTCAGGTGAAGATACAACGTAAGATATAAGCTGATTAACTTCAACTGCTTTCAGGCATGAGGATGATCTTTTTCTCTTTTTGGGGAAGACATTCCGCGGCGCAGTGAATAACTAACTTGTCCTCGAAAAATGCCTTGTTGCACGGTTATCTGCATTTGATTTTGGCCAGGTTCATGGAGCCGATACTCATGAAATTTTTCTTTAATTTCAATTCCTTATTGTTTAACTTTTGACATACTAATGTATTTTTATCTCTGAATGATTGTTTGAATCGAGATATTGGAGGTGGGTTTTGAGGTGGATTTATCTGCAAAATAAGGTTGGAATCGGGTGAAACTATGTGTCCGCTGAATTAACACCATTATATTTAAAAAATCTATTTCTTATAATCAGTCGAACAGAAGATGAAAAGAGCTGTGTAATTTCTTAGCGGTCGACGGACACACGAGCGAAAATAGAGATCTAGAGATCGAAATGGATTTGCACAAAATTATGAGTGACTTGAAATCAAATTGTGTCATTTGCTCAGCCCTTGATATCCAAGACAAGAATTAAGTACCCTGTCGAGTTGGGCGCTAACAGGGGTCTATTCCCTAGTGCGAATATGAGCCCCATTTGAATCTGCTGCAAACTTGAGCCCGTGGTCACGGAGTACAATCAAAATGACGATCTTAACCCCTTTCATAAGTCTTCAACCCTACTGATCACACAACATGGAGGATATATGTTAAGGTGACATCATAATGAATGAAGTCACACAGGCAACTCCCTTTCGTATAAAAATATTCAGTAAGCAGGTCTGCTCTGCCTAACAAACATTGCAAGGGAGCTCCCTTGTGCTGTCAATAACGAGGTTTTCAATAACACGAAAGTGGATGTTATGAACAAATTCGGTTAGCAGATAGGGCTTTTTGTTTATTGCCCTACTGAGCTAATGGCCACAACAAAAAATCCAGGCCATCCCTCCTTATCGGCTAGTAGCATTTGTATCATGGGCGGTAAACTCCCTCCTGTATAAATGTCTTGGGCTCATTTCGACGGCAATACCTCCGCGGGATTTCATTTGGGCACAAGCTCAGAGAATTGGGCGTAACAAGCCTCTAAAGACTATGGAGAATCTGCCAAACATCCCAGCCTCCCCCTTTCACGTACCCTGCCTGATGTCGCAGGGCAAACAGAAGATTGTGTAGGGATATCAGAAAGGTGTGGGGCAAGGCCATGGGACACTGCGTTGAGAAGATTAGTGGGAACCTTGTTATGTTCTCTTTTTTTTTTTGCATCAGATTTTAATTGCGTATGCAGCTAACTAGCTATGATACAATATCAAAGAAAAGTACATAATAGATGATTCAATATAAGAAAGAGCACTCATGCCTCGGGATTCATTTGCAAGTACCACTGCGAAGTTATGGCGGCTTTTTCTTCACCCCAAGTCAACCCTCATCCGTGAATACCCACCCAGGGGAACGTCTCAAAAACCCTGAGTTATCCAGACATGCCTTCATCATCCACTGAACTTTCTCCGCGCGAAATGTAGTCTGAGGTGTCTCCTTCCCAAGTGGAGTAGGTGCCTAGGCTACTCAAACTATACCGGAGAATACCACCAGGAGGCGGACCACGACACCTTCCATCGTTTGCGTGTTTTTATAGTGTCAGCTGCACTCTCGCAAGCGAAGTCTTGGCACACACAAAGCTCAATTCGTGAAACTCCTTGCAAAAATTCAAAATTACACGCCCGTCGAGATTGTATCCATCCTCTGCGTCATCTTGTAAACTTGTCCCAATCCCTCTCACATCCATCCCAAAGAGCTGTCTCCCAGTTTTGTGCGCCACGCTTTGTTTCCTGCGTCGGGTGTGTACATTGGCGTGGGCGTGTATTTGGCGGCTAGCTGAGATCAGAAAAAGTCGAATAGAGGTGTTGTCGCTGGAATGAGGATGTACTGGGTCTTACACGCAGACTTAATGAGACTAAGGTAGAAGCCGAACTCGTTAGGAGCTAAATTTTGACATGGCGGAGAATTTTGAATCATTGGCTCGTATGCCAACTTCTTCCGTACTACGAAATTTGACAGAACTCGGCTCCGGGAGAATTTTTCACTCCCAGGTTCGTAGTGGACACCACGTACAGATGTTCAGTATTGCCCTCCTTGTCACGTACTCGCAACATCAGGTATTTCCTGTAAGAATTTGGGTGAACAACTTAAATCTGACTAAACTAGCTACATAGGCATTCTATCATACTAATTACAGGCCTGCTTTGAGCCCCTAGTCACCGTAAGCCACTTCGCAACCCCTACGCTAAAACGCACAAAGGCCTCGGGTAGGAGCAACTGCCGTAAAGTAGCCCAGTGTGCGTTCTTGTGTATGGATTACGAATGTCTTACTATCGACTATGAACTCAAAGCACGCCTGTAATCTTGGATTGCAGTATGCCTATGGGGTTCGTTAAGTCTAGTGTAAGTTCGTTATTCATTCCATGCTAACCAGAAACTCCCTAAGTCTACAAACACGCTAACCTATGATTACATAATATATACCACACTAATGTTATCATCCCTTTGTCCCGTGACCTGGACACACACCAGCCTAGCGTCGAAAAGTCGGCACGGACTTGAAACTGCCGAGTAAAACATCTGATTCAGATGCTCTCCTTTACCAGTTTCATCTTCGTCTTTGTCTTTACAGGTGTGTCCTGAAAATTATCTTTGAGACTAGTCAAATAAATTGGATGGGTGATTAAAGATGTCAGTCAGCTCCGTCAGCACTACACCGAAGAGAGAAGAAGATTAATTATTATTGTTGATAATTCATTTTATTGTCCTGTCTAAGCCTATGTAGGACATGCAGGTCCTCTCTGCCTACACGCCAAGGATACCTATGCCAGTAGTATATCCCCTCCTATGCCTCCCATACAGCTCCCCTCAAACAGTACCACCACACACAAGTCCTAATTTGATCACACACTTAGAGGAGCCCTTTGCCCTTCATTATCCCCCCTCTCCAGCCAACAAAACGATGACTTTTTGTGGGTGTATGCCAGCGGGAAAAAATCGCAAAAAGAACTGGGTGCAGAGCTTTCCTAGTACCGATGTTAGGATGAAATCCGAAGACACAGTGACCCTTCTGAAGCTTTCGAAGAGGCCGGCCAGCTGGAAGCTGTAGACTTGTGGGTGCCTCGGGAATCTTCACCCTCTGCCTTTCTAGCCTCTTTCCAACTCCTTCCAGAAGGTCGTGCTGAAATGTCAGAATAGTCTTAACAGAGTGTGATTGCTGTGTGGTAGCTTACCCCAAAATATTTTGTGCCGTCCAGGGCTCTAGGAAGTGCCGTTGACTCATCGACAAAAGAAGCCCTCATGCCTAACTAGCCGAAATCTCGATCTTGGCGCTCACAAACATTCCAAAGTTCAAACCCCTCGAAAATGTTAGTCCCAGCATCGTCTTCAGAGACCTATTCCCCCTCTTACACCACATCTCACCCGCCTATCCTTCCTCAAGATGTGTAGTCTCATTAGAGCAATAGTCCCCCATAAGCCATGACCCGAGCTTCGTATATTATGACTTAATTTCCCCCTTGCGGGTATACGTAGCGTCGTAAATTTGTAGCGAGTGATGGCTGGTAATCAATGGTGCAAGCTCCTGTTTGCAATTGGAGTAACTCCTTTATTGATAGTTTAGGCGAGATGATGCGTGGTTGGAAAGAGGTTGAGGACTCAGAGGATGATGGTAAGAAAGGAATTATCGAGAGGTCATCAAATGAAGATATGCTTGAGGTTGCTTTCGACTTCGATTCGGATGCGATTCTTCTTGGCTATCCCAGATATGCAGAGCATACTGAGCGATTACACCGGCACTACTGAAAGGTGAAGAATGCGTATTTATCGGCGCACCCCTGAAGTTCTGTGCACGCGTTGTATACTTAGTAATACAATGGGGTGTGGGTGTAAGATTGGGATGATGTCACGTGGTGTCTCGTGGCTCCTAACTACAACGGATCTTTTGTAGAGCTTGAGAATAATACGTGAATTCTATATCTCCTAAATGGAGGATATCTATGCGCCGTACATCCAAAATCTGATCAGCCTGTGATAATGTAGATCTTTGCAGGATCCACACCCCTCGCATTCTTTTGTTACAATCCGGGCGGCTAAGCGCCCAACGCCTCCTCGACTGTTTTCTGATAGTTTACTTTGCCATCTTTTATTGATCGACACAATATCTTGAGTATAGGTAATCTCATGTATCAATCCGAGGCATGAGTGCTCTTCCTTTACATTGAGTCATCTATTCTGTAATTTTCTTCGATATCGTGTCATAGCTAGATAGCTGCATACGCAATTAAAATCTGATGCGAAAAAAAAAAACCTCATGTATTTAATGAGAAGTTAGAACTTTAATAGAAATACAATTTCACACCTAGTCTCAATCTCTACAAACATACAGATTGTCGTAGTAGTAGCTACGAGACATCCGTGAATTACACAGTCAACAATTATTACTTTATTCTTACTAATGTGCACAAGAAACCTCAATATCACACATTCTCTCTCTCCTCTCCTCCATGAAGTGGAAGACACCGGAGTGCAGGCGACTCTATAAACACCGCCATGGCTGGATGGTGCGGTGGTACGTCATGTGGGCCGGTTACCCAAGTAGATCCTGTTTAGCTTGGACACATATACCATTCGGGACAGTAAATCGCTGGTTCGAATCCGGCAAAACTAAACTGCATTTCTCGCGGCGCTAGTTTGCATGGATGATGAAGGTATGCTTGGATAATCAAAGGTTTTAAATTTCCCTTTGGTGGGTACTTACGGAGGAGGGTTAACTGTTTGTGTAAGAAAACATACCTCATAGTGGTAATTGCAAGTGAAATCCAGAGTGTGTGTTTATTGTACTACTTGAGTCATAGACTATCTAAAACATTGGGCTCCTCTCTGACCCATGCCACACCTTGTACAGTGCTTCTTGCCTCTTGTGTTTCTTGAAAGATCATTGATATATTGCCCTTGATGAATAGCCATTCAGCTCAAATCCAGAGTATGAGTGTATAACGTCAAAAGAGTCATCCATCATATTTACATATCGCGGGTAATGTATCATAGTCAAATAACTGAATACACATTAAATGAATTGAATTTTTCCTTTATAAAAAAGAAGGTGAGCCAGCCATTGTGCTTCTACTTTACTACCAGGGAATGCGGCTCAACCCTTTCTTATGAAACGGTACAGCGCAAGGTATTTCATAGCAGTTAGGACACCATACTCACCCTATGAAGATAAAATGTACTACCCTACCCGCCTCTTAGTGATGATTAAGACCGAACACCTGTTGGCAAAGTTTCTTCTGAACCTCCAGACTTCAATCTAGACTTTATAGAGACGGATTTGAGAACAATGAAGGCTAATTGGACATTCCCCAGTACCAAAAACAGCAAAAAAAGTATCAAGATCAACTTTCAGTAAACACGCCCTGGAAGCAGCTTTCTGCTTTTTTATTACGACCCTCCAATTGCCTTGATCGACGAACAATAGAAAGAATAGAGATCTGGTTACAGAGGTAAAAAGAAATTCCTAATGTTAAATATAGGTTTCCATCGCCTGGTTTGACTGCCTCTCGAAATATCTTCGAAGGGCAGCTATATCTTCAGATTTGATCATGAAGTTTGTATTAGGAGAATTTTGAACTCATAAATTTTGGCGATTTTACACAACTGCTATAGACCTGCAAATAGTAATTGTCATGCTGGCTGGAGAGTCTAGGCAATGAAGAGGAAAACGCCCCTCAAAGTGTATTATCAAGTGAGGACTTATGAGGTGAGTTGTGTAGAAGACACAGGAAGGGATATAATATTAGACCTTATCCCCTTAACCTACTGGCATAGAGGATTAATACGACCTATTAAGTCTTGTATTGGAAAAGGATAGTCGCATAAATAAATACTTATTATATAATATCTAAGCTCTGCTATTGAGGGTACAAATTAAATTTATTCTTTGCTGCCTTAAGCTCTTTGGTTTGTTGGTCGGTAGGTAATTAATGCAAGAAAACAGAGGGTTTAATACATACTTTTAAAGCTAACCTGACTACTAATAATTCCATTTTACATATAAATATTTTTCCTAATACTCGTATTTTAAAACTTTAGTATCAGATTTAACTCCAAGGCACTGAATTTCATATTTAAGTTTGAAGTTGCTATACTATCGCCCTTCTATAGAGATGAGTAGATTAGGTTTTTGTCGATGTCTTTTCTGAGTCTCCAACAAAGCAAGACTGCTTTAGGCTACCTGTGATGCTTCTGATTTCTTGAAAGTTTGTCAATGAATTCAGTTCATAGAGTTCCAATGGACGTTAAGGGTTCTGCTCTAGGGAAACTATTAGGAATAAGTCTGTAGGAAGAAAAACTGTATTCGACTGATATAATATCGACATCTATCGTCTAATTCATTTATGTGGGCTGAGAACTCAGGCAGTGAATCTGGATAATTACCAGCATGTCTCTTCGTGTTTTAGAAGATTTAAATAGAGAGTAGGGATATTGGTCTCCAAGACGGGAATATTCACCGGTAGTAAGATACTTTGCCCGAATTATGGGGCTACTAGTTAGCTTAGAATAGCGGAACCGAGCTAGACTTAACGTGATTTATAGGCACTGGATAGTTTCCATTCCATTTCGTGTTTTATCACCGTTCTATGTTCGGAGAATATGTCGGACTTGTGGGTAGGTATTTTCTTTGCTACTGGGAGTCTATTCCAATTGAGTAGGTTTCCTGTCAAACCTACACTGACTTTGCTTCGTTTCTATCAAATATCGATTTTCTGCCTGGTTTGTGCTTTTTTCTCCATCTTGATTTCAGATTCTCTATATATCCCTGTAGGTGGCTATTGCACTAGAGCTTCTTGTTAATTCTTTTCTATCGAGAGGGCGATTAATTGAAAGTCCCTTGGAAGTCCGGTAAACATTGAAGAATGCCATTTCTGAGTTGGCCAAACAAATTATTGGTAACCGCAGATTCTCTAGATAGTTTATGAAGGTGGGTGACTTGTTAAAATTTTATTGGAGCTCCGAACTTTCATGATTCTCTCTAATATAAGCGTTTCCCTTACATTACAAGAGAGTGGACCATGCATGTAGCCGTACATTTATACTTCTTCTTCGCGGATTGTTAGACCATAGATCCCCTTCATAAGTAAGAAGTATATTGCATCGTAGAAATAGCAGGGTTTTAGTTAGGATTGAGCAACAGGAGTGTAGCTGAAGGCGATGCGCAATTTCATGTGTCGAGTCTCCCGTAGTCATGGGTCCATTTTCCCTTATTTTTTGATGAGTAAATAAACACAATCTACTCTAAGTGGCGTTAATTTTTTGTAAGGTCCTTCGATTGCCATAAGTAGGCCACCAAAGCTTATATATGCTTTTCTAAAGATATGTTAGTTTAGTTTCTACTTGTAATCAGTAAATTCAAAGAATATGCATAGGTATTCATGGTTGTGGTGTGGTCTTGAAATTTTCATCACTTTCGATATTTTGAGGTGGACTTACATTGTTATTCCGTCCTCTCCATCTTCAAATTTGTAAATCTTGCCGTGACAGACGTAATCGAAAAGATCCGCCAAAGTTGGCTCTCCGCCGAGTCCATTGCGCGCTACATCACGCCATCCCCGACCATCATCTTTGGTGCCATCGAGTGATAGACTAGAAGCTAGCACGAGTTGCAAGCTCTCACTGATTCCGACGTTAAATAGTTCAATGTTTATATCGAGCGTCATTACTGTTTGCGCATCTATTGAGGTACCACCAATACGAGCCACACGATCATATTTGGAGTCATCAATTGAAGTGACGGTAAAGGTCTCCTCGAAAAGTTGTGTTTCAGTTGATGAGGTCATACTGGGCTTGAATTTATATTGTGCGAAAAGAAGAAATTAGAAGTAGAATAGTTTTCAGGCCGGCAAGAGTTTGACGGATGACAATATTGTTGGAGGACTGAAAGTTGTTAACGAGTTCTTCTTGCCCACTTTTCTGTTCTTAAGCACGACATTAATCTGGTTAAATATTTTTCTAACTCGGAGTCAGTCCCCAGCGTTAGATAGTTAAAAATTAAAGCTAATCTAATTTGGCGTCATAATAGCCCATTCAGGTATTCTTGGGAGATATAAACTTTATGTAGTATTGTGATATTGAAGTTTGGAACACGTACACTCTGATATCATTCGCAGATACCCCTCGAAGTTAAACCTGAAGGCATACAACTTCTTTCGTAAGTACCCACCATAGGGAAAAGCGTGAAATCCCTATGGTCATCTGAATTTACTTTTGTCATCCTACCTATACGATGGCACTACGAGAGAATGCGGTTTGGGAATCTTACTGGATTGGAAGCAGCTCTCTCCCGTCTTGAGTTGAGCTGGTTTCCAAGCTAGCCAGACTCTATTTGGGGCAACAGTTCGGATGGTGTACCACCGCACCATCCAGCCATGATACTTTTGATCATGATGGGAAGCAGCCAGCTGGAATGCAGATGATTCTAATGGCCTGAATTAAATCCTGACTAATCAAGCTTCGTTATCCTGCCTTTGGTGGCGGAAGTTAGAATGGCTTATTTCAGCCTGATATGATTTTGCTTGAGTAATTGAGTTGATAACATTCCACGGCAAGAGTCATATCGCTCTACAGACACAAATTTTTACTAACAACAATTGCCGCCTGTCGTTTCAACCCAAGGATGGGTATTGACAAAACGATTGCAGAGTTTCCGAATGTGGAGAATAAACTTCAAGCTCCAACTCGGAAATCCCTATTTGAACGCCAGCGAGCAGACGCAGAGGCCAAAAGACAACGCGAGGAAGCCGAGACTCAGGCCGTATACGAAGATTTTCTCAGAAGTTTTGATGACGATGATCAAGGTCCCGTCTACGATCGGGCCACAGTGAGCGGAAAAGGTTCTTCAGGACTGAATGACGCGACAAAAAAGCATCCAACCGGCGGATATGGGTTCGCGAACATGTCGAACCCGGCCCTCGCGAAAAACATTGGTGTAGAAAGAGGCCGGATTTCAAGTGGGCCGGGAAGTCTAGGGCCGCCTCCACCCAACTTAAGCCGGAAAAGACCGTTTGAAAATGTCGGTTTCCAACAAAAAGATCGCGAGAAACCACTGTTGGCGTTCGATGACTTCGAGTCTGATAACTGGACCGCAAAAAAATCCCTAAATCTCGATAATGACGAGAGCAGGAGAAATGAGCTAGAAGAGGAAAGAGCTGCTCCTAAACCTACTGTCCGTCTCTCTTCCATGCCCCCTGGAACTAGTCCAGCTCTCATCAAATCGTTGATTCCGACGAATCTAGTTGTGGACAACGTTAAGATCTTACCTCCAGCTGGTCCAGGCGCATACTTGGAAAGAAAGTCTATGTCGGCAATTGTTACATTTGCAAAAGATACAGCTGCCAACGATGTTGATACTGCAATCAATGGTTTACAAAATAGATATATGGGATACGGATACTATTTGAGTATTCACCGGCATCTATCTTCGGCAGCTCTATCAAGTGCTAACCCTATACCCTCTTTATATAACTCGACGCCTACTTCCCAACCCTTTGGAGCAAAACCTGTTGATATTGCTGTCACGACGAGGAACCACATTCCTCCTGCTCATCAAGGAAGATTTGCTCCTCCAACCTCATATGAAACCCCTGGTTCTGGACGCTCTGGGCCTTTACTTCACGTCCCAGTGCAAGCCCCATCAGATATCAAAGATATAAAACTCATTCACAAGGTTGTTGAAAATATAATTACTTACGGACCTGAGTTTGAAGCACTTCTTATGAGTCGACCTGAAGTTCAAAGAGAAGAGAAATGGGCCTGGTTATGGGATGCTCGTTGCAGCCGTGCAGCCTGGTATCGTTGGAGATTGTGGGAAGTAATAACTGGTATCAAACCTCAACGCGGCCAGGGAAAATATTTTCCTCTTTTCGAGGGATTTTCAGCTTGGAAACAACCAAATTACCCACTGGCTTATGAACATACTATTCGTCTTGATGAATTTGTGTCTGATTCTGAATATAACTCCTCTGATGAAGAAGACTCTGGAGATGAAGGACCTCGGCGTCCAAATCGTGGAGGCGCAGCCCCATCGGACCCAATTTCGTCCGAGGATGCCATAAGTTATCTTAATCCTCTTGAAAAGGCTAAGCTCACTCACTTACTCGCACGACTACCAACCACAACTGGAACATTAAGAAAGGGTGATGTAGCACGAGTAACAGCTTTTGCCATTTCTCATGCTGGTCGGGGTTCTGATGAGGTCGTTCATATGATAATATCTAACGTGGAAAGACCATTTTCCTATACCTCTGCTAATCCGAATCGGAAAAAAGATAAGGAAAAGAATAATGGGAGTGATGAAGAAGAGGAATCTGATACGAGTGCAGCAAGTCTCATTGGTCTCTATCTTATAAGTGATATACTCTCATCTTCTTCGACTTCTGGTGTGCGTCATTCTTGGAAATACCGTCAACTATTTGAGGTAGCGCTTAAACAGAGAAAAGTATTTGAAGGTCTTGGAAGGATGGAACGCAAAATGAACTGGGGACGGTTGAGAGCCGAAAAATGGAAAAGAAGTGTGGAGAATATTCTAAAACTTTGGGAGGGATGGTGTGTATTTCCTCAAGAAAGTCAGGAATCTTTTTCTAGCCTTTTCGATAAACCGCCCTTAACAACTCTGGAAAAGCTAGAAAAGGCCGAAAGGGAAAATAAAGAAAAAATTGGGGTGAAAGGTAAAGGTACCAACAAGTGGAAAGCAGTTGAAGCCAAGTCCGAGACAACGAAAGAAGGGGAACAGATAGACGGCACAGCCATGGATATAGATCATGAAGAAGGTTCAACAGAGGGTGATTTTGATGGGGAACCTATGTCTGACGATGACGACCTGGATGGAACCCCAATGGATGAAGGGGAACCTGTTATTGAGGACCAGCAAAAGTCAGCCTCTGAGACACAAGACTCACATCAACTACCATCCTCCAAATCTAGCGCGAAAGAAAAAGCGACATTTGTATCTAATTCACGGCTAAAACGACCTAGGGCAGTAGATATGTTTGCTGATTCTGATGATGACGAATAATAAATCTTGATTTAAAATAAATAATAACATATCTTTTACGCTATCCAATAGATTCTAGTCATCTTAGGCAAATTATTCGCCTG
Organism: Blumeria hordei DH14; assembly: GCA_900239735.1. Taxonomy (NCBI): domain Eukaryota; kingdom Fungi; phylum Ascomycota; class Leotiomycetes; order Helotiales; family Erysiphaceae; genus Blumeria; species Blumeria hordei. The sequence continues at coordinate 6,277,172 of OENG01000023.1, forward strand.
TCTTATACATTGTAATATTCAAATGATACGGAAGAATCACGATTTACAGCTTAATCTTGGGAATCTGAACGCCAAAGTCGCCTCTACTTGTGCCTATTTACTAAGATTAATCTCCCTACGACTTTATAAACTCCATGGTTGTTTAAAACAGAAAATCATGCATTCAACTAGGGTATTACGCTCTCGAACTCCCTGTACGCGACGGAAATGGTGTTTTTACGGATACTTCGAGCCATCTTTAATACGGGACGGAAAAGAAAAGCTAAAATGAGTCGGGTTATTTGTATTAAACTCATGCCTTATACATATCACGACTCACAAGAAAACTTACTGCAAATGAGCCGATAACTTCGGACATGACTAGCTCTATTGTCACAAAGTTTTCATGCTTCCAAAAAATACGAGAGCATTTTGATGCTATGAAAAATTTTCATCTGCCTTTTCAACTTTGTTCTGACAATCTGACTGTAAATCTTATGTCCTAGAAAGCCTTCATATCTCTGGACAGACCTCCAACCGCCGTAACAACCAACTTCAGGTAGTAAATGATGTAATATTTCAGTTCTTTCTCCAGCCTTGCCCATACGCGCAACAAGTCTTTCTAGTTAAAGTTGCTCTATCATAAAATAGTTATCCAGAATTCTATATTGGCATACGGGCCTGTCTCTGGATCACTTATATACTTGCAGTCACTAACGTAATGAGCTAATCTCTTATGATAGTCGTGAAAACTGCGATTTACTGTCTATCAACCGTAAGGTAATGTTATGTCCAAACAAATAGAGTCAGCTTTGGTGGTGATTCCGGCTTTATTTTGATACCTTGGAAATGCGACAAGAAGATGCCGTCAGCTATCAAATGATGATTTATTCAATCCTAATTTTCCGGAGCATTGTTGCTACGGTACATTAAGCTTTTACCTCTTTACATGGCTTCAAGTTCATTCACTGCTTAGGTCTGTGCCCTGAACACGAAAGGACTATAGCCTCAGCGTGTCCCCTGATCAGTTGGTTGAGGACGAATAGATCCATAGTTAAACTGAAGTCTCTTCTACCTTACATGAATCGAAAATAGGTATGGATAATAACGCTAACTGTAGTGCTATTTTTCTGATATAAAGAAACTGAGTTGTATCTGTAGAGCTCAACATTATTCAAATCCCTCAAGTGAGGTAGCCCAGTAAGTTGCCGTTAGATTTTTGGGTTATCATTAACCATCTCATGCCAGATGTGTCCTTAGCGTATCCAATTAGGCCGTGGCAATGATTACATGACTCAAGGCTGGTCCAGTCAATCTGGCATCAGACGGGTTTCGGAGAAGAGCTGTCCGGACATATCTGTAAAGAGATGAATTGGGAAAGTTAGTGAAATCGGAATTGAAGGTTAGATATTAGAGCAAGTGGATTCTACAAAGATGTCACGCGATATTTCACGGGTGCGCACTATCACTCATAAATAAATTCCGGAATACTTCGGGCGGCTTGTATTAAGTCTCAAGGAATCTTTTATTCGCCTAGGCCATGAAAAATGACATTCGTGGTTAAATAACAGCCTTGATCCAGGCTCAAGTATAATGGTGAAAACTATTCAGTAGATCAGTTTGAGCTGTGAAGATCATCGATGTGCTGGTGTTCCGACAGGTCGAATAGAAACAATGAAAATTTATCGCCTGCAAAGAGTGCCAGATGGCAGGATTCCACTCCTCTTTGCCTTCGAGCAAACTTGACCTATGTCTCGAGCAATACATCCCCTTCTCTGCCTCACTATATCTCCCATACAACAATCATGCACCACACGAGCCCTCATTCGGTTGTGAACTTGTATGATTCTCAAAGATATGGGCGATGGATAAATGAGTGAGGTTGGCCTAGAAAGGTCTTAACTGGCTAGCGAAGTCTTTGTCCACGACTAGATGCCCTCACTATGCCTTCTAGCAATATACTCGTTTAAAAGTGCAGACAAGCTGAAACTACCCTCATCATGATAAGCTAGGATTTTTCAGCCATCACAGGCCCATCCTGCGCTTTGTTTTGGGCGCTTGGCGAACAGCACCATGAAGGATTCCTCTTGCAGCGGTAGAATTTCTCCAGAATTTCCTGGTAGCTCTTGAATTCCACGGATCACTAGCCTCATGGACCTTAACTAGCATATCACGAGAAAGAGTCGGTACTCGCCCAAAAGTTTGGTCGGAGTGATAATTAGTCGGCGGATGACCATCTTCCACAGGCAGTATCAATTACCGGTATCTGCTGGGTATATGTTCTGCAATATCAGATGCGTATAGAATCCGGTATTTAGGAGACCAGATTGTTCATGTTTCGACGAAATTCTAGATTACCCCACGTACCTACGGCCCGAGGGCTAAGCATTCTCTAGTGCAAGATATATGGAGCGATGGTTAGCTACTGTTGATATATTACTGCCAAGTCCCGTGTGTTGTTGTGCATAAGTTTCTCGGCGTAGATACAGCAATGGGTCCAATCTACGACGTGGATTGGGTGACTTGTTTCGTTGGAAGCCTCAATGTAGACTGAACTTCCAAAACTATCACCATCCATATTTGTTTGTGGTGGATTGAACTCCTTTGGACGTCGTTGGAGCGATAATCTAGACACTTGCTTTACATGTGTGTATGCTCAATGGAATACATCCCCTTTCCAGCCTCCAAACAACGTCTCTGCTTAGTCCGCCCAGGTACTCAGATTGCGCCGGAGTGTCGACCAATTTCGGCAGAGAGTATATTCTGACAACTGACTTGTTCTACTTATCCTGTGCCATCTAGTGCAATAGGGTAGATGGTGGACACATCGATAAACAGATCCCTTTTGCTAGTGTGGACTGGAAGATTGTTAGTGAAGATGTTGAATGTTGTGAGCCCTGCAAACTGAAAAGCCTGAAGAGTCGCTTATATTTCGTCAATGTTCCATTTCCCAGCATAGATTGGATCATCTGATGTATGATATCGGCCTGTCATTGCATCGACTAACATTGATCACTTCTACCAATTTTCTTCAGCATTGCCCATCGATAACCCTATAACTAAATGGGCCCGGAGTAGTTTTGCCACGAGTAGTGTAGATAATTTAGCCTTCCGCTCACCGATGTAGGCGTGATTTGATCTTTATCCTGTATAATATTCGGGGGTGGTTAGATTTTAGTAGAGAAAGTTATTGATGGGCGTTGGCTCTCCGTACCCCAACCTCCCCCAAAATTGAAGTTATGCATTAAAGGTCAGCCGAATAGATAAGCAGCTCTCTTGGAAAATTTACCAAAAAGAGCTGGTATTCCGAATCTTGCCATGATAAATTTTGCTGAAATCTCACTTTTAGGATTATAATAAAGTTTCTCACTGACATCAGAAGATGACTTTCGGTGGAAACCAATAACATTTCACAAATTGAGCACGTTTGATGAATGACTCAACCTCGACATAATATGCTATGCAAATCATTTGATAGACTCTGCCAGACTACTTGTATTTCATACGTTTGCGTTTATTCATTTGGTCATAAGCTAAAGCTTCAAGTCCCTATTTATAAGGATTCTCCTTTCATCTTTTTGGTTTATAATTTCATATTTCGTTCCATGTTGCCTTGATAACATCATGGTTCTTGGCACTGGGTATCATGTTGATACTATTGTAAAGCCCACATTATGATTAGCTAGCAGAAAAAGTCATGCATATTAAGGATAGCTCGTTCTATCGAAGCAGAGTTCTCTACGCTTAGTCTTCTATCATAACCAACACCTTCAGTTACCTCTAATCTCACTCGAACCATTAGTGCCTTTAGATATTACTATTACCCATAATTCAAACCTTTAGTTCCTCTAGGTGATTACAAGTAGAACTTCAGTCACCTTTTGTAGTTCACCTACCCTCTTCTCTATCCTACTTCCATTTTAGCCCTCACGTCGTCGCTCTTTACTGGCTCTTTTGGAGATGGGATCAGTGGATCTGACGGGGAACTCTGAGTATATTCCCATCTCGTTCGTACCGCAAGAATCACCAATCAAATCGTATTGGATTGAATTTAACAGTAACGCGAGAAAATGGATCAAACAAAGAAACACTACAAAAATAGAACATTATCCCTTGTTAGGCTTAGCCCATAAGCTCTTCCCACGTCACCGTTCTCATCACGTCTCCAATATGATACAACGTCACAACTGACGCAGAAAGCTAGGGATAAGTACATATGTTTGTTCCTTAGTTGGCCACTCTTTGCGAGTTAAGATATAACCGACAACCGTTTCGTAGAGAGATAGTACTCATCTTAAGCTTCATCAGGATTGAGTCACTCGAATTCGGAGCCCTCTCCTATCGAAATAAAAGTGAGGCGATCCAGGTTGTCTCAAGTTTTTTGATAATAGCCCTAGCCTGTAATAGGTCTACGAATTTGCTTTCACCTGCTTATAAAAATATAACCAATTTTTACTTAATGACGGAGCTAGTGTGTGCTGGACAGGCCAGATAGTTTCAGCTATCTGAACAATGCGGACCCCCAGAATTACCACATTTGTCTGGTACTTTGTACCCAGAAGTACATGATAGGGGTACATATTTCATAAGTCATTGATCATGAACAACCACAAGTTTTTTTTAAAGCCAAGGAGGCGTTTGCATTGCTTCGCAAGTCGACGTGGTTGATGCCAAGTAGCTAAACCTGACTTATCGAATATTAGAAAATCGGATTTGGGTACTGGCATCCTAGGAAATGAAGCTGCACAAGGCTGATGGGGCGATCTAAGTCATGAAGGTTCGTGAGGATAGGCCAAAGAGATGATTCTCTTTGTAATCCTCGATATTTTTGTGATTACCATTTCTTCTGTAACAGCTTTAATGACGATGACGTATTTAAAGGCCACTAGGACTGTTGGAATCCAGAGTCCCAAAATATTCAAGGTTCAATTCTCACTCCGGAGACGAAAGTCTCCCGGATATTATTTCCCAGTATGATGCTACATCTTCCCCCATATTTTACCCTGAGGATTGTAATGGCTGTCAATACAAAGGATTCCTGTAGCCTTGGCTGGCTCACGTAGTCAATTACACTAAGGGAATCTCCTGAGTAGATCTTGGATGGCATGGAACTTAGAAGATTCTTGGTGAACCTTTTGGAAACAAACTAAAGGTTCATGAGGGTGACAGGAGTATCAAAGATCTTGCAGGTAGTTGTCGAAGAGTCAAAATTAATCAAATCAGAGAGGAAAACTTTAGATTGTACATAAAGTTAGTCTTTAGCTTTAATTATTCTGTGGAAAGAGAATTAAAATTAATATACTGTACCTACAAAGTCGCCTATACATTTTGTATTGAATCTGTGATAATGGCGAAGCCTTCGGGAGCACTCTGGACGTTAGATATATCTTAGAATAGAGATCTGGAATCACAGATTAATACTTCACAAATTCTAGCAATAGCAAATTTTGTCTCTGCCTATATTTTTGGTCTAATCGTACAACCAGACAGTCCTCTTGATATGAGGTCGCGGACTACTAAGCAGTTAGCTTGAATATCTTGGCTGGTTATAGAGGGATAGAGCTAGGAATGGCTGCGGAAGACTTTTTGTTTTCTCTTCTGGTTATTTTTCATCTGTTCGTAGACTGAGGTGCTGGGCAATTGGTACGCTCTGCACTCCCCCTCGAACGCCATGTAAGCGAAAACCTGCAAAATTTACTCTTTGTTATTCGTGAACCTCGGCTTTTAGGAAATATTCCGCCCCTAAATTCGCCGTGGAACAATGGACAAGTGTTAAGTCTAGATCAACCACTTCGGAATGGAACTATCACCATACCGAGACTTTTCCCCGCCGTGACTTCGTTTTCAGGAATTTGGTTGATATTGTTAACATTTTTTTTGGCTAAATGGTGCAGTAGTACATTATCCAGTTCAGTTTCAGAGGTAGAATCTAGACACCTCGTAAACCTATTCCGCTTGAGATAGGTAATGGCTTGTTCGAATCTGGTATGGCTTGACCTCATTTCCATCAATATTTCCGCAGAGAATCAATAAGATATGCTTGGACAACCATATGAATTGAAACTTTAATTCATTAGGTATTCACCAATAAGGATCGACTGTTTATTGTAAGCAAATATAACTCATAGTGGTATTTGCGAGTAAAGTCCAGAGTATGAGCGTCTGTAGTCAAAACGGTTATTTGATATATCTGTAAAATACTTGCTAAAAGTCAAAGCTAGGTAGCTGAATGCATATAAGATTACTAAAAGATAGACTAGCCGGTTTGCGGCCCCCAAAACTGGTCCAGCTGGTGACTTACATTATATATTCCTATTGCCTGATAATCTTAGCAAATCCTTTATCCAATCTGGATCTGCAATAAATCATTGAGGCTCTGGGGGAGTTTCGTCTAATGCATTTGAACCCTATATAACCATCTTTTCACCTTTATGAATTTTCAGTCAGAAGCTGGGTCTTGAGATTGAGTTGAAGTGAGAGAGCTAGATTCATTGAGTTAGCCGTATAATTTCTCATTTCAAACCTACCTGACAGTAGAGCTAGCGTTTGGGTACTGTAGGGAACAAAAATTGACTACAATCAAGAATAAACTAGCAACACAGCTATTGATAGCGAACTAGCAAGATTGCTCTACCGTCATAAATGTTCCAGAAAGTCTGAAGTTCGCAAAAGGAACCCGAAATAAACACCTTCGCCAAAACAATTCAGGTCCCGTACAAATCCATTATTTGAAATACGCCCCAGTGAAATAATTAAGACATAACTTCGTTACATTTTATCAATAATTAGTTGGTTATCGTTACGTTTCTTAGCATTTGGCTTCCTCCTCTTGTACGCTTTCCCTCCACTTTCACTGAAGCTTGTACCGATCCCAGAGTCCGTATAGGCTCTCTGCTTGACACCAATGTACTTCGTGTCGCGCTCTTCGTCTGTCTTTATAATAGAGCTAGAACATAAAGAGTCTTTATCAATTTGATTCTTTACCTTTGGCTGAGTTTTTTGACCTTTGGCGCCATTTGTATGAAATGATTGAATGTCAGAGAAATCCTGCTCATCTTCGGTCACAGCCTCATCAGTGTTTAAAGCACTGATATCAGGTTCCGAATTCTCCTTAATTTCAGGTACAAGATCTTCAGAATCCAAGCAATTGTTACTGAGAGAGGCCCATGCTAATGCTGTGAAGAATACTGTCACTATCCAGAATAGGCCGGTGAAAAATAAAAAACTAATGATACGGTGATTATACATTAACCATCGCAAGCCACTAAATTGAGCCTTAAATTGAATAGAAACTTCGTAAATTTGAATATCTTGTCCGGCCTCTACCTCAATTAGTGCATAGCCTGGAATGTGTTTTTTGCCTCTCAAGAATGAAATATTTTCACCCATCAGAACAAGCAAATTCTCTGATTCAGTGCGCAAACCAAGTGTATACAGTGGCAAGGCGAAGAAACGTGATGCGAGAGATATCAGACGCGACTTGTATGTTAGAAGTACCGGGCGTCGAGAAACAAATATAATATTTTCATCCTTAAATGAAACGAGAGGCGAGATTTGCTCGAATATACCTGGTTTCTCACTGTATGAGGCGAGTTTTTGCATTGGTGGCAGTAAGGCAAGGGTAAGCATAAAGTTACCCATTTTCAGATTTGGCGGGGAGTGTGGCAATCTCAGAGTGAGGGATACATCATAGGGTTGTCGCGATACTAAATTGTCTAGTGGAACTAAACCATAAGGGTGGGGCCCATCACTGTTTCAGCCTCAGCATTTTGCGATTTCAACCTCTGACACTGGGAAAGGAGGCGCACCCGTATTGTAAATGGACTATCCTCTGAACCCCGATTTGCGGGACATAGCTGTAATAGAAAAGTGCATATGCAAAAGCAGCCACTCCAAGTAAGATAGAAATAGCACTGGAGAAGAGCACTGAATTTAAGTAAAGCTGCTGGGATGGCCTTGTTGCGAATTTATGGGCAGGCTTCATGAGTTCCTGTACGATTGATTCGTTAGCTGGGGTGCCTAAATAATTATAGGCAAATTAGAAATATTACCATAGTTTTTCTTGTCATGGTTGCCGGGAGCCGCAATAATTTAAAATCAGCGGGCGCTACATGAAACTAATAGGTTTTATCGAGTCAATTTGTTGTAGGGCCGAAGTTGCTTCGAGCTTTTTGTAATTTGGCTCATACACATAGGTTGGTATATGACGTCGACCAGACCTGCAATTCATGTCCTGATAATACTCACGTGCAATTCGGTATTCACCGGGATGCCGAGTTCATTGTTAGATTAATGGGTTGTCACCTGACACGACACCTGCATTTAGGACGCTACAAAAATAGCCGCCGCACCCCTAGTGACGGAAGTTGGTGTAGGACATTAGGAATGACTCCCGCCTTTGTTTTGGAGAAAGTGCATACGTCTGCATTAAACATAGTGTAGGTCTTTCGTTACAAGAACTCGGGTGGGCCTATTAGCGACAGGGGTTGTAATTTCTATTCCTAGTAAAATGGCAGTCTTATATATTATTTGATATACCTTCGACGTTCCCAACGCCACGTTTGCCTATTACATTTTCTTGATTCAGGGGTTAGACAAACCGGTGCATATTCTCGGTACCTCTCCCTATATTTTGGTCATGAATTATCTAATCTTGGCACAAGGAAAAGCGCCACTTCATCGCTGAACGATTCTCAGGTTTATTCCCTATTGAACCCTTACGAACAAATCATAATGAAAGTAACCGATGCTAGAAATAACAGGCACAGTTCCTTGCTTGACTTGCTGAGTGAATAGAGGAAGACCGTCTATGGCCTGCTTAATAAAGAAAGGTCATGCCACGGATAAATCGAGACATAAGAGTTGATGATAGGCAAAGGAAGACTGTGGAGACTACGATGGGAGAGTGGCAGGTTAGTATCGTGGCCTAGCTCTTTTAAGATTCCTAGCGTGCCTCGGCGGCTAAATTTTTATGATACGTCCTTCAAGGTGGTGTTTCCAATGTTCAGCTGATGAACTCACAACCAAGATAATTGCCGTCTGTACTTGGAAACCTGGTCATCGCCTACCTCTGTCTCCCGTGTTAATTCTGAGCCATCTGGTTACTCACTGGTCGCGAGATTGGAGGTCGTTAGATAAGCTCAGGTAGACACGATTAATTATTGCGCGACCCTAATAGAAATGCCAATATAGATATGGTAGGGTAACCCAATGAGTCTTGCGTTTAAATTAGAGATACATGTCCCTGCAGGTAATCCCAAGCCATGGAGCTCAAAGCTGTTACTCATTGTATAGAATAGTCATAAATACATCTGTCATCCTTTGCATCGAGCAAACACAGAGGAAGTCCCTCTAGTCTCGGATCATATATTGAGTACGTCAGGGGGTTGGATCTTTAGTTTAGCCTATTATTCACTGCGATGAATAGGTTAGAAAATAAAAATGGCAGGATTAATCGGAAAATGTAAAGCCGGTGACAAAGATCCGATTCTTGTCCTCGGTTTCCTCAATCAGACAAGCTCTCGTTTGCAGTCGTCCTGCATCTACGTTGAATCATACATCTTTCATATCTAATCGTGGCGAACTACCCCTTCTTCAAAAATGATACTTTGCTTCGGATGACAAAAACTAAATATCCATCCGCGGTATCCACAACGAGCCTAGGAGTCAAATATTCAAGATTCTCTGAAACATTGATCTATCAATCTTAATGAGTTTATTTCCCATAAAAGCCCTATCAATTCTACAAGTACAGCCTAGTATATCCTTACTTCAATGATTACAACTCTCGTAAACCCATTCTCTAACCCCAGCTGGTCACCGAACACAAGCCTACTGTGACGGGCTTTGCCCGGATTAGGACTGGTCACTAGGACCTCTCCGTCTTCGAGGTTAGGCTGTGGTAGAGCAGCACTCCTGGAAATGCGAGTGGGGCGCATAAGAAGGTATCATAGGGATTATTTACTAGATGGGGAGTATGGTACGGGAGAAGAGATGAGCTGGAGAGAAAGGATGATTCTCAGGTGGACAAGGGAATTGAGACTAGTCTGCGCAGAGCATATAAGGTATGGGAGATTACGTGGCAGATTGGCTTCCCAAGGAAGAAGTTATTAATTCCTATCGAGTTATTGTCTTTCAATCACAAGGTGGGAAAATGGTAGAGAGGTAGCCTGGGGAAATGAAGATAGATTGGCTGTGAAAGGAGGAGTGACTACAGCGTGCTCTATATAAATGGTACGTGGATGTTCGCTGAGTAATGCCAAGGCTTGATTTGCATTCATGTCACGTTTATTTTTTTTTTGTTTTGAATCATATTGTTTACAGATATCTAGCTATGACAATCTAATATCTATTTATATTTACATTGAAGAATCACACCAGTTAACGCCATAGCTCACTTCTCCATATTACTGTATGTTCATTATTTATGTGCCTATATCATCTCCTTTGTCTGCTGACATGCACTTGGATGTTTTCAAAAATTCTAGAAGGGCTTCCTTCCCCCTTTTTGTTCTTCATCAAATTTGTAATGAAAGAGGCTTTATGTCGAACACGTGTATGTTTGTGGTGCTCAAAGATCTACAATGAATGTACGCATGGAGCCATGAGGGCGTAATTCGCTCAAGTGCATCTGAAATCATTCAACCTTTACACTTACCCTGATATCCGTGTCTGAAGGATTCAAATCGTACCACACAAATAAAGTAGACAAATATCTAAGATTATAGTGAGAGATATCCGATTGGACAAGTATTATAAATACAAGGTCATGAGAGGTAGAATAGCTACCAGAAGTGTATTGCACGTTCGCTGAACGATATTGAGGCAGACGAATATTGAAGTATGTTTAACTTCATCCTCCCTAATGTGGGAGGATTACTATTTTTACACGTATGTGAATCTACTACGGCTCCGATTAAAATCAATCTATGAAGTTATAGATTGATGGTGTCAACTTCCATACTACATCAGACTATTCTATTCCATGCCACTAGCACCATTTCTGTTTATGTCATGCCAGTCCTCAATATAAATATGCAGGGGCATCCATGCTTCAAGTATGAAAACAAGTGAGATGATAAAAGTAATGGGTGCTACCTCCGAAGAGTTGAAGTTTCGAGTTTTGGCTAGGAGCTTTAAAAATCCAAGAGTAGTGTGTGCCTCAGCCCTACTGTTATGAAGATGTATCAAGCACAATAGAAGCTGCTGTGGCCAGGTGGTTCAGCGGTATGTCATCCGGAAACATCTCCCAATTAATATCTGGATATGTATTTTTAAAAATTTTATGTGTATCCATCAATTCAGCTATGGCACATGATCTTTGCTATGTTTTTTTTTTTTGCATCAGATTTTAACTGCGTATGCAGCTATCTAGCTATGACACAATGTCAAAGAAAAGTACAGAAAAGATGATTCAATACAAAAGTAGAGCACTCATGCCTCGGATTTCATTTGCAAGTACCACTGCGAAGTATGTTCACTAACACAAACAGTCGACCCTCCTCCGTAAGTACCCACCAAATGGAAATTCAAACCCTTTTATTATCCATGCATTCCAGCGCCGCGAGAAATGTGGTTTAGTTTTGCCGGATTCGAACCAGCGGTCTCCTGTCTCGAGTGGGATGTGTGTCCTAGTTATCCAGACCTTACTTGAGAAACCGGCCAAGATAATGTACCACTGCACCGTCCCACCGCGAAGGTGTTTATAGTGTTTCCTGCACTGTAGCAACCAAAGTCTCGGCGCACGCACAAAGCTCAATTCGTAAAACTCGTCAAATTCTAAATTTCACGCCCGTCGAGATTGTATCCATCCTCTGCATCATCTTGTAAACTTGTCCCAATCTCTCTCACGTCCATCCCAAAGAACTGTCTCCCAGGTTTGTGCGCCACGCTTTGCTTCCTCCGTCGGGTATAAATATCGGCGTGGGCGTGTATTTGGCGGCTAGCTGAGGCCAGAGAATGGTTAATGAGAGGTGTGGTCATAGAAACTAGAATGAGCTGAGCAGTACCTGTTGAACAGATGAGCCTGTTGTCGGAACAGATCTTGCAGGGAGTGAAAGACTGACGTTGAGATTTTTGAATAACGGCCTCGCCGACCAACATCTGCGAAACATTGAAACCTGACTGGAATCAGCTCTGATGAAAAATTTGAATCTTTTGTTCGGAGAGGACACCAATGTCAATTACAGAGTCTTCCTCCTTGTTGACAATTATCGAGAAATTTATTGACCGGCAACCCTCATCCACTCCTCTTGGCTATTGGAGTGTAAACTCATTAATCTGGCAGAGGCTGCCTCTTTGTGAGCCATAAACTTGGAAATATCTCGTAAGCCGCCTCCCTTCGTGTATACTAGTCATTAGCATGAGAGGTTAACTCGTTACGCATCGAACTCATTCGGATCAAGTTGTGTCCGAAACCAGGAATTTGGTGTCATATTTTAATCCATTTACATCTCGTAAGAGTCTTGAATTTAATGTCATGATAATGTTCATGTAAACATTTTGCCACTTATAGGTTTCTATCGATCGGCCGAGATAAGCTAGCCATAGACCTTTCATTTTTATAGGCTCTTCTTACGGGATTGATGTGATTCTATACATTTTGCTCCTTATCTATTCTAAAAGTCTATGTACGTGAGCCGTGAAATGAAATATTTGTGCAATGCATGCGCTCATCCCACCAGTGCGTTGCGATGGCTGAAATTCAGACTACTGCGTCCTGAGTTGAGATCCTGTCTGACCATTATTTCCGTCTAGTATACCCCTAACTGTCCGTCCCAAAGCCCCATCATTTCCCACATCAACTTTCATCCGATCCAACCGTCTAGTTTTACAAAAAAACCAATAACTAGAATAATTCCCTCGTCAAAAGCTATGCAGAGTTCCAAAAACATCATCAAAGGTTCGTCGTGCGTACTTGAAAACTTAAAAACTATCTAAAGAAATTTCTCAAAGTCGTCATTAGTATCATCTCATTTCTGTCTTCCCACTCTATCCAACATCAATGATAATCTGATGAGTTTATGATCTAGACCACAGCTTGTCTTAAATCTTAGCTTCGTCAGAAAAAACTGTAGCGATTGCTAAAACAAAATAACCCCTCAATAATTTTGCAGATAATTACTGGGGACAAGGCCAGGCCTTTCATTTTTTCCTGCGACTTCAGCTTCCCACCATCCATCGTCCTGGTAGCGAAGTATCGCAAGAACGTCACCTTTGGAAAAGCTAAGTTCTTCGGGTATTACGGCTTGATACATATAAAGCGCACGAGCTGGTCACATTATTGAGTTTTCATTTGTTAAGCTGGGGATATTTTGACTTACCAAAGTGAAGAATTGGTCTGCCCTGGCTATTGTACTGTCTAATATCCGCAACACTCTTACTTCTTTGTCGGGTTGTGAGCTGCTGCTGGTTTCCTCTGTTTCCATATTGACTGGTTGGCCGAGGACTCATGCTTCCATTGGCTCTATGGCTCCGCCCTGGGTGAGAAACTATATTTCTCTCCGAGGTGGGAGCGAGTTGCATCTGCATAGAAGAGTCCCGATTCACTTGCCGGCTCGATGGTCTCTCAGAATCACGCAGTGGTGCTGATGAAGTCACTCTTGTGCTGTTTGATGAGTTCTGTCTGTAATGGTTTTGGTCCGATGCCCGTCCTCGCTGAGGCGTAATAGTCTGAGAGCGAAGCTGTGGGCTCCCATTGTGGGGATTTGGTGATGCCGAGCGATAAGACTGTCGCGTATCCACTTGCAATTCTGGACGAGGCGTGGAGCCGCGTGGACTAGGTGATATGGCCCTTGGTATTTCCTTACCGCGGGTCGTAGGCCGAGACTGACTACTGGGTTCAAATCCAGCCCGTGACTCCGCTCGGCCTGAGGGTTTGAACATATTGTGGGTTTGTACGACATATTTTTGCTTGGTTTGCTGCATCGCCTTCGATGTGAAAGCTGGTTCGGGAAGACCTAGCCTTTGAACGGGCATATCGTATGATGGAGGAGGCGTTCCGCGCAGTCCAGAAATTAGAGCTCCGTTAGCCACCTGAGGAGCATAAGGTCTAGATGGTGGAGTGGAGCCGGGTGCAGGTGTTGCAATGCCATGATACTTGTCAGCAGACACTCGGGTTGCTGATCCTTTGGTAACCCCTTTAAGCTCGGCGAGAGCTTGGGCGATTGGATCAAAATTATCTTGTGGGACATCGGTAGTTAATGTGTTCTTACTCATTCTATTAGAGGTTTCAATATCAAATACGTTATTACCTACGTTGAGCTGATAATTCGTCAAATTATCAGGTGGCTCTAGACTGCCATTCGAACGATCAGGAGTTAGACTTTGTGGGCTTTTGCCATAACCTTGGAGACAACTATTACTGCTATTGGGAGTGCTGGGCGTTGATGAGGCCCACGCATTTTTGTTTGGAGTTGAGATACGGGATCTATCTTTATCCTTGTTACTCCGACGTCGAAAGGGGCCATGATTTTGGAAGAAGCCGCTCTTTCTCTTGAAGGCTTGTCCTTCGACTTGGGGGCTCGCCTGCTTGGTTGGCGACGCACTATTGCCAGCGACTTCGTGGCTTGAATATGATGTTAGGTCGCTCTGGGAATTGCGGCTAGATGATCTTGCGCTAGGACTTTGGGCTGGGCTCTGAGCTGACGACGGTCCTACTCTGCTTAATGAGGTGCTGTCTTCCCTAATATAAGGATCACGAGGATTTATCATGGCGTCTGAGTGAGAGTGTTGACTCTGTTGGTATAGAGATACCCGTCTAGGTGTTAAGCTTTCAGATTGAAGACTCGTCTGAGATTGTCTCATTGATCTGGGAGAATCATATCCAAGTTGTTGTTGTTCTCGTGGTGGTCGGACTTGATGATTCGCTGAGGATTCATTAGTTTCCTGTAGATCTTCTACTTGTGGTTGTCTTGACCTAGATTTTTGAGGGGTGACATTTGTTTCTTGGTTGACAGGCGAGGTAGAGTCGTGACCGGACCCCATGGATAAAGCAAGTTGAGCATCGTGATGTGATTCGTATGTTGATGGCTGGGGTGATGAGCTTCTGTATGCAGGATTGATCGTTCTTTGAAATTGTGCGAGGCAGTAATTTTCACTATCAGATACTTCTGATTGAGTGTCGCTGACATCGCCTCTACAGAAGTTTATATACCTAGGGGGATCTGGAATTTCTTGCCCTGTCCCAGACTCTTTGATGAATGAAGCAATATCCTTCTCAACTTCACATTTTTCTAGAGATAATCGAATCTTTTCACACGAAGCGTCATCACTGACGCAAACCGTTGAGGCTATATTTGCAAAACTCCAAAGGCTACTTTTAGTAAAGTCAAGTCTCTCCTCTTCGAGATCTTGAAACTTATCAGCGGCGGCTTTCCAATCTCTATTCCACCTTCCAGTTGTATCCTCGAGTACCTTGACGGCATTCTCATACTCTGTGTTGGATGCGGCCAAGTGAATTTGCGTTTTCTCCAATTTCGCTTTATTTCTTCGTTCTTCTTGCCCCATTACCATGTGGCCCTGAGCTAGGTATCCTTTGATTTTCAGGCACTCTTGTTCGTACCTATCTCGAGTCTGATATGTTTCGTCAGCAGGGCTCTTAATACAAATCCGCAGAGATTGATTTCTATACCGTACCTTATTTACATGATTTGTCTGCTGAACTTTTGCTTTGTGTAGTTTCTCAATACCACTTTGAACAATTTTTCGACGTTCCTTCATAGCCCCTGAAAACGCTGCTAACGGCTCTTCTAATTCAGTCTTCATTTGACTTGCAATATTCTGATGCGATTTTCCCATTTGTTCTATTTCTCCACGAAGAACATCCATTGATGCCCTGAGTGTACCGGTTTCTTGTGAACCCAGAGATTTCCGAGATAGTGATAACAGTTTACGGGAGTATTCTTCTTCTATTGCGGAGCGTGCTATCTTTTTGTTAGTCATTATCGTGTATTTTCAGCCAACTAAGGCCCGGATGTAACGCACCAGAGTAGAACGACTTCAGTTCGTCGCAAGTCTGCTTGGCATTGTGCATACGTTGGAGTAAAGGCTCGACTCCTGCGTCGTCTTTTCCCCAAAAATTATTGGCAAAGCTCATAACTACTGCCGGCCCATCTAATGTTGTTCCCGGCATTATTTCCACGGACCAAGAGATTTTCGAAGAATACCGAAGATAAGTTTTGGCCTTATTTTATGGCTTAAATGATTAAATTAAAATATTGTTATGAACCGAAAAGAATGTCGTGCTTAGCCTGGTACATGATAGGAACGTTATTGTGACAAGACTAACATGTTGACTATTACAAGATGTCCTGAGCGCTGACCAGACAACCAAGTTCCCTTAGCACCTAATTCAGATAAGATGTATCACATGATGGGCTTCATGGAAGCAGGGGTGTCTCCCACAAGCAATCATAGATTGGGATTGAACATAGACAAGTATTTAAGAGAGATCTTCCAGTATTTGTTTTGATTTCAAAAATTAATTGCCAGATGCTGAAACGTAATTCTGTCCATGTTATAGATTGATAATCCCTACTAATTTAGAATGTCTCTCTACATAGAAGCGGTCACCTGCGCACACATGGTGCCACAGTTTCGTTGGGTTTACTGGACAACTAGCGCTGGGGCTAAAGCGCGGAAATCCATATCTACTTGATAAAAATTCAACGAGAGAAATGTGGGGTATGGAATTTAACTTGTCCTGTCCACGTAAAAGTCGTAATGCGGTAGTTGACGAGGTAAATGGACGTCCTGAATGATGCATTATCTCAGAATCAATAGAATTTTTTGCAAAGTTTCAACTTTAAATGCGGTAAAAGCTTATAATTATTAGTAATGCTGGCTAAGAAACATCTGAAGCTCTTTCCGCAGATGTAAAAAATGCAGACAGACAAGTATTTACAAATTCTAGTGCTCTGACTTACTGCCTAAAGCTTGAGTAATTTCACAGATAGCTTTTTAAGACAATCATGATGTCATTTGATTTTTGAGTGGCTGCGGGGTCTTTGACGACCTATTTTTTTTTAAATCATTTAATGTGTATTCAGCTACTTAGCTATGACACATGACCGGTACTGTATATAGATGTAGGATGACTCTTTTGACGTTAGGGACACTCATACTCTGCATTTCATTTACAAATACCACTATGAGGTATGTTTGCTTACACAAACAGTCGACCCTCCTCCGTAAGTACCCACCAACGGGAAATTCAAAACCTTTGATTATCAAAGCATGCCTTCATCATCCATGCATACCAGCGCCGCGATAAATGTAGTTTAGTTTTGCCAGATTCGAATCATCGGTCTCCTGTCTCGAGTGGGATATGTGTCTTAGCTATCCAGGCACTACTTGGGAAACCGACCAAGATGATATACCACGGCGGTGTTTATAGTGTTGCCTGAACTGTCTAGTTTGCTGTCGTTTGTAGCGAGCTAGTATCGAGTTTAGTATTAGCGTATCACCATCTACAAGTTCCTACATTTATAAATTCACTTTTCACAATAGTAGTTAATTTTCATTCACGTAGCAAAGGACACAGATCAAAGGAAAGCGAACCAGAACAGTGATAAATTATATACCCCCGATCGCTACATTCATCTGTAGACCACTCCTAAAATAGACAAGATAAGATGCTATCTTGAAGTATGTAGGATTGGTTAATTATCCTACAAATAATCTCAAACTTGAAACCACATAGTCCAGCAACCCAATCAGCATATTTTCAAGTAAGATTTAGAATTTGGAGTATTCTTACTCATCTTTAAGCAATTTGGAAAGCAAATAGTAAATTTTGTAATTTCTGTGAGACAGAGAAGCAGACATGTCACCATCTAACAAATCAATGTCCCAAATGTAAAGCTCGAAGATATGACCTTTCACATATTGTGTCCCGAAGCCTCGGTTTTTTATTTAATACCCAGGGCGGCAAATAAAAGCTGCTAAACTTTTGGATTTGATTTCATTTAGCCCGTTCAGGTACCCTATGGGCCCATGCAGGAATATCCAGCTATAATATTAACACAGGAGGAAACCAAATTCGGTAAACAGGCATACCGTTTTCATACCCGCCGCAAACGAACTCCATAGGCAGAAAACGCGCCGTATACCATCTACGATCTCACACCCACAAACCTCACTCACTCATGCCGCCCCAGTCCTCTGCAGAGGCTGGCTCTTGGCCCCACTCCCAACTCAATGTTCGACGCGTCAAGACGTCGAAATGGTCCTTAACGGGCCACAACCGCCATCACAACAACCCACACAACAATTTATAGAGCCAATCTACGAGGCGAGTCATCGAAGCTCACCGCACTAACAAACTCCGTCGCCTGAATCGTCGCGACCAAATTCCTCGCTGAACAGGGCAGGATATTCCAGACGCGCTCCGCACAAGCAGAGCGCTTCATCATTGGGTTCTGCAAGCTGTTGGAACCAGTCACTGACGAGAGACTTCGAAAACTATTCGATCAGGACTTACTGGCCCGTCAGGGCAAGATACTGGAGATTCTATGGGGCAACCCATCTCAAGCAGACGCCAACGCTCCCACAAAGGCTGCAAGCGGCTATACTAATCCACCCAATCCGGCTCAAGTTACAGAGCCTCCAAAACAAAGTCCTGCAAGCGTCAAACGTCCAATGCTGATCCTTGCCAGAGAAAAAAACAGACCGGCACCCCCAAGGCTGTTAGCCACAACCGCAACTCCCCAGCCAAACCAGGGCTCAAACAAAACCAACAACGCCACAGAGAAATCTTGGACCGAGGTGTTGGGAAAAAGAAATAAGCCAGCAAACCAAGTGGCTCCATCTTCAACACTCAAGACAGTGCCAATGAGGCCCGTCTCCGCGCCGAAGTCTAATGCTCCAGCAACAAACCCCCAACGACCTGACGAGCGCGTATTCTTGCGCCTCAGACCTGACCACCCGTGGAGACGTATGTCACCCCACTTTGTAAAAATAAGCCTAGCTAGCAAGCTGCGTCTGGCCAACTCGACAATCAAACAGGTCACTGTCGTGAACTCAGGGTTCGCAATACAAGCCGAAGGGGAAGGAGCTAGAGGTGCACTTCTCTCAGGAGGAGCCATCTTAGACAGCTCTGAAATGAAATTGGAAGCCGCCTCCAATTAGATATCAGTCCTGGCACCGAATATCCCAGACAAGCTTTACACTCTGGAAGGGCCCACCATAGTGACACAAGAGATGGTATTAGAAGAAGCAGCTCTCAAAACAGGAGTTAGACCAACCTCGGCTCGTGCTTTCGCAACTAGCTTGGCCAGGCCGTCAACGGACTAAGTGTTGCATTTCGCAACAGGAAAACCGAAACTTGGAGAAAGACTGTTTGAAGAAAGCGGACGCCTTCACGAACTTCAGCGCAAGCTCAAAATTGCGCAATGCAACCGATGCTGGGGACACCACCCAACTAAGATTTGTTCACGAGCAGAGCGCTGCTCCCGCTGTGGCTCAATTGAGCACAAAGCTACCGAGTGCAAACAGCTTGTCCCAAGGTGCATCAATTGCCATGGGCCACATGCTGCAACTGAGCCTAACTGTATGGCTAGGCCGACACGGGCTGGTGGGAAGACGGTGCAACGCCCAAGGGACCAGCTGTCGATGATCCGCGAGCAGGGTCAAAAAGAAAGGAATGCTTAGATCAGAGAAATGGAAGCAAAGCAGAAAGCCACGGAGGCTACTGCTGAAAACGAAAATATAAACGCTGCTCAATGCCCGTAAGGGACCACAACCTTACCGAGCTCTACACAACGGCAACAACTATCTCGTTCCTCTGTGCTAATTTGGGCAGAGGAGACCCCGCTACGGACATCATCCTGCAATCCGCTTGGGATTCAGGTACCGATGTCCTACTTATCCAGGAGCCCTGGACCCAACAAAAGGACGGCTTCTGGCTCACCAAGTCGCACCACGGACTCGACAGGCATCTACCTCCCCGTGTCGCTACTAACTCTTCAAGGCCACGCTCCCTCATTTACACGCGAAAAGGGATCAAGTGCCAACAGTAAGCAATCTGCGAGACATCACCAGATCTCACTGCAGTGAAGGTAGAAGGAGTCACATTTGTTTCCGTATACCGCGCTCCTGGAACAGACCTTTTGCCGCTGCTATCATGGGCCCCATCCGGACCTACAGTAATTGGCGGAGATTTCAATGCCGTCCACCCTGACTGGCAGCCAATGGCTACCAGGTTACACGGTGACGGCCAGGTACTCACCGAATGGATGTTCGAGCACGGTATGGATCTATCTTCCACACCGGGCGTCCCGATACACGACTTTGGAAACACACTCGACCTGGTCTGGTCTAACGCTGGTGCCCTTGCAGATGTCTCGACAGAGCTTGACTCAACATCGGACCACAGAACGCTTGCAGGAGACGTTCCCCGCCCGAACTCGAAAGCTAGAGCGGTTATCAAAACTGGTCAACCGGTAAGAGTGACAGACGACGCCCTCGAAGACTTCGCCAAGGTACTAGGTAGGTGGGCCCATGGAATAGGGATGCAGCCTATGGTCTCAACAAGTGCGGTGGACAACCTTGCGGATAAACTGGTTCAAACCATCAGTGATGCTATCAGGGCTACCGGAAGACGCGGGAGTGCGAAGAAGGGTAGGACGGCACCTTGGTGGACGTTGGAGTGCTCACAGGCCAAACGCGAATATAGGATATTCCAGGACGAAGAGAGTAGAAATGATTTCCGTCGCACAGTCAGAAGTGCGAAACGCCAATACTGGCGGCGAAAGTTCTCGGAAGCTACAACTGATATCGACATGTATCGGATGGCACGTTGGGCTAAACCGCAACCTATATCTGCTGCCCCGCCACTTCAAACTCCGGATGGTTCAGTCTCGGATCCAGGAAAGCGTGCACTTCTGTTGCGCGACCTCCTCCTCGGCCGGTTCACCAGCCAAAATGACGTTGACACCGAACACCTCGAGCCAGGGCGCGGAAACCTTCCATGGGTCTCAAGCGTCACTGATGAAGAAGCCAAATGAGTCACAACAGCCTGCCAGAATAAAGCACCCGGAGCAGACGCAATTTCTGTTCGTCTTCTTAGGATAGCCTGGCCGTCAATTGGACAAGCAGTGAGAGTACTCTTTCAGGGCTCACTTCGACTGAACCACTTCCCGAATGCATTCAAGCTAGCCGAAGTGATTCTCCTCCCCAAGCCTGGCCGTAATCTCAGCACAGCTAAAGGATGGAGGCCCATCGCACTACTCTCCTCTCTTGGCAAAGGTCTTGAGAGACTAGTCGCAAGGCGTATGGCTTACACCGCCATTTCGCACAAGGCTGTGCCGCAGCAGCTTTTTGGAGCACTCTCCGGTAGATCAGCTAATGACCTTGTCTCATGCGTTATCCACGATGTGGAACATGCAATGAAAAGACAGAAGAAAGCAGTCCTTGTCACTCTAGACGCACAGGGGGCATTTGACGCTGTACTCCACGGACGACTGCTACAAAGGATGAACAAAGTTGGGTGGCCGAACGCAGCTCTCACTTGGATAAAGTCTTTCCTTGACAAACGATCCGCCCGCGTCAGACACGAGGATGGAGTAATAGACCCAATTCACCTAGAATGCGGGCTGCCACAAGGATCGCCTTTATCCCCAATTCTCTTCCTCCTCTACATGGCCGAAGTCGTATGGGGTAGTAGTTGGAGATTTGGCTATGCAGATGATGTTGCTATCCCCGGCATAGGTTCGACTCCAAATGAAGCCGCAGCAGCTGTCCAGAGAGAAGTCGACGCAGTCCTAGGGTGGGCTGCTGAAAATGCCGTCTCTTTCGACCCAGACAAGGCCGAAGCAGTCTACTTCCTCGGCCCTAGATCCAGGGGACACGATCTTCCGGCTATAAGGGTAGGAACTCGCGATGTACAAGCATCCGACAACATCCGATGGCTCGGAGTCTACTTGGACCGTGGCCTGACCTTCGAAAGCCACGTCTCCAAGTGGACCAGTAAAGCAATGCGTCTAGTGCAGCACTTCCGACGGCTCACACTGTGCACCCAGGGACCAAGGCCTGATTTACTAACCACAGTGATCCGCACGGTAGCTCTGCCAATTGCGATGCACGCAGCGGAGCCCCGGTACCCGGGACCAACCAGGGAAACCTATCGGGGTGTCGCGCGAAATTCATGTAAGAGACAGTGCAAAGTCATTGACCAAACTTCTGCCTTCGGAATCTGCATGGCTCTACCAACCTGGCGCACAATGTGAACGGTTAAAGCAGACGGTCAGCGCACGTAAACTATACCATAAAATAATTAATATTCTTCTATGGGAGAGATAACTACACTGGATCGCGCGAGCATAAAGTGTGCCCTGACAATCACCTTACATAAGCATTATCCAAAGACCCTGTTCTGTGCGAAAGGCCCAGCCTTTTCGCGTAGTCTTCATTATATGCAAGGCTGGGCACGCAGGTCAGCCCAGACAACCAATGGCGGGTAAACCCGTAACACACAATGCCCATCGCAGCCCTGAGAAGGGAGACTGGAATTCCACCAGCACACATTCTGCTCGAGGAACGCAGGCTCAAGACTGCCGCACGAATTCGAAGACTGGATGATTATCACCCGCTTCGACTTCGGGCCACGGAAAGCACTGACAGCGCTCGCCACCGACTTGGACTAAAGACATGCAACAAAACCAGACTTGGTCTGGATAGAGTGCATGATTCGAGGGTTCAGAGGTTGTACCGACTTCTGCCAGAGGCCGAACTACCTCCACCGCCCCGACCTCCGGTCCCCTCTCAGCCAATTCCTCGTTGGACAAGCAAGAAAGAGGCTGCAAAGTTCATCAGAGAGTGGCTATCTACACTCCCACCCGACTGTCTCTGCGTTTACAGTGATGGTTCTGGGGCGTCCACAGACAAAGTGTCATGGGCCTTTGTGACATTTATCAGTGGCACAGGCACGACAACAGAGCATAGCGGCTCAGGTAAAATTACCAACGCGGAGGTCCATGGAGCTTTGGCTGCTCTCGAAGCAATCACTGCCAACAAGCGAGATCGAGGACGCAGCGTCATCTACTTCCTACTCGACAATTCCGCTGCAGTCCAGGCCTTACTAACAGGAACAACGGGCTCATCATCCTGGAGGATTCAAAAGTTCTGCAAAATGGTCGCTTGAGCAGCTGCACCTGTTAAAGTAGGATGGATCCCGGGCCATGCAGGGCTATTAGGAAATGAAATTGCTGATGAGCTCGCTCGAAGAAAGCTTAACTCATCGGACAATTCCAGGACGACACATGGGGTGATGACCCTCGCCACATCTGGACGGAAAGCTCGCGAACTGGCAAGGCAGATGGTTACAGACTGGTGGCACTCCAATCGCCCCAGGCATTACGCTGACCTCGAACTCGAGATGCGGCGCAAGAAACCGCCAGAGCTATCGCTGCCGAGAGCGGTTTACGCTCGCTTAATAGCCGCTTGAACTGGACATGGAGACTTTGCGGCTTATCACCGCCGCTTCAACCACACTGACGCTACACTTAACTGCGAGTGTGGGAGGGAAAAATCAATTGGTCACCTTGTCCAGTGTCGGAAAGCACTGGCAACTTGGCGGCTGAAAAGCGGAAAGCGTAGGGCGACGGCTCTGGAATCAATGCTCGGATCAAGGGGATGGCAGCTGTTCAGGGACTACGTCCAGAAGAGTGGGATTTATGCGGAGGCAAGTCGGGGGATGACAGGGATACCTGTGACTCGGAGGTGATGGATCAATGGCCTAGGTGGATCGGCATGGACAGAGAGATTGGGTTCGAGGCTCAGGCGCGTGGTGGCTGAGGCGGAACGATGGAAGGGAGATTGTTTAAGTTTTTCTTTTGTAATGCGGGATTTCGCGTGAAAGTTTTTGTTTTGTTTTCAATTCTGGGCTGCTGAATTCGTCATGGTTCAACACATAGATGCATTTTGGCATGGTTCCGGTCATTTAGGTGGGACGAGGCATTTGTACTGCACGGTAGTTAACCTGATCCGGCCCGACCCCACTCGTGCTCAAGCTCCAGTAGGAGTGCGACGGGAGTTACTTTACCTAGCACATTAATGAACAAACAAACAACCAATTCGAGAACCCCCAATTTGCCCATTTCCACCCTTCCACCCGAGGTAGAGATGTTGGACGCCGAAGTCCAGAAGTTGAAATATCTATCAGATTCAAGATGGGCTTCCTCCAGCCCAGATGATGCGGAAAAAGCCCCAGGGCCCGCAGAAACCTCAAGAGAAACCGTCATCGCACCCGAAAAGCGCGCCACGGTTCCAGCACTATCGCGACTGGTAGAAGTGAGGTCCTCAAAAGGGGCCGAAATAATAACCAACAAGGCATCAACTGCCCCAGAAAGTGTCGACGAGAAAGCAGTCCCGTCGACAACGACCGCAGAGGCAAAAAATGCCTCAAGACCTAAGCCACCCCCGGCCTCGATTCCAGGGACGGCTGAGTGCCACAACCACTCTTCTGGTGGTGCTCCCACTGGCACCACGCCAATTCACCCGCCGGAAATAGAGGCTTCACTCGAAGCCGAAAGAAAGTGGGCTGCAAACACCTCAGCTAGGCTCGAGATAGGGTCAACGGTGTTAAAAACATTGGAAAGTGTTATCCTGTCCATGAAAACGACAGATAACAAAGAATACTTGGACACGATGAACGTGTGTCTGAGGGGCGCCCTCGCCCACTCCCTGTGCACTGGAACCACACCAGTGCCGACAAGTCTTCCCCCCCGCCCCATCGGCCAGCAGGCCAGCAAATTCTGCCGTCGCGGTGCCCCAGGTCACTTCAACCTGGGCAACTGTAGCCCGGAAAGGGCTACCCAAACAGCCGACGCCAGTGATGATAAGTAGTGCCCCGAAAATGCCGACTCCGCCGACCAAGCAATCGGCCAAGACGCCCCCTTCGTCCACGCCGGACAACCGACTGTTCCTCCGGCTAAATTCTAAACACCAGTGGCGAAATTTCTCGCCAGCTGGCATCAGAGAAGCCGTGGCACAGCTCACCAACGCGACCCAAGCAGCCATTGAACACGTATACCGTGTCCCATCAGGTTTCGTGCTCCGAGCGAAAAACAAGAAATCCCGCCAGGCTCTATTGAACGCGGCTGAATCTTTCCTCCCCATCGGGGGAAGACTAGAAGAGGCCTCCGAACTTGTGGCGCTCCAGATCTCGACGGTTCCCGTCACCATCCACACTCTTCTTGGTAGGGTATAAGTGACAGAAGAGATGGTGATCGAGGAGATCTCGAGAGTTACAAAGGCCATTCCAGTCAAGGTACGGCCCCACGGGAAGACCCGTCTGGACGCGCCATACAAGTCATGGCTGGCTCATTTCAAGAAGGGAGCGGCACCAAGACAAGGGTTCCGCCTATTCGACGACTCGGGCGTCGCGGTCTCTCACAAACCACGACAGACTGTGCAGCAATGCAAACGCTGCCTACAGTTCCACGGGACGCGCGGTTGCTCTCGCGCCCAAGCTTGCTGGAACTGCACCTCCACGATGCGCTCGACAGACGAGTGCCGTTCACACAACAAGTGCCGCAACTGCGGAGGACCGCACAGGTCCAACAGTCGAGTCTGTCTTGCGCGCCCCACCAAGTCCGGGCCGGTAAGCAGAGAGCAACTAGCCAATATTCGCATCGCGAGCCAGCGCGAGCTAGCGGCTGTTATGAGGGCTAAAGCTGCAGCCATTTGCGCTGAGGCGACAGTTCAAGCTGCTGCTAGGCAAACGCAAGACTCTCCAACAGCGGTGAAATCGAACAACAGTTTCGAAGTTCTGATGACCGACGTCACCCCCACAGGAACGACGAATCCTGTTGAGTCTTCCTGAAGGGCCCCTCACGGGTCCCTTCTAGCCTCCCACCTACGATAAGTTTTATGTCGATCAACGTAGGTAGGGGAGGCCAATCACACGACATTGCGCTTTCCCGAGCTTACGAGCTAGGCGTAGATGTGGTGCTAATACAAGAGCCTTTGTGGAACAAAGCCACAAAGGAAACGAAGTCACACCCTGGATATGACTGCCATACACCATATGGCGGCGTAAACGTTCAACCCAGGGCAGTGACTTACACACTAACAAACAGGAGAAACCTTTCGGCAACTCAAATCTTTCCCTGCAACCCCCCAACGGCGGACTACTGCTGGGTTGTGGTAAACGGAGTCACGTTTCTCAACGTGTACAAAGACCCAAACGACCCGACAGCAATTCGACCTCTTCTCAGCTGGAACCCACCACCCCTGTCTGTCGCGGCTGGCGACTTCAACGTGGTGCACTGCGCGTGGCAACCAGGGGCTACCCGCCCACGTGGACAAGGAATTGAAATCGAGAGATGGGCAGAACGCCTTAATCTCACTTGTCTGATTGTGGGCGAGCCAACGCATAGGGCCGGAAACACGCTGGATCTTGCTTGGACCAACGTCAACGGGGCCCAAGCATGGGTGGATCGCAGCGAGTGCGTAACCAGCGACTATCTTCCCATTCGAGGACAAGTTCCCACCGGATTCGGAAAAAGGGACCAGGAGCCATCGCCGATCACGGTAACGCGCGGCAACCTGCCGAGGTTCGCCATTGCCGTCACGAAGTTCACTCGCCCGCCACCAGTCTTGGACACCGTTTGCCAGGTGGATGAATACGCTAACAATCTCTGTTCCGGCCTTGCTAACGCTATCAAAGCAACAGGAACACGAAGGAACAAAAGACGTGGCAAATGTGCACCTTGGTGGACTCCAGAATGCAAGCTGGCTCACACGGAATATCGTGCAGCAGTGACTCCGGAACAACGATGGGTGCATGCAAAGAAGCTGCGCTCAACCCTCAGAGCGGCAAAGAAAGAGCACCAGACGCGTCAAGTCGAAGCGATCACAACACCGACTGCCGTGTTCAAGCTAATGCGCTCGGCCGAGCCAAGGCAGGCAAGTGTCCCTCCTCCACTGAACCACGAAGGGAAGATGTACGCCGATCCGGCCGAGCGGGCAGAGATACTCCGAGATGCTCTTCTGGCACGGCACCAAGCGACGGACGACCTACCGCCACTCGATGCGCCGAGTACCAACCTGTTTGGATTAGACCAGGGTTAGAAACATGCAGAGATTCTCGGATATATTCCAGGCTACTGTTTCTACTTGGGGTGTAATCCAAATGTCTATGATTCAAAGTGTGAGAGGTTGAGTTTTATACATGTGTGTCAAACTGTTACATCAATGCATGCTTAGCAGTTACATATCTCAGGGGTGTATATGCATCGAACATGTTTGGCATAGAAAAACACTACCATCGAGAACATCAACGTAACATTCTGTAAACAGGACTGTAACTAGATCTAACTTGACAATTAAGTCTTGATGTGTTGCTAAGCGGATGGATGACGTATGGATACTTTGGATAGATAGTTTATAAGTGACCTGGACGGGAAGCGAGGACGGGCAGGTTCTACGCATAAAGCATATCATTTAATATAATAAATCATCTTTCATATACATCTACATCTACACTTATTATATTTTCTTTGCAATACTCAACGTATATTTACACATATCGACATACGACAATCCATAACTATTTTATGCCTTTTGTCCAAACGCATATAAGTCGATAACAACCGAATCCCCTGGAACGACCATGTCTCGGACGAGGAGATTCGCATGTGCACCATAGGCTGTGCCAACACAGCGCCTGGAGCAGACGGGATCTCTGTGGAGCTTCTACAAACCTGCTGGAAGACGATTGGACCATTCGTTGGCGCTCTCTTCCGCGCCTGCATCAGACTCGGTACCCACCCATCCTGCTTCAAGCTGGCTGAAGTGGTGCTCCTACGCAAGACGAACCGGGATCCAACAACAGTTAAGGGCTGGAGACCAATTGCCCTCTTGTCATGCTTAGGTAAGGAACTGGAACGACTCTTGGCGAAGCGGATGGCCCATCTTGCGGTTACGCTGGATGTTGTTGGATACCAAAAATTTGGCGCGCTCCCTAAGAGGTCGACAAACGATCTTGTCAGATGCGTAGTCCACGACATCGAAGAGGCAAGTACCCAGGGATGGGCGGTCACATTTACGACTCTGGATGTCCAAGGCGCGTTCGATGCAGTACTTCACAATCTTTTGGTGAGGAGGATGCAAGAGCAGGGGTGGCCGGACTCAATTCTCCGATGGACGACATCATTTCTTGCACAAAGAAAGGTGCAAGTCCGATATCTTGGAGGGGTAACTGGGCAGAAAGAGCTGGTGTGTGGGGTCCCGCAAGGGTCGCCGATATCGCCACTTCTCTTCCTCTTGTACATGGCAGAGCCAAAGCGAAGCGGCAATGCAGAAATGAGGTTCAGCTACGCTGATGAAGTCGGGATACTAGGATTCGGGCGCAGCAGTGCCGAGTCGGCCGCTTCTGTACAGAAGGAAGTTGATGATCAACTGGAGTGGGCGAGTAACAACGCAGTCTCCTTCGATACTAATAAGTCGGAGGTAGTTCAGTTTCTCGGACGCAAACGCGAGAATGCGGTGGCTATTCGTGTGAACGGCGTGAATATTGAGCCAGCAGACCAAATACGCTGGCTTGGAATACACTTAGACCCGCGACTGGACTTCAAACATCACGTCAAAACGTGGTGTGGAAAAGCTCTGAAGGTAGCCCAGCAAATACGACGCTTCAACTCAGCATATCGGGGAGCTGCTCCTGCAGCACTGGTTCGGGCAGTGGACACGTGCATTGTCCCCATAGCAACCTTTGGAGCAGATGTATGGTGGCCCGGCCTCAAACGTCCGACCAAAAGGGGAATCATCACACCTCGGACTAGCATTTTCTGCGAGATGATCGACAAGGCAATCATAACGGGACTGCGTGCTGCCCTCCCGGTAATGAGAACGACACCGAATCCTGTTCTCCACCGCGAAGGAGGTATCCCAACAGGAAAGATCATTCTGGAAGGGAACCGACTACGGCTTTCGGCTCGGCTCCACTCACTAGACAACCGTCAAACGCTCCGGACTCGCGCCGCTTTGCGTCCAAACGATGGAACACGGAAATACAAGAAATGTTCTCGGGCGCCCAAGAATCCAGAGATCCACATGTCACGAGTACAGCGTGCTTACCGAAAACTCCCGGATGCGGAAGATGCTAAGCCTCTGCCACCCCCAAGCTATCTTTCGAGATTCAACTCAAGGATAGAGGAGGAAGAGAAGGCAACTCGGTTCATTAATAGTGTGCCGGCATCAGATATTTGCGCCTACCAGGATGGATCGTCGGAGGGGAATGGTCGCTCAGCATGGGGTTTCGTCTTGAAGAGGGATGGAAAAACTCTGTTGAAGAGATATGGCATCAAGCATGGTGGTGAAGTGCTTGATGCGGAAATACTAGGGGCGAGGAAGGCCCTGGAAGCTGCGCTGGAATTGTCGGAGGGGGAGAACGGGGTAAGAGACGGCGGGCAGCAGATCAATTTATTGACGGATAGTCAGTCTGCAGTGAAAGCACTGCTGACAGGAATTGCCACAACAAGCCTCGACGACGTACGCCAATTTAGAGCGCTATCGAAAAAGGCTCTAGTCTCGGTGAAGTGGATACCGGCCCACTCCGGGATACAGGGAAACGAAGATGCAGACAGAGCTGCACGCTCCGGCCTCCAACAACTGCCAAGCAAAGACAGCCAGCCTAGCTCCGTCACAATGGCGTACGTTCGTCGGCTCATGAACCGGAAACGTCAAGCGCTTCTCGACGACTGGTGGGAAGAAGTATGTCCACCTAGGTATCGAAATCTGGGCCTTCTCATGCGACGACGCAAGCCACGCGAGCAGACACTTTCCCGGCGGCTACTCCGTGAACTGATCTCAGCCCGTAAGGGTCACGGAAACTTCGCGGCATGTCATCGCCGCTTCAATGGAGTGTGCTTGTAGAGAGGAAACATCACCTCTCCACTTCATTCACTGTCGACTGCACGCACGTCAGACGCGTCGACTACGAGGAACAACGTCACATCACCACTTTACCCACAAACTTCTCGGGCCTAAGTGCCTCGAACACTTTAAAACATTTGTGCAGGAAACCGGCTGCTTCGGGGGCCCACCTACGACTCCGTCTCCAGCTCTCAGCGTAGACAGTAGTAACTAGATCATGCCACGAAGCATGAAGGGCGGGAAAATGAGACGAGAAGTGTCATTTTCCAACCACAAATAGGAGTATGGGATTTGGAATTTTGGTTATGGGAGTTTGTGTGGGCATTTATTTTCTTTATTATAACTAGCTACTTGTTGTGTAGTGAGTCACGCGGTGAGACCGAGTCGGGCATGTGGGAAGCATGATCTTGGCCGTGTGCACTGGTCCTTGACTCCTAGGAGATATTGAGTATAGCTTAGGACTTAAAAATTAAAAACAAAAATAGAAAAAAATAAACAGCTGTCCGCCACTCTGCTTTCCATTTTGAATGTAGCAAATTTCCCTCTACCAGGAGCTTCACTTTTTTTGTTTTACAAGTAGTTTTAAATTATACCCGCAAAACAAGAAAGTAGGAGTACATAGTTCCATCTAACACTAACCCCACAACCAATCGTAGAATTTCACTTGGAAATATCTAATGGGCTCTTTGGATTTCGTCGAAGAATTTAGTCTGCTCGACCCATTTTCCGAAGGCAAGGGATGATGATGCACACTCATTGTGGCTATCAAGTAGGCCACAGTGTTGGTACACACGCGACTACAAATTATGTCCTTAGTTTCACTTCGGTAGTTACTTGAATCAATGCGCTCTACAACCTCAATGACAGAGGGGTCATTATTTCCCTAATAGTCTTCTCTCTTTAGATCAAATATAACTTGTAATTCACCAAAATCAGTACGCTTCCCCTGAAACAAATATCCCGACACTCTGCACCGAACCAGCTTAATGCTGGGGACGTTCCATGCAACCATAATTTTATAAACCTTTATAAAACTTGGAGAGGGTTTCGTGTGTATGTCATGTGAATCTTCAAGAACGTAAGAGCGAGTAGATGAATGAATGATTGTTTGCTTCGTGTTACGAGTCCATCGTAGCACTAAAGTATCTAATTCTATCCTACTAAGGCCCCTGATCATCATTATTAGACCCGTTTGTCTCTATGTATATCGTACTTTCGCTTCTGGACTGGGTTCAGGCTTATGCAAGCATAAGTCTGCATACAACCTTCCAAAAATTTCGTTAATTCCCCCTTCGGTTAGACAAACGTTTTCTCAAGGAGTGTGTATGTTATTTGTCCACAGGTTGCAAGTGTGAGTAAGTAAGGGGTCAAAATCTTTCACAAGAAGAGAAAGAGGGCACGTTGTGACCTGACGCGAGTACGGGCTCGAAGTGGTCTTCACAAGGAAGTGATGGAATATTTAGAATGAGAATAATATTGAGAAGACGTTGCGTGAAGAAGTCA
Organism: Blumeria hordei DH14; assembly: GCA_900239735.1. Lineage (NCBI taxonomy): Eukaryota > Fungi > Ascomycota > Leotiomycetes > Helotiales > Erysiphaceae > Blumeria > Blumeria hordei. The sequence continues at coordinate 6,308,531 of OENG01000023.1, forward strand.
ACTCGATTGCGGACCACACTTTATTATGTACATGCTCGTAGTTCACTGTTACGTTACCTTGCCCTACTCAGGCCTGCAAGGTTTTTTACTAATAGTAAACCGTCATTCTAACTGTTAGAAATTGTCAAGGATTTCTAGGAGGAAATATCTCGAAGAACAAGTGTACAATTTCGGACAGGAATATATTGATAGTTGTATAGGATATCGAATTCTCTTCTCAATATGAATTAATAAAATATAATGTTTCGTTTTCTTAGTTTAACATATACAAATAAGCCAATCCTTAAATACAGATCCCCGAGGTTTTAGTGATCCCGAACTCCCAGTGATCCGGCTTCAACCAGCCACTCAATTACTGCAGGGTAGTATTTCCTAGCCACTGCATTACAGATACTACTGAATCTCGTGTCCCCTAGCTAAGCTTAATCATATGCAATAGAATCAAGTAAATTGATCTTGATGATCAAACTAGAAATCTAAACCTTCATACATACGAAATCTAGATTTCCAACACTAACCCCTGTTATGATTCCGTGAAACGTTGTGGAAATTTAAAAAGAAAAGGCACCTTATTAGCCGGCGTTATTCATCTAAGTCATCGGAGAATAGGCTCCGTATCGATGCTGCTGTTGCGGGAATGATTGGTGCCGCTAGGACCTCGATAACCTTTCGTGGTCGCCTCGGCCTTCTTCCGAGTCCTTCAGTTTTCTTACTGGTGACCAAAGCGAATCCCTGGTCATCAGTCGTTCCGACTGTTCGCTTTGGCGCCATTGTAGGTTTCTCATTCCAGATTTCCTCAGTTCTCGATAACAGCTCTATCTGAGCCTTCTCCACACTTCTTTTGTAGAGCTGATAGGTCCGGCAGGCTGCTTTTTGCCATGAACGATGTTCCTTGCCGTAGTTCGCGCAACAAACTCTTTTCCTCGAACAATCCCTGGTTTGGTGAGCGCCAGCGCACTTACTGCACCTGGCTATCTTTTCACACGACGCCTGTGTATGCCCCCACTGGCTACAGTTCAAACACTGCTTTTATTAGGCACGTGGTGACCACACTTGCACGGTGAATAGCATTGCATTGATAACGAGGACGTGTCGAGCCAATTCCGCTTGCATTGCCTCCGATGGAAGGCTGACTACAATTGATCATCGATTGCGGACTTTTTTCTTTGATCGCTAGTGCTCCTTTCTACCGAATAGCCATCTTATTCTGTTAATATCAAGGCCTGGAATCTGAGCCTTAGATACCGTCTCAATCTCCCTCATTATGGCGTGGTTGTTGGCATCTCTGCTACCTTCAATTCTGGTGCGCAAAGGAATACCGGATACCCCAACGGGAAAATCTTGTCGTAATTTTTTAAATTCGTTGGGTTGTCGCATATTTGGTGTCGCATCTCTCTGGAACGCCCACTGGACGAACACCTCGGTGTCGTTGCTTCGCATCTGACTAATCACAAAAGCTCCTTCAATATATTGTCGTGCCTTAAGAAGCAGCTCTTGCGGCTGCAGGTTTTGTGCTCCGTCGGTTCTTATCCTTAATGCCGTTTTCACCATTTGCGGAGCAACAACCGACACGTAGGTCCTTGGTTGTGGCTTCTCTGATATCACTCCTTGAGCAGCATTGCGAACAGGATCCGCGAGATTCTTCTTGACTGCCTCCTCCAGCGGAATCATCCTCTCCTCGATTGGAGACGGGTTCTACGACATCACTTTCTAGGCCCTCTTGTGTTCATTAAATGCCTTAACGGCGTTATTGATGTCCTCCATTGAAGGTAGATCCTCCTCGTCCATCTCTCCCATTACGATCAGTCTAATCTATTTTAATATCTTCCCCAGTATTTTAAGGTTTTTATCCTTTGGAGCTGTCTGCGCTCCGCTGCCGTTATTTTGAATTGAATTGAATTGTTTTACGGTCCCAGGCACCAGCCCAGCGCCTTATGGCACGGGACTGGTGGGCTCGGTAAGGATCATCCTAAATAGCTATGCCCTACTCGTTCCCACCACACTGTCACCATGTGACTCTGATTACAAGCAACCAAAACCAAAAAGAAATAACAAACAAAACCAACTGAACCAAAGCAAATTAACATGTAGGAGCGGTGCTAGTATTTCTCATCCTATGCCCCCCCTCAGTCATTTCTCTCGTCCTGACTAAATAATCACTCCGGCCCTCGCATCCAGCTGAGGGCGGGTCTGCATCCATGCTCCCAAAGCAGCGGGTTATCCTTGAAAATTCTATGAACTTCTCGAGACCCTCCGGTCCAAGGAGTTGGTTGGTATAGTCCTCCACGGTCATGGATCTTCTCAACCTGCGCATTGTAGCAGCATTCTTCCGGCACCGGACAAAATGGGTTGGCGATGTCCTTTGTCCACAGACGCATTCCAGTTTCGCGTTTTCGTGGTTCAGGCGGCGATGATAGTCCGCAAAGTCTCCATGGCCTGATCTTGCTGCCAGGAGCCTATGGAGTAATCTTCGAGGGAACCTTAGTTCTGGTGGTTTCCGACGTCGCATCTGTAAGTCCAGGTCTTGGTATCTGTCCGGACCCGACTTATTCCACCAGTCATCCACCAGTTTCTGTCGGCGGTTGTGCATCAAACGACGTATGTATGCCTGCGTTGTCTGCACTGGCTGCGTCTGTCTATTCGGCAGCAGCTGAAGACCGGCTCGGGCTTCTGCGTCCGCTTCTTCGTTGCCACTATTCTTGGAGTGTCCAGGCATCCACCTCACTGTCGCGTTTGCTTCTGAAGCGAACTTGTGAAAGACGCGGGTTATCTGCAGTGACGATGATGACTTCCCCGTCCGAAGCGCAAGTACAGCTGCCTGATTGTCAAGTAGAACGAAGATTCTCTCACCGTTCTTTCGAGCGCGAATAGCTTCCCGAAGTGCTACTGCTGCTCCTGCGATTTCTGCATCATAAACTTCACCTCCGTGTATACGACCGTGACCTTGTGAGAATGTTTGTCCTCCGCGTTGGAGGACATATCCCCACGAGGATCGTCCATGGCCTTCGGATGACCCATCAGAGTAGGCGCATATTTCGAAGGGAGAGATCTTGCTACCCCAGTTGTAGTGTGCTTTGGCTCCCTCTTATTTCGTTCCAAGACTTGATGTGTACACTGGGCCTGCCAGCCTTTCTGCCTGTTCGGATGACTCCGGGAGCTGTCGGAAAGCATACTGTAGGCGCGACATCTGGGTTTCTGGTTGGCGCCTGACTCTCTTTACCTTAGCTTGTACTTCTGCGAGCCAACGTTAGGGCACTCGCTTGCGCGGTTCCGGAGAGGGTGTTGGTCATCGAGCGACTGGATCCTGGCTGCTAGACGGAGTCGAATTCCCCGCTGCCGTTATTTGTTGTGGCCTTGGTCGTATTTTGCGACGCGTCGAAACCGCGGGATTTACCCACACTCGCCTAATTAGAGCACGGAAAGCGATAAGATGGGAGTAGGGTAAAGAAGATATAAAAATGATAATAGCGATATCAAATTGATGGAAGAAGCAACTTGGAGCGCTGTGCAGCTTTTCGTGAACAATGATGTTTTTTCAATATCCTAGTAACTGGTAGCAAGACTGGGAACTGCTCTAAGTGGAATGTGCGAGAAGCTGATATCAGCCAGCAACGAACATGCTGGATTTTATTGTAATTATATAAATAGTTGAGGTGATACTTTGATGGCTAGCCATAGAGAAAATTATAAACAATCTTCGTATATCTGATTGCTCATGCATCAATGCCCGAACATTGACACTTTTTCCACACCTCCTTATAAAGCTAGTAGGTCTGGGGAATAACTCCTTATTTTCCAACATTATATTTCGAAATAAATTACATTTTTTGGGAATCAGAAAATCTCAAGTTGGAGTTTTGGTCATCCTGAATGTCCTCAATAACATATCCCGGGTGAAATATCAAAGCCCGAGACAGTTAATCCGAGAGGATGTATGAGCCAAATAACCCGGCAAATTCTCATTACTTAATTCAGTAAGTTCTGAATTGTCAGTTGTCAAACAACTGCACACTTTTCAGTGCCAAGATAGAATAAAACCAATTCAACTTTGGTCCGATTTATCTTGTCCTCCTGCCTTAAAGATACGTGTTGGTAGATCCGGGTAATCGATACTCTCAACATGCAGCGCTGTATCGTAGTAAGGGTTTGAATCATCTATCTCTTCTTTCCAACTACAGGTCTGATCATGTAGAGTTTTTGCGCACACGAACCACACTTGCGCGAATGGTTTACCAACAATACGCATCCCATGCAACACAATACGATCAAGATGAGGATAGTGATGCTGGGAACGAGGAAAGATAATATGGAATTAAACGCTACAAAGTTAGTCCGGGAAGTTCTCGTCAAGTCACGATATGTGCTGCCCACCTGCGGGCAAACAAAAGGCCCATGAAAGCAAAGTTAAAGACCCTTCCGCCTTCAAGAAAAGCAGACTTCGACTCCTCAACAATATCATCTCTTCTGGCCTTCAATTACACAGCTACTAGCCAGAAGGACATCCGAAGTACACGAATTGCTTGATAACCCCACGTCCGTAACGACTCTTAGATATTAGGCTAGGCTATGCTCCTTTGCAGCAGTCACTCTTGATCAAGAATTTGATAATATCATTTTACGACCCCCGGTTTGTCCTGCTGCATAAATTAAGGTAAGAGTGAGGAGGCCAGAAAGATTGAGAGACGCGGTCGGCCGCCCTTTTCGTACTAGGAGGGCTCCGCATCCAGTGGTCTTTGAAACTTTTTCCTGCAGCTACACATCCGCAAATGGCCATCATTTCGTTGGTCAGAAAGGAGAGATTGTTGGAACAGTAGTCGTGTGCACTCTAATAATGGGTGGAATATGTATTAACCTATTGTAACAGTAGTGCAACTTTGTAATATTATCTTAGCATTCTTACATGACACCAAGAGGATTAGAATAGATAGACAGATTGAATTATATGTGGATGTCATTGTATCGTTTTATTGAATATATTTTATTGCCTTTTGTTTACGCACGTAAACCGTATTGTACCAACAGAGATAATAACGGGACAATGTCACCTCTTAACTTGTACTCAAATCTAGATCTATGGTGGGTATTATCGCTGGAAAGAAATCTTGTAGGAGGTATAGGAGCGAGAACACTACCCGAGACATAGATACTACAGATCCGTAGGCAGGAATGATCTGCACGTCCTTACACAGTCATAGAATGAATGAAATTTTATCCGTGACGGGCAAAAGCCCTGCACTTAAAGAGCATGGCACGGAGAAGACTAGCTTTTCAGAAGATTATATACGACGATCACCCAGTTTGACATTTGGACTGCTCATGTAATAGGTACATTCGCCGATACCACTCGAGACCTTGATGCTAAGGACTTTCACCCTTCCCTAAACCGTTAATAGCCACCAAAGCGAAAACATGAATAGCCTTTGGCTACCCTAACATACCTTTGTCATCCTGTATATAGCCACCGCGTGAGATATGGCCTTACAGTCCTCCATTTCGCGGGTGAAGTAGGTGCCCAGGCTACCCAGACTTTAAATCGGGGAGATAACGACCAGGAGGCGGGCCAAAACAGCTTCCATCGTTGCCTGTCTTTAGAGTGTCGGTTGCACTATCCGAAATCGTTGCTTCTGCGCCAATAGACACCCTTAAGTCGAAAACACTCGAAAAATGTGCGTCCCAGCATGCCCATTTGTGATCTCTTCACTCGTTTGTCCCACGTTCCAGCTGCCTGTCATCCCTCAAGATGTGAAGCTCCATTAGAGTAACGACCCCCCATTGACCAAGATCCAAGCTATGTAGATTATGACTTAATTTCCTCCTCGCGAGTTTACATGGCATCGTAATTTTGAAGAGGGAGATGGCCAGTTTTTGATGAGGCAAATGCCCGATTGCAATTGGAGTAAGGCCATTATCAATATTTGAGGCGAGGTGGTGTAGTATAATTGAGGCAGCGGACTCGCGTGAGAATGATAAGGCCTACATTGGTGAGACGTCATCGACTCTAGACATGACTGGACTTGCTTTCGACCTTAATTCGGATACAATTCATTTTGATTCTACAATTATGCGGATCTTACTGACCGATTACACTGGTACGACTGGAAGATGAAGAATTCGTCTTTTCCGGTATGTTTCCTTAGCCTACAAGCAGAACGTACCAATACATCACTAACGCTCGTAGGCTCTTGAAGGAAAATAATTACCCAACATATACATAGTGTAAGTCATCTTAGAGAGGATTTGATCTGATACATAGAGTACGTTAATTCAATTATTCTTGTGTGGGCAGTTGGCCATGACTGTGAGCTTAATCTTCGCCTAATTATCTATCTTATTTATACCTTTTCAGAATTGGCATTTGACAACATAGAAGATACAATTCGTTAAAAATATAGAAATAAAATGTTAATAATAGTATTTCCTTGCCATTAGATTTCTGTCCAATGATGATATTAGGCACAAACTATCCAGCTCCTCGTCGGGTGTTAATGGTGTATTTTAATCCCAAGGCGCTCCGATGTTTATCGAAGTTCTCTCCAAATATTCAGGTAAATTTTTCAAGATATCTTGTAGTTTGAATTAGCTCATTCGTCGAACAATTGGATATACAGATACTGTAAAGACTATCCGATCTTAGTGTAGATGCCAGCTTTTGGTGCGGCTATTTGACGCTAATCCTAATTTGGGATTAAGCCTTGGACAGCAGCCAGCTCGCAAGCGTATTGTAATTGCATCAGTCAACCTGCTGCATTTCATCGGCCTCAACTATTTTCATCTCCTGTTATCGCAAGATCTTTGCACTTTCTTTATAAATGTTCACTCCTCCCAGGTAGAAATTTGTTTCTCTGATATAGCACCGCGGAATCAGATCTGCGCAAGCTTCGATGGTCAAAGGGACATCACAAACTATCGTCACTGGCGTTAGCCATTCACCTCACGGTTCCCACCATAGCACATTTAGTGTAGCCAGTCCAAACACTAGTAGCCCTACTGGGTCTAGCCCTCTCACAAAGATTGTGGTCGCGCAAGTCTTTTTATTACTAAGTACTATTAAGGAAGACAAAGACCGCACCAAGTGGGAGCAACAAGTCGAACAACTCCGAAAGGTTTGCTCCTAGACTTCAAAGTACTAAGATGCCAACTGACAGTAGTCATAAGTTAATCGATGCACACGGGATGGAAGTATTTCAAAAATATTTCAGTCGGCTAGTGGTCGGAAATGCTCATCAGATTTTCCCTGGTATCAGCCGGCAAGTAACGACACCTGGAAATTATCCTATTCTTGTATCAGAAATCCGAAAAATAAGTCACGATGTCGATCAGGCAGGAAAGATAGCAGAATCAATAGAATTGGCAAATGAAGACATCTTTCGGGACTTTGATCTCTCCACATTTATGGAACATTTCAAGCTAGATGCTCTAGAAAAAACGATTCTCGCTCTAGCTTTCAAAGCCGTATCAAAATCAGATTTAAAAGTGAAAGGTAAAGAATTCTTCTATACTAATTCTTGTATTCTGACACCCTTTCAAAGCTGATGCTATAATATCCAACAACTATGCACAATTCCTCCAAATCCTTTCTCGAAAAACCAGTGAGGCACTCCCGACTAATTTTATTGCTACGATTATCGATCGTTTAATACAGGCCAACCCTACCAGTTTCGACCAAAAAGCGCGGACTGAACTAGCTCTTGCCGTTCGATATCGATATGATAACCGTGAATCAGATCATAATCCCCCATCATCCGTCCTCGCTGCGTTATACCTGTTGAAAATACTTGGTGACAGAAACTCTTTACCCCATTATATGCACAGAATCGGTGCAACAATCACTCAAAATCAAGATGCGTGTGTAGAATACCTTCACAATTCGAGTCATAAATTTACTGAAGAGCAAGTGTCCGCTGCAATTATTTACGCCACAATCAGCCAAACGATTAAATATAATATTGAAGTGCTCGTCTCCAGCTTTCGTCAAGAGGTTCCATCTACCTTTGATTGGTCCAAAGTTATTTCGTTCTTTGACCAGCAACAATTAAGAATTACTCAACAACAATTTTTGGCTCTATATAAAGCAATGTGTCCGCTAGCAGTAGATGGTGTTATCGATATTCAACAGATGTGGGGTGGAAAATGGCGAAATACAGAGACTCAATTATCATTCATATCGGCATACGCGGCTTTGGACTCATCGGAACTAGACGCCACAACAATTCCAGGGCTCCAAACCACTTTCAAACTTGAAGATTACGCTCAATTATCTCCACAATCTCGAAAGCGCGCTGCCTATGCAGTAACCGATCCATTAATATCTGTTGCAGCACTGGAAGCTTTATTTCACGTAGCTTTACACGAAACGACTGCATCAGAGACTCCTGAGGCAAAAAGACTCTTCGCGCAGGTTGTACTTCCTAAACTAGACATCTTCATGGTCTCAGCCTTCGGTGTACCCAAACCTTGGCCCACTTTAGCAAACGACACACTCCTAGGACTTTTTGATAGGTATTTAACTCAAGCTGATTCTCATCGTGATTTTGTGCTCGAGAGCCTATGGCGGAAAGACTGTGGATGGGTAGCTCAGCGCCTAGTTGATGCTCATGGAAAGACACCTTTACGTCTTCCTATAATCCTTGAGCATGCTGCAAGGTACAAATGGCTTGATGACTTAACTTCGATGCACAACGGATTTGGACTTGACTTGGCAGCAGTTGCACACGCTCGGGGTCTTCTAGACTTGGATGAATGGAGCCGTAATGTTCCTAGTGTCAGGATTCCTGACTTTGCTCAATCACTTCGAAAATTTCTGGACATCAAAGCTAGCCATGAGTTAAGTTTTCAGCGAACTGGCGAGCTGTCGAGTGTAATGTTACCCGTCAAAACCATAGCAGCTTTATTGAATGTGGTTGAGGATATTTTACCCAAGTCACCTGCTCAAGACTGGATTGCCGTTCAGCGCCGATGCATCACAGCCTACCCTCGGCTTATTAATTACAATGAAGGATTCAACGATATTATAGATGCAAATGGGGCTGAAACAAACTATCTCCCGATTTCGGCCAACGAAAAGATGGAAGAGCACTATAAGCGTATGTACAACGATGATCTACAAGTACGAAATGTTGTTGATGCATTAGAGAGCTACAAGAGATCTAGAGATCCATCTGATCAGGAAGTCTTTGCCTGTATGATTCATGGACTTTTTGATGAATTTGCCCTCTACGGTACATATCCACTTGAAGCTCTTGCAACTACTGCAGTATTATTTGGTGGCATCATATCGCGAAGGCTCATAGATAACCTTCCACTTGAGATTGGACTAGGTATGATCCTTGAAGCTGTTCGTGACCATACACCAGACGATTCAATGTTCAAATTTGGTCTGCAGGCTCTAATGCAACTATTGTCACGCTTGCGAGAATGGCCAAGTTTTTGTGTGAAGCTTCTTCAGACTTCCTATCTTCAAGGTACGGAGGCATGGAAGGTAGCAGAGGAGGCGATTCGGACACAGCAAGAAGAAGAGTCGCGAAAATTTCAAACGAATGGCGTAGGTATGAACAATGGAAATCTGGACGAAATACTAGCGGCCGATTCAAGCGCCCCACCATTCAGCTCGCTCCACGTAGATGCGTCTCCATTCATATATGAAGATCCTGATGGCGCTACCCAAGATAAAATTCTATTTGCGCTTAATAACATGACTGCAGAAAACTTGGAAAGAAAGTTCGCTGAACTACAATCTATCATTGAAGATCAAAATCATCAATGGCTAGCAAGTCACCTAGTTTCTCAGCGTGCCAAAATGGAGCCAAATTTTCATAAGTTATATCTTAATTTGCTTAAGCTGTTTGGGAAAAAAAACCTGTGGGCCGAAATCCTTCGTGAGACTTATGTCTGCGCATTCAGATCTCTGAATTCAGACGCTACTCTTTCACCAAATGGTGCAACGGAACGGGTACATCTCAAGAATCTAGCTGCGTGGCTGGGTTTACTAACTCTGGCTCGTGATAAGCCTATCAAACATAGCAATATTTCATTCAAGCAACTCTTAGCAGAAGCATATCAAACAAATCGACTTGTTATTGTTATTCCCTTTGTCTGTAAAATTTTGGGGCAAGGAAAGGACTCAACTATATTTAAACCACCTAATCCATGGATAATGGACATAGTTCGAGCACTGAGGGAGCTTTACCTTGGAGCAGATTTAAAACTTAACCTTAAATTTGAGATCGAGGTTCTATTTGGTGAACTTTCTATCGATCCCAAAAGTATCGAGCCCTCTGATGAAATAATGAGCCGGATCCCTGGAATTGATAGTGCAGACTCACTAATCGGCCCTGTTCCTATCGATAGATACGACAACTTATCACCCAATGAGATTGGGGGTGTTAGTGGTGCAAGATTCTCTCCTCAGGAAATCACATCCTCAATTCCTGATTTAGGCCCCATGCTTATATATCCTCCAACCAATGAGATTGTAAATCAAAGTCAACTTCAAGAAATTGTTCGAAGTGCGACGACTCGCGCTGTGTGTGAGATAATTTCTCCTGTTGTAGAACGCTCTGTCACTATTGCTGCAATATCTACTGCCCAGATGATTAAAAAGGATTTTGCTACTGAGCCTAATGAGGCTAAAGTACGCTCTGCGGCAATTCTCATGGTCAAAAAGACTGCAGGCAGTCTAGCTCTAGTGACATCAAAAGAGCCTTTGCGGGCTAGCATGACAAACTATATAAGAGCACTTTCTAGTGAGCTACCTCAAGGTCTACCAGAGGGCACCATTATTATGTGTGTTAACTCGAACCTCGATCTAGCCTGTAGTCAGGTAGAAAAGAAAGCAGAAGAACGAGCAATTCCTGAAATAGAAGAGATAATTGAGCCAGAACTGGAGGCCCGTCGTGTTCACAGAATGACTCGACCAGATAGTCCTTATATGGATATAGGATTAAGTAGATGGGCGTTAACTATACCTAACCCTTACAAGCTACAGCCTAATCTAAATGGGCTAAATCAGGACCAGATCGCTATTTACGATGACTTTGCTCGATCGCGGCTCCAGCCCACAATATCAGGAACAACACACGTGCCATCCACTTCCGATGCAACTAGAACCATGAATGAGGCTATTCAAGAGCAATATACTTCAATCCCCACTCTACCAAACACAGTCGAATCATCGGCGATGCCTCATGTCAATAATCACCAACAGGCTTACATACAGACTAACAATTTGTTAGCAAACGGACGGGCTGCAACTCTTCCCCAGGATCCTAGAGCTTTGGTAGAGCGGGTCCAAAAAACTCTAATTGAGCTGGAGCGAGTTGTATCAGAATCATCGGAAGAACATTTCACCGAAATATCTCGCCCACATCCCGTGATTGATGTACTAGATGCTTTATATAGCTTGATCATTAGGACTGCACAATCGCCCGATGCACTCGACATATTTATAGTCGACCAGATATGCAACCTACTCTTCGGAGGTGCAGACCACCACTTAATGATAGAATGTCTAGTTCACGTACTGGAAAATATATGCCGGATAGGTGGACGAACTGCCAGCCGTGTAGCTCTCATGATAGCACATCAGCCAGGAGAAAATTTATTACGAGTCCATCTAGCCGTATCTCTTATCAGAGCTGACTTGATAGATTGGCATCGTATCGACTCTGAGACTTCTAAAGCAATAGTTCAAAGGAGAGAAGACTCACTCAATTTTTTTTCTAATCTCATAGATGCTGTCCTTGTTAATGATAATCCAATTGCATTATTTTCCGATTTTGCAAGTAGCTTGGAAGTAGCATGGCAATTGATCGAGTCCGATCCTACTTTAGAAATTGGACAGCAGCTTAAAAAGAAATTAACCGCTTCTGGCCTAACAAATAATGTCGGTAAAGTGCAAGAAGACTCTCAGCTCACTCGAATAGACCAGATGCGATATGTATTCGATGAGTGGGTTCATTTGTGTGGTAACTCCAATGCTTCGGAACAAGCAGTGTTCCATTTCACCTCACAAATGTTCCACAACCAATTAATTAATAATCGAGATGACCTGTGCATTTTCCTACGGTTATCAGTCGACGTTTCTGTCGATCGCTTTGAGCAATGTATGCAAGTTAACGGAAACATTTACGGTGCATACGTACCAGTAGATGCATTAGCGAAGCTTATAGCAATTCTCGTCATGCGACGGGAAGAAGAATGGGAGGTAAAGGCTGACAAGGCCGCATATCTGAGAACAGCTCTTTCTATAATAACTTTAGTTCTGAACCATCATCATGTTACACGAGGAGAAACATTCAACCAAAAGGTTTTCTTTCGGCTGTTTTCAACCTTACTTTGCGAACTAAACTCAATGACTTCCAAGATTACAGCCACGGAAATTCAAGAACTAATGTTAGTCTTTGCCAAGTTTCTCCTAGATCTTCGCCCAATTTATTTTCCTGGATTTCTTTTCGCTTACCTCGGTCTGATATCACATCGTTACTTTTTACCTGTTATCATGGAGCTTCCTGATCGGATTGGCTGGAAACCTATTGCCGATGTGGTAGAAAGTTTGATGGCCTATGTAGGCGAACTTATAAAACCATTACACATATCTCCTATCTCGAAAGAGATCTACCGTGGTGTTATTAAACTAATTCTTATATTTCACCACGACTTTCCCGGCTTTTTGGCTGCTAATCATTCGAGGTTTTGTGCAAACATACCCCTCCATTGTATACAGATGCGTAACCTGATATTAAGCGCTAATCCAGCTTCGAAGCTTCCAGACCCTTTTCAACAGGGTTTAAAGGTAGATCGTGTTGAGGAAATGCGTGATTCGCCAGAATCCATGAACGACGTTGAAGCACCTTTGAGACAAGCAGGCCTGTTAGATATCGTGAATCAAGCACTTCAAATCAGCCCATCTGAGGATGCTGTGGCCCACATTGCGCACGCAATCCAGGGAAATAAAAAATATCATCAAACAGGAGTTGGATTTATGCCCATATGCGCTAATCTCAAGCTCATAGGATCGCTTGTAATATACATCAGTATATTCTCAATAAGTCGAGCAGTATCAAAAGGTGGATCAGTGTTTACACCTACATCCCCAGACGCGGTACTAATCTCTATGCTTGTTCATGAGCTTCAGCCTGAAGCAAGATACTTCTTTATTGGCAGTATGGTCGACCAGCTCCGGTTCCCAAACTCGCAAACCCAATACTTTACACTTGCCATTCTTGAACTTTTTGGAAATGATATCAACGATCAAGAAGAGACAGACATTCGACAGCAAGCCACCAGAATTTTACTAGAAAGACTTATCGGCCAGTGGCCACAACCTTGGGGTCTAATTGTAGCAATTCACGAGCTTATAAAGAACGAGAAATATATGTTTTTCGAACTGCCATTTATCAAATCAACGCCGGAGGTAAGAAATTCTATGGCTTTTATAGTACAATAGATACTGACCCAATTTGTGTAGGTTGCTGAGCGATTTGCCACCATTGCAAATCGCCACATTTGAATTGGCTATCACTGATAATTTAACCCTTCAAGTAAAGGGTTTAAATACAGGGCTCTCCCCTAATCTACCGGGACTTATTTAAAGATAGCATTATCGTTTCTCATCGCTCCTTATCTTTCATACAAACTCCCAAGTAAAAATCGGCGTTCTATATTTTCCAGGGTTGCAAGGTCTATTCTCTGCATAGCGGGCGAGGGTCGGGTTTCTACAGAATTTTATAATACATTGCCGGGGCATTCAAGGTAAAAATTATGAATACATTTTAAATGACAATATTTTGTAACTGTCTTCACGAGAGAGTGGAAGGACAATTAATGGCATTGGCGCTTGAAAAGAAGACATTAGGCGTAGAAAGGGCTTTGTGCTGCGATCGAGGGTAAACAGTGGGAGTTTCCATCGAGTGTAACAGTACAAGAATTGAGATTGTGTGGACTTTTAATCCAAGCCCACCTCGGATACCTAAGAGAAGCGAGCTCACAAAATATGTGCCTGCCTTACTGCAATGTGATATGATTTAAGCGCTCACAATTGAACATTGACCACATCTAACATACCCGATACATTCCTGTGTCATCCCAGCTAATTCTACAACCTCTATGTCTTCACAGGCCAATATCCAAGACCTGCTCCGCTTGCTAACCACCGGTCGTAAAAGAATTTCTCTAATAGACGCTATGGCTCGCGTTAAAATGCTACAGACCGTAAATTTGGGCAGGTACTTCTTTATGTGATCCTCAGGCTATTACGACTACTTACATAGCCTTGCAGTATTTTTGATATTGCATCTTCAGACACAAAGACTCTTAGTACAGCACTTGGTGACGAGAAAGTAGCGCGATCGCTCCTCGCTGCATGTAAGTTGTTCATAAAAGAAAGGGAGATGGTAGCAGGGGAACAACATAAAAGGCCGGCGACACAGTCTTTCAGTTCCGCTAAGCGGCCCCGATATCTGTACGAGCTACCCACCCAGCCCCAAACGCCAGTGGCAATGGAAAGCTCACTACAGTTGCCGACTGAATGCCAAGATGAAGTGGCTATTCAGCGAGCAGAGCTTTTAACGAGCCACGCATCGCTTATGCTAGCCTTCGCCGTTCAGCTATTGAAGTATACTTTTCCACTACAACCTTTGAGTAGCCGTCTAAGCCTGGGACTGGCCGCAGTTAGCCTATATTTCGACGCCATGCCTCGAGGCAAGGGCAAAAATGTCATGATCGGCGAGAGTGGATATCCACAGGTTCGAATCCTGGGCCAAGACGTCTCTGTTTTAAAACGGGGAAGTTGTAAGGGGCCAGAGAAGCATCATGACGAGCAGGACATCATTGACGCCGATACGGCCACTCCTTCCTGTGAGAGCTCGGTGGGGCAAGCAGCAACAGCACTGCGGACTCAGTGGACAGTCTCGGCGCCCGTCGTTTCGAAACAGTCAAGATTTATAGCTCGATCTATTGCCATCACAGACGCCTCACAGGCTACTTCAAACCTGCGAGACCTTTTGGCCAATAACGAAGCGCTTCTCAATGCAAGTCACAATATGATGGCGTGGCGTGTCCTAGGCGAAAGTGGTGTTATCCTCGAAGGTTTTCAGGATGACGGCGAGACGGGAGGTGGCCGCCATATCTTGGGCCTTCTACGAGCCCAGAAGTTATCGGGAATTCTTTTAATTGTCTCTCGCTGGTATGGAGGTGTTTTCTTGGGGCCTGACCGTTGGCGCATCATCTCACAAGTATCTCACGATGCCCTCTCCCAGCGTCTGCGAGTCAAGGGTAGGCTGGGCAGTGAGGCACTTTGGGGTTTGGATTTGGGATCGTCAGGGACGGGCGAGAATTCTCCTCTGGTCATCTCGAAGCCCGAGGAAGCAAGGGTATGCCTACTTAAGTCCTTTGCATCGCCACCCCTGGCATCTCATGCCAGTCGTAAAGGAGCGCAAGCGTTACGAGGCAGTGGAGCTGAAGAAAATTTGGAATTGCTGCTAGGGGCTCTAGACCTGCTTTTCAGCTCTTGGGCAGAGCACGTCTCACCTGATGAACTAGACCGCAAGGCTTTAGCTTGGTATTCGCGAATGAGACCAAAGGTTTCGGCTGGAAGCCGGGGATGGTCCGATGAGGGTCTCGTTCAGCTTTCCGGTATCTTGGCACTAAGGAAAACGTGATTTCACTTGACCGCACAAATTTAATAGGAGACATCATGACTACGAGCACAGCTGGTCGGGCTCTTTGGTAGTTTCTGGAGCTTTAGGGCGCGTTGGGTAGTTCTGTCGGGACTGAGACTTCGGGTTCGTGACAATGATCATGATGTGTGCACTGGCACAACGTTAAACTAAATCAAACTCATGACTACGAGCGCTTCAGAGCTCTGATAATCTTATCGAGCGAATTAGGGGACCTTTGTAGGCGTGGGAGATATTTTTTAAGACTACATTGGGATATACGGAGCTAGTTCGCCTGTTGAGGTTTTACGTGCAAACTTTTGATCACTTTGTGCCAATCTTTACCTAGAGTAGAACTATAATCCCAGCCATATCAGCTAAACTGTATTGCTGATTAGAACGCAGAATACCGCACACAAGAATACGGAAATACGTGGCCATTTGACAAATATGACCGAACACTATGTACAATCTACTTCTAAGTTTAACCCTTCATTTGCAGCAAAATTACTTCAATTCCCTCTGACAGGAGGATAATAAAAAATCAAGCTTTACTTTTGCTTTTAAACAATTTTCATGCACAAAAATTTTGTGAAAGAATCTAGCCGACTGCATAATAGAGGTTAAATGATATTTGTAACATTTTAGAGGCAAAGCATTAAATCCTCCTGTTACACGTAGGTATAAAATTTCTACTTTTTAATAAACTATATGTGCGTACCTAACATTGCCGGCATGGGAAGAGGTAGAATTGGAATCTAGGATTGAAGGATTCCAATTATGTTTAGGGTATATAACCTATTCCGTTAAAAAACTTCACTTCCTTCGGCTCTATGAGCAATCAGAATGCTACCTTGAGCTGTCCGTGCATCGCCCCTTACTCCAAATAACTCCAGATCTTAGTTATTATCGACAGAAATCTGCTAACTACACCTGGAAGTCGTTCTAACCTTCGCATAACATTTCCGTAAGTCTTGTATTAGGTTTAGTAGTATTCTCAAAAAAGAGATGTACTTTATCTTTTCTAAAGGCGTTTTACATTCTACCGCTCTTGGTTGAGTTTTAGAACTGCAGTAGTGTTTATTGCTGCCTGATCAATAGTTGATAAAATATCAGGTGATCAAAAACGGTTCGTTTTACCATTGAAAGTTTTGTTTTCTTATTTCGTGAAGAATGCTGTGCCAATTTATCTTCTTTCCAATATTGGCAAAAAACAGATATTTTGTTCAAAAATTTCTTTCCTATTGACCTAACAAAAGAGAAGCTAAAGCTCTTCTTCTTCCGTTCCGGTAGCTGTAGACGGAAGAGGTTCTAGCATAACCTCAGTTGTGGCCTTATTATCACCACCGGAGCCTTTGACGCCATGGGCCGTTTGATTACGATATATTTCCGAGTCAATACTATAAAGACTAGCCCTATGTTTTTTCAAAGGACTGCCTACTATAGACTCGTCAGGAAGACAACTTCCGAAAAGACTGCTTGGATTAGTTTTTAAGTACTCTAATTTTGAGTTTAGATCAGAGGGTGGAGATGCGTCGACTGATATCGTACCTGCAGAAGCAGGAGATGGTCGAGCTGTAGAGTCATTTGGTTCAACTGAATGCTGACGCTTAAGCTGCAGTGTAAAGTTAATATGTCGTCTATTTCCCAAATATGATTAGTACGTGCCTTTATGCGCCCGAATCCATCGATTATTTCTCCGGTAGATTTAATATCGTCATGTGTTAACAGAGAGCTCGATTCTTTTTCTTCATCGATATCAGATTTTCCTATGACTTTATTGGGTTTTTGTTCTTCTTCATCACCCTCGTCATCATCATCACTGTCTAAAGAGCCAGAGAAACTGCGCCTGCTATTCTTACTTGTTTTATCTAGCTTTGATGAGGGTTTTCTCTCTCTGAACGATGAGAAACCTACAGTTCCGCCTGGCTTCAACGGGGCTAGGCTTGAAAAATCTAACTGAGTTGACCTACGTTTACTAGAGTCAGAGATACTATTTGGCCGTTTTTGCGACAATATGCCCATTTTTTCAAGCTGACCTGTGAATTATGTTACTATGTTGTTGAGATTGGTTAGATAGAGTTTTCTACTCACGTTCTCCTCGATAAAAGAAAGTAAAGACAGCAAACGGGTTATCGGGTCCGTCGATACCTGTGACGGTTTGAGTGCTGACAGTCTTTGGATCTAGGATCTTCGGCTTGGCGAAGCTAGTTGTATGATCTATATCGCCTTCTTCAGTATTGTTGTTTTCGCCCTCCTCGTCGCTGTCGTTTGCACCAAACTGTGGAGAGTATTCCCCTTTCTTGATCTCACCAGATGCAACAACGCGAAACATAGCAATCTTAATTTGTCCTGCGGTTTCGTGTGGGATTTCATCTTCCGAGTTGGACCCATTGCTATAATTATCGTCAGAAATCTGTTCAATTGGCGACTTTTCATCATCGCCGTATCGCAGAATACCCTGGCCATCTTGTCTGCTGGGAGTCGCTTCCACAGAATCGTCAACCATGCAAGCTTCTGCTCTCCGACGTCTCCGGCGTTTCTCAAATTTCTGTCTACGCTTCTCAATTTTGGCAGCGGCGCCATGACCATCCAAATCCAAACCATTTAACCACCTCTCTAACCCAACTTCACGGAACAAAAATTCTCTTTCGGCTAGGCCACCACCCTCAGAATCTGGCAATTGAACCCAGCGGGAATTTACCCAAGTTTCTTCCCCAGGTCTTAGCAGAGTTGCGACTTCTTCTTTCACTCGGCCATCGAAGTAAATGTAAGCAGCGATAGTTTCGTTTTCGGAGTTTGAAGTAGGTACGTAAGGACCGATCACCCCGGAAACGTTTCTTCCTGATCCGTTGGCTTTCGGCGACCCAGCAACCATTTGAGGAGATGGGTGAGGATTTTCAAGCGATGGCTTTGGTTGAGAATAAGGAATGGGAATACCAGGAGTAAGTAGGGTAATTGAAATAGCAAATTTGGAAGGTTCAAGCCTGTCCGAATTTTGTGGGATCACTGGTCTTGGTACTGGAATGTAAGTACTGACGCGTGACACCCTTGATTGCTTTTGTACAGAATATTCTGGTAGCGGAGCACCTTCAGCGTGTACGCTGACCGCAATTCCTTTGAAACATGGCATTTTAGATAATCGAGACTACAGTTGTTGACGCGTAGACGATGTCGATTTTCCTTACCGTAATCTTGTCTGCGGTAGACTAAACCGCAAATATGTTAATCTCAGTTGTAACAAAAAATTTAGTACAATTTAGGCGTCGTTGAGGCTGCACAGCCAAGCCTGGATGGCGAAAGACGAGACTCCGTGGGGCCGGTAGAAATTGCGATACAATGGGGAGGTTGCGCAGTCATGAATATTTGAGATCGTTCAAGTCCGAGGGAATCTTACCATTAGCGCGGGGTATTTTTGGCATATAAATAATTGACATGGTATGTCAGGCTAGTCTGAGCTGGAGGGATTGATAGTACAGGGTTGGGTGTGCTCGGATTAATACTCTCTATGTCCTATACAAAGGTGCTAATCACGACAGAGTTAAATGTTCAAGACAGCGATTCAAGCTAGGCAGAATCTATATTATTCTATAGTCACACATTTGAATAGGATTGTTGTGTACTGTGGTGGCATTTATTCTATGCATAAATACCACTATGTGGATTAGTCTATTGTTTTTCAACCCGATGTCTTAAGATCATTTCCGGTCTTCCTCAAGTCTATTTCCTATTTCATACTATGGGGTACTAAATCGGACACAATATATTTCTCATCCATGTTTAGTGTAGGACATTATTTGATACTAGGCTACAAGTGCTTCAACTTAGCTTAGAACCCCTATTGCCAAGTGTTAGCAATTGGCATCAAAGATTATAAAAGTCGGGAAGTTTAATTTTTAGTCAGACGATTTATTTGGTTCAACATGAGTTTTTAGTTGGCCGTTCTTAATGGTTTATGTTATCATCATCATGATTTTAGGGTAGGAGTGTTGAACATAATAAATAAATTACCTGATATTTTCAATTTATTTCAATCGAACAGAGTAATTCGATTACTCAAGATAGTTGTGCTGAGGGCGTTGATTTGGCCTGGGCAGCTAAAGTATGCGAAAAGCGGCTTGCTATAAATATTGCACAACGACGCGAAAATTTTAGCTACCTTACTAATAGAGGCTAGGATTTAGCGCGAATTAATAGAAGCCCCTCCTCCCCCTCCATGAGAACAACAATTTGAAGCAGCATCGAAACCCGACTAAATCTATTCACATTCGTGGTTTTTAATCAACTTCCCTTCAAAGATGGGTATATCTAATCTTCAATTTTATACACCATGCAGGAGCTAATCTAGCAAATAAACAGACTTCCAAGAAATTGCACGTAAGAAGCCCAGCCCGCATACCAATCGTCAAACCACTGTTTCTGTAGAGCCAAAACATAAATATAAATGGAATCGCAACCTCTAAAAACTAACTTGACGTATAGGCCAGTTTACAACGTTCTACTATAATACCTTCGACAAAAATAGACAAGATCTCAAACCACTTTATGTGAGCCGAATTCCAAAATTCTTTTTTTTATTACTTATGTTTTACGTAGAGTGATGTCTCTATGTTCACTTTTGAGGACTCATCAATATTGGGCTCAGTTGCTATAGTCGAGAAACTAACCGTGAGTCTTCTCTAAAAAATTTGGAAGTATATGGATTAATCCGACATAGTCACTCCCATTCAGGCAAGTCAAACATGAAGTAGCTACAATTGACGCACAGCCATCTGGAGAAAATGGGCAGATCATTATCCTTATAACAGGAAAATTACTGGTGCGTTCGAGCACAGAATTTATTTAAATTATCCAAATTAAATTGAAGCTTATCCGTCTTATTTACAGGTCGATGAGGAGCAAAAGCCCTTGAGCTTTAGTCAAGCATTTCAACTTTACCCCGATGGACAAGGAAGCTACTTTATTTTCAACGACATCTTCAGGCTTGTTTATGGATAGATTGTAGTACAAGGATAAGTTGGATGTATTTGATTGTAAAGTTTGCGAAGGCCTTCTCCTGAAAGCCTTTCTAACGGTTATCTACCGAAATTTCAATAGACATAGAGTATTTAAAAATTGATAGAATCAATACTTACCAAGTTATCTTAACCCATTCGATAAAGCTGCAAAAAAAATATTTGCCCATAATTATCCACTTGGCTGTGGCTTTATCTTTTTTTTTTGCATCAGATTTTAATTGCGTATGCTGCTATCTAGCTATGACACATTATCAAAGAAAAGTACAGAAAAGATGACTCAATTTACAATAAGTGCACTCATGCCTCAGGTTTCATTTGCAAGTACCACTGGGAAGTTATGCCGGCTTTTTCTTCACCCCAAGTCAACCCTCATCCGTGAATACCCACCCAGGGGAACGTCTCAAAAGTCCTGAATTATCAAGACATGCCTTCATCATCCACTGAACTTTCTCCGCGCGAAATGTGGTCTTAGGCGTCTCCTTCCCAAGTGGAGTAGGTACCCAGGCTACTCAAACTATACCGGAGAACACCACCAGGAGGCGGACCACGGCACCTTCCATCGTTTGCGTGTTTTTATAGTGTCCGCTGCACTCTCGCAAGCGAAGTCTTGGCGCGCACACAGCTTAATTCGTAAAACTCCTTACCGAAATTCAAATTACACGCCCGTCAAGATTGTATCCATCTTCAGCATCATCTTGTAAACTTGTCCTTATCCCTCTCACATCCGTCTCAAAGAACTGCCTTCCAGATTTGTGCACCACGCTTTGCTTCCTCCGTCGGGTGTAAATATCGGCGTGGGCGTGTATTTGGCGGCTAGATGAGGCCAGAGAATAGTTGATGAGAGGTGTGGTCATTTGAACGAGGTGTACCAAGTCGTACTTGTAGACTTGATGAGACTTGGGTAGGAGTCGAACTCGTTAGGAGCAAAAATTTGACGTGGCGGAGAATTTTGAATTATTGCCTCGTGGGCCAACTTGTTCGGTTTTGCGAAATTTGACTGAACTTGGCTCAGGGAGAATATTTCACTCCCAGGTTCGTAGAAGGCACCGCGTACAGGTGTCAGTCTTGCCCTCCTGTGGCTTTATTTGTTCCGTTTTTTGCCGCTATTTATATAAAGTTCACCAATAATGAACACCTCAGGCATTAGATGAGTACGTATCGAATCTAAATTTATGTTTGAATTTGAATTCATGAACCTGATTTGGCGACCTATAGGCCCAGGTAGACGTCTATGGACTCTTATTTTAATTAAAGGATACCTTTGTGGTAAACCCCCCTCAACTTTACAATCTGTCCACACTTCGATATTGTGTTACTTTCAAGAAATGCACTAACACTGTCATATCCAGTGTGGATACCGTGCTCTTTCTTGTTACTGGTAGAAGTCTTTCTTCTTTCTACCTACTTCACTCTCCCTCATCCTAGCTTCGACTTTAACTGTCAGTCAAAACTATTCAAGCTTTCTTTCATGCTGGATCCATCTTGTTATACTTGCCATATCTTTTGGATTGTTCATCATTGCCTCAAATGACCGATTCTCTGCCTTTCTCGGTATTTCTCAGTATTTCTCCTCTTCCTTTGGCCCAGCTGGTGCAGGTCATGACCCTATGTTTCACATTTTGGTACAGAAATTCACATTGGTATAGTGGATTTTTGTTTGACTTGGTTACGTATGGTATGATGACGAAGATGACAAATTTTATCAAGTCGTGTAAAAGATATGACTTCTAGAAGCAATTGTAGTTGAGTTGTTTTATATAATAAGGTATAAATTATCTAGGTGATCGAGTAAAACTAGTTATGATATATTCTCCGTGTGATGCCCTCTCTACTCCAATCATCCAGATCATGTCCATGTATAACCATTACTGTAACAGTTCCTATGTAATTTAACCAAATTTCTACTAGCTCCTGTTTCTATATACAGGTTTAGCTCAAATCACACATGATCCTAAAAAGTTACATATATCTCCTTAATTACAGTGTTCGTATGACCAGACGTCCTATACCAGTTTCTTCCCTTGACAGTTGTATATTCGCGAGACAAGCAATTAGTCACGACTTGACACGACATTAAGCTGTAATAATTGGTGGCATGGAACTTCTTCGGGTATCTCATTGCAAGCATCAGATATTCCTTATGACCGAAACAGTAGCCTGGAATATATCTGTACTTCCTTACGCTTGAAATTAGGTATCCTTGGCCTGTAGGCAGAGAGGACCTGCATGTCCTACATAGTCATAGAGTCAGACAGGACAATAAAATGGATCAATTACGCTTGAACTTGTAGTGTATCCGAAACAATTTTCTACTCCAAGCACCTCGCTAATAAGCCCAGTTGCCAGCAAAGACGAGTTTTTCACCTTGCAGTAGTGTCAGTGTTGTCGCTCAGTTTGCTCTGCATATCTGGGATAGCCAAGCAGAATCGCATCTGAATCGAAGTCGAAAGCAACCCCAAGTATATCTCCATTTGACGACTTCTCGAAGATGCCTCTCTTACTATTCTCATTTGAGTCCTCAACCTCTTTCCAACCATGCATCATCTCGCCTCAACGACCAATAAAGAATTTGCTCCAATCGCAAACAGGAGCTTGCGCCATTAATTACCGGCCATCACCGACTACAAATTTACGACGCTATTTATACCCGCAAGGAGGAAATCAAGTTATAATGTACGAAGCTCAAGTCATGGTTTTTGTGGGACTGATGCTCTAATGGGGTTATACATCTCGAGGATGGCAGGCGGCTAAGATGTGGAGCGAAAAGGTGAAGAATTCTGTTGAGATCTTGCTGGGACTGACATTTTCGAGGGGTATTCAACTTTGGAATGTTTGTGGGCGCCAAGACCGAGAGTTTGGCTAATTAGCCAGGAGGACTTCTTTTGTCGTTGAATCAGTAGTACTCTCAAGAGCCCTGGATGGCACAAAAGAAGTTGGGCTAAGCTACCACACAGCAATCACGCTCTGCCGCCATGGTTGGATGGTGCGGTGGTACATCATCTTGGCCGGTTTCTCAAGTAAGGTCTGGATAGCTAGGACACATATCCCACCCGAGACAGGAGACCGCTGGTTCGAATCCGGCAAAACTTAACTACATTTCCCGCGGCGCTGGTATGCATGGATGATAAAGGCATGCTTGGATAATCAAAGGTTTTAAATTTCCCTTTGGTGGGTACTTACGGAGGAGAATCGACTGTTTGTGTAAGCGAACATACCTCATAGTGGTATTTGCAAATGAAATCCAGAGTATGAGTGTCTCTAACGTCAAAAGAGTCATCCTACATGTATATATAGTACCGGTCATGTGTCATAGCTTAATAGCTGCATACACATTAAATGATTTAAAAAAAAAAAAATCACGCTCTGCCAAGACTTTTCAGCACAACCTTCAGGAAGGAATTGGAAGGAGGCTAGAAAGGCAGAGGTGAATTCTCCGAGGTACGCACAAGTCTGCAGCGCCTAGCTGGCCGGCCTCTTCGAACGCTTCAGAAAGGTCACTATATCTTCGGATTTAGTCCTATTGTCGGTATTAGGTGAGCTCCGCACCCAGTGGTTTTTGAGACTTTTTCTTGCAGCTTAACACCCGCAAATGGTCATCGTTTCGTTGCCTGAGGAGGGTAGATAATGATGGGATATCGGCTCCTTTTAGTATGTACTTGAATTAAGACCTGTTGGGCTATTACTACTAGAAAGAAGTCGTGAAGGATGTGTCGAAATTGGTGCTTTCAATTATGTTCGAGACAGGGATGTGTAGAATACACGTCACTAATCTCCCATTAATTGTGAGTTTAGTATTAATGCGCTTTGACGTAAATTCCAACCACTAGATTTTCTTATTACACAATATAGTTTATATAGCACTCTGTGTCCTAGTGGGAGTAATCAACAACTCTCCACAACAGATTTACAGACTTCTTTACATTCCCACTCGCTTCTACAGGTGATATAATCTATGCCTAACAGCCACAAGCTTTTGCAAACCAATCCGCTCAACATGTTGTGAGCCCGGTGCCCCTAAATGTAAAAAGATTCCATCACTATTAAGCATCCTCATGTCGAAAAAAGTCTTCCAACCCTTTAACAGAAATGGAATCCTCGTCTTCGAAAACCGGCTCCTTTGCTTTGAGTCTCGGAACCAACTACTTGCGTGCAATGTTGTTAACCAATGCAACCCATCTCACTGGTCCTGAAACCTAAGAGTTATGGGCCATTACAATGACTGCAGTATTCGAAGGACAGGGACTTAACGAGATTGTTGTCGACGGCAAAAAGCCGGACAAGGACGCTTTGACTGAAGAAAAAGGAGCATACAGCCAACTCTCGAGTATTGTGATAAATATATATGTTCAGGTCGTTGGTTCAAAGATCCTTGGCAAGCTCTTTAAACTCAAAGACCCTCACTTGATGTGGAAGTATTCGAAAGAGCAGTACCACCAGAACAGCTCTTCCAAATTGATCCACAAACTTAAGTCGGTTGCGCTCCTCGCAAATGCATACGACCCAAGTAGCATTGTGGGTTTGGTAACTGACGAGTTTGAGACGGAGTATGACCAGTTGATGTTGTTAGCCCGAGAATCTTCAAACTCGAACCATCACAAACTTGCCGACTTTCTTGATGACAATGAAGTTAAGAGGAATTATCTATTGAGTTCGCTCTGTGAACATCATAAGGCTGTAGTTGATAACTTGACGACTAAGGAAAATTGTACCTATGCCGTGGTTAAACAACGTCTTCTTGATTTAGATCGCACTGCGCCTCCTCCAACAGCTCTCATAACGCAAGTTGGCAAAGCAGACAATAACTCTCTCAAGCCAAGAAAACCTGGAAGGATTTCCAAGCGTTCCAAACGCCCCTCGTTGAATGAACGTTTCTTCTGCAAGAAACGTTTTCTGACAGGGTATAAAGGGCATGTTTATTACTCTTGCCCTAGACTTAAAGAGAAATTGTCCGAACCAAACTCGATGCAACCTGAAATAACCTCACAACGGGCAATTATTACTTTTACGGACATTGATCAGAACGATTCGGACAACTCGTACCTTGCTCCGGCTATGTGATGTCAAGTTCTAATGAGAGAAAGTCGATGGAAGTGAAAGGAAGTGTGTTGTTACACTGTGAAATATCAGATGAAACCGTATCAACTTTCAAAGTTAATGATGTACTATTTGTGCTGAACTTATCTTTACCGATATTTTCATGGAAGAAAGCTAGATCCAAAGGATTTTTAATTCATGATAATGGCAAAGTGATGATTATAAAGAAAAATGAAAAAATCTAGTTGGGAGATTATTACGACAGTGCCTTGCCAGTGACCAGGGAAGTCGCACAAAATAATGAAGTAGCCTGCTCCGCCAATGAACTCTTGCATAAAGCTCTCAGTCATGCATCTCCTTCGACAATGATAAAGACAGAGAGACTTATTCAAAACTCAGGTGTAATTACTAATTGCCCAAAGAACTTTCACTGTGATTTCTGCATGTCATCTAAATCTGTGCATAGCAAACCAGCCTCATCAGCTGCACGACCAAGATTGAAAAGCTAATACATTTACTCAGATCTTGCTGGACAATTTCCTGTTCCGTCGTAGGGCAACGCACTATACTACACAAGCTTAGTTGATGACACAACACGCTTTGCCACGATTCAATTCCTTAAAAATAAATCAGAGGCAGCTCAAGCTAATATCAATTTTGTCAAGGCATTACAAACGCTATACAATTGTTGAGTTAAGTCACTTAGAACAGACAACAGCAATGAGTATGTCAATGCAACACTCTCCGAATTCCTGGTTCAGAAGGAGATAAGTGTGCCAGTCTTAAAGTGGCATTTTATTCAAACTAAAATCAGAGCTAGATAGAAATGAAAATCTTAAAGTAACAAGCGGAGACATGACAGAAAGGCTCCTATTTATTTACAAGATTATGATCTCGATCCCTCATTTCATACCATTATCAAAATAGACCATGACCTGTCCTCCAACAAACACCAGCATCCCCATCTATTTTAATTCAGCTTCATTTTAATGTTAGCAATTTAAGTTATTAAAATAGTTCATGATGCATGTAGCTTAGATGACTCACGACTGGTGGTCGAGTCGTCCTTTCTGCAATCTAAATTTGTTATTTGCGAATAGATTTGCATGAACTGGGCCAAGGCCTATATGTGGGTCTAATGAGTTGTGGAGGGGTTCATGACATGTTTGATTTGTAATATGGTTGAATAGTTCAAGCCTTATTTGTTAGGCAGCAGTCTAATGATAACCAGGTATGATCCTGTGACAATAAGTCATCATTTGATGCCTCCATATTCACCCAAATCAAATGGAGTAGTCGAAAGGCTAAATAGATCTGTTATCAAAGGAGTCCGTGCAATTCTGGCAGCAGTTAAAGACAAAAAGTTATGGGCTGAAGCAGCAAAAGCCTTCATCTACATCAAAATCGTCACGTGCACAGTGATGTGAATGGACAGACGCCATATGAAGCTTTCCACGCGAGAAACCCATCAACT
This sequence comes from Blumeria hordei DH14, assembly GCA_900239735.1. Classification (NCBI taxonomy): domain Eukaryota; kingdom Fungi; phylum Ascomycota; class Leotiomycetes; order Helotiales; family Erysiphaceae; genus Blumeria; species Blumeria hordei. The sequence goes on from OENG01000023.1 coordinate 6,335,710, forward strand.
GTACAACTTCGTCCATTTGGTCAACAATGTATTGTGTACATTACCATGGCTAAGCGACCATCTGGATGCAAGCTTCTACCAAATGCCGAGAAAGGTATATTTGTTGGATACACCAAAACTGATCATCAATACCTGATATTTGTTCTGTAAATAAGTAGATAGTTGCATTGGCTGATGTCAAGTTTATCCCCTACGAGGGTGATCAACCTGTCGCTGACCCAATATCAACAACAAATCCACAGAAGATTGATCAAAAAACTCCAATAACGTCAACAATATTGTTAAACAACTGGAATAATTCATCTAATTTTGGTAATGGACAAAACATTCAAGATATCTCTCATAATCAAGATCCTAGTTATCAGTCTCAATTAGAACCATTGCAGGAGTCATCAGTACTAGCTCATATGCAACTCAAACCTCAACCGTCTGCTCCAACATCAGCTTCAACATCTTCTCAATATCATTTTAATCAAGATCATAGTAACAATGTCAATTCCTGACCTATACGCAATAAATGTCCTCGAACTTATGGATACACAATGTCAGAGAAGCCTGTAGATAGCAGGGCCGAGTCATGGGTCAAAGAGGTGGTATTCAGGCTATAGGGTGCCATCCTACATTATGCATGAGATAGTTGCATAACCACTCGGCCAAAAGGCCAGACCAGAATCATAGAACACTAGATTCTGGTTATCTCCATATATATAGATTATACAGAAGGCAATCCTGACATGGATGAAGCTCACAACACTGGCTATCTTTTCTTTGGATGAGCCGCCCCGCCTAACTCCCTCATGACTCCTCCAAAATTACCTAAAACTCCCTTTAACAAGATCAGATAGATTCTACTGTAGCCTAGTAAACCACATTCGCCTACCCCGTTATCTTGCTATATACATGCTTGTCATGGTGCTCGATAATATCATGATGCTTGTTGTTTGTATTTTAAGACTTGGTAACTTGGATTTTTGTTTCTGTTCGATTGACCCATCCCTGTACTTGTAGGGTAAGTTTGTTGGTGTTGATGAGAGTTGTGATGGCACTATTTGGTGTTGACTTCGTCATCGCATCTGCCGGATTATCACGTCCATCAATCTATCTGATGTCCTTGAGCTCACCTCGCTTGTATGCCTCACGTAGTGCCATAATGTCTATCATGAGACGTTTCTCCTTTGTTGTTCCCAGTTTGACGAGGCACTCGTATAGCGATAGCGAGTTGGTGCATACCACGTTAGGAGTCTTAGGAAGGTTGAGGCGCTCTGTGATGATATCAATTGTAGAACCAATCGCAATAGCAATATCAACACCATGAGCAATTGCGTAGATCTCTGAGGCTAAAACACTTCTAGCTACACGCTTGCACATAGTTGATGACCAGTGTACAATGTTGCCTCGTATAGTAAAGCTTTTGGTGCTGTTCTCTGATTCGATCTCATTGCCCAGGACAATGATGTATCCCATTTGAGAGCTCATATCCTTATTGTTTGCAAATGACGCATCAACGAGTGTGAATAGTTTAAGCTTTTCCATGTTGAGTGGTACGTAATTGAGGCCACGATCGAGATTTTCCTTCTGCCAGATGATCCGCTTGTTTAATCTGGATATTTCTTCTTTTGAGGGCTCGATTGCCTGAGCTGCAGTGGCAAGATCGAAGCTAGCCTCCGGTTGGCAGATCCTAGCAATTTATGTGCCTCGAGCTCTCTGCTTGATGTACGAGTTCTGATTCTGAGCAATCTCAAGCTTCTTACCTTGTCGTTTCTGCCGCAGTTGATATGCCGGCAGCGCCTGTATCAGACATGATACCCTGGAATATTTCGGCGCTCTATCTGGTGTTGAACATGAATAGATGAGGCAGTTCTTCAGGCTCTTCCTCTGCATTATATGGGTCTATACTTGTAAGAGCGTGTGTTGTTGCGGCATTATTGAGATTCCTCGTTAAAGCTCGTCCATCAATAAAGCCACAGTTAACAGTGAAGAACTGTGTGTTGATTGTTGTATTCCCGGAGTAAAATGCATGAAGGTCGTTGAGGTCCTTGTCTTCAGCTTCTGGACTATCTCTCAGGTCTATTCCTTCAAACTCTGTGTCACGGGACTAAGTCCTAGGAATGGCTTAGCGAGCTTAGGACTTAGAGACTTCCATGTACATAGTTAGATTTACTCTCCTTATCGCACAACACAGTTATCTATCCCGACCCATCCAGATCCAGATCCAGATATTCCATTCATATATTCCGTGACATTTTGTGCGATCTCTAACACACGTGCCTTACCGCGCCCTGCTTCCCTGATCCAGTAACCTGTAACCAGAAAACAATTGTATCCTTTCAGAAGGTTCTTCTCGAACGCGAAAAGGCACCCCTAAATTCTTAAAATCAATTTATCCAGCTTTTATAAAAATGGCCAGCAACCAGGACGCGTCCATTATGAATCAACTTTTAGATTCCTTCCGTGGAAGTTGGCCAAATCTTGCCAGCGCTATTGGAGACTACACATTCCCACCAGACTCAAATCCGACTCCTCTCTTGACAACAATAGCCTCAACTTCCGATTCACCTGAAAAAATAATGTTTTGTAGTTTGTTAAAATGTTTTGATCTTAAGTTTGGCGTACTTAACAGGCAGATCTCCCACCAGTTAGCAACAATATCTGAATTTGAGTCCAATTTTAAAAGCATGAAAGGGCACATCAGTGAGCTTGACGAAAGACTTACTCTCGCTCATCAGGATACTTTAAAGGCGCGAGAAATAATAGAAACGAAAAACCAGCAAGTAGAAAGCCGTCTGAACGATATCAATACATTAAATATGAGAATAAGCAAATTGAATGCCCACATATCATCGGGGAATGATGAAATTTTTAAGTTACGAACCCAAATTCAAAACAATATTGCTAACTCCAACATTGTTTCTAACGAACAGGCTATCCGAACACCTCGCCGTACCACAACAGACCATGATAAGTTTACTGGTAATCATAACAACATGGAGAAAAGACAATTGGCATACGAGCGATGGAAGACACAAGTTCAACAGACTATAATTGTTGATAAACCCTGCTTCCCTGGAGAATTTGAGAAAATTTCATACATTACAGGGCAACTCACAGACAAGGCATGGGATTCCGTGCAAGATGGTGTTCAGATGATGAACAAGAACCCTCACCATCCTGCAAAATGGGCATGGGAGACATCTGAAGAATTGTGGTCAGTATTGGACGGGCGATACATGTTGCTAGATGTAACTCAGACAGCCAAAAATAAATTGGATACCTTATTTCAAGAAAAGCGCGCCTACGGAGACTTCAAAGTAGACTTTGATCATTTTGCAGAAAAGGCTAAATATGATGACAGGACAAAAGTCGATATGTTAAGGAAGCGGTTAAATATAAGGATAACCAATGTTATAGACAATCAAGTGAACCTGCCCGAGGATGACGACTTCAACGGTTGGAGTCAAATGATCAATAGGATTGCCCGAAACCTGGGACAGCAGGAGCACATTGCAAAAATCCAACAAACGTCCAGCTATTCTCCACGCCAAGATCTAAGACATAGTCAGGATGCGATTGATGCTGGTGATCCGATGGATCTCGGTCGTGTGAAGCTCACAGAATCTGACAGGAAACATAGAAAGGATAACCACTTGTGCTTAGCTTGTGGCCAGAAGGGCCATTTTGCAAAAGATCACCACAGAAAGATAGATCCGATCCCAATGCCAACACGTTCAATTAACCAGCCATCAGTCAGCGGGGGAAATGGTCGTTTACAATCTAGGGCATATGTTCCCCCGATATCCTCCCAGCAAAAATATCCTCCGCACCAGAACATGCAACCATGGCTAACACCTCATATGTATTATAATCAAGCGCAATACATACCACAGCATTATTCACAGGGCTTCCAGTCAGATTATCTACGTCCGACAGCCCCTGCACGACTTCGCGCCTTGGACAATACTGGGAGCATCACAGATACCTACCCTGAAGACGAAGATTCCAAAGATGTCGTACGGGCTGTGGGCAATCAGTTAAAAGACAAACCCCTGCCTTAAGTCGTCGACAGGGGTCAAAGAGTTATGAGGATGAGAATGAATTTATAAGAAGTGTATTACTAGATAGCTCGCCGCTAGAAATGTGTTCCACTAGTTCAAGTAATTCAATGCTTCTACGTTCTCATCTTTCTAATCCACGCATTAATGATAGTGTGAAAATTTCCACAACAAGTCTGATTGACAGCGGTTGCACAGCTATTGCATTCGCTGATGAAGAGTCGATTGTAAAGCGGTTTGGAATTGAAACTAAACCACTTGTCGCCCCTCGCTCCGTACGTCTAGCTGACGGTAGCTCACAAGCAGCCATCACGCATTATGTCGTCTTCCGTTTGCATCTCGGTCAACACTCGGAAAATTTAATCTTTTATATAACAAAACTCAGCAAGAGTAATCCAGTTATTCTAGGTATACCATGGTTAAAACTGCATAATCCAGTTTGTGATTGGAGGTCTATGACGCTCTCTTTCAGGTCTGAATATTGTAAACGTAACTGTATTCATAGAAGATATTGGGAGAAAATGTGCTTACCTAGTAAAAGAGACTCCTTATCCTGTAATCCTCGTTGCAAAAATGAGCTGGCACCTTCATGCAGATCATACAATACCACAGTCGAGGATTGCGAAGATGAAGGAGAACATCTAATAACAAAAATGAAAGAAAATAATTGTTTAAGTAGTCAAGATATTTCTGTGAAAGAAGAGATTGTCGTGGAGGAGACAACTCCAATTTGGGAAAGTCCAGAAGACAGTGATTCGCTAGATCTTATTCGCCGGAAAGTTGACCAGGCGGATGTGGAAAAATTCTTGGAAAATAAGCCTGATTTAACCATTGAATGATAAAACAAAAATTGCCAGATGAGTTAAATCATCATGCGGAGCACTTCTTACCGAAAAATGCCGGAATACTACCACCTCATCGTCAGTGGGACCATAAGATTGAAATAATGCCAGGCAAAGAGGTTCCATCCTGTAGAAATAGACCTTTCTCTCCCTCGGAGTTGCAATGCATAAAAAAATGGATTGACGACATGCTTGATAAAGGATTTATAAGACAATCATCCTCTCCCGCTGCCGCTCCCTTACTACTAGTCCCGAAACAAAATGGAGGGGTGCGTATCTGCCAAGATTATAGAGGTCTTAATGATGTTACAATAAAAAACCGCTATCCTCTACCCTTGATCAGGGAGACCCTGGATTCTATATCTGGTGCAAATTTTTATACAAAATTGGATGTCATATCTGCTTTCAATCGTATCAGGATTGCAGAGGGACACGAGTGGATGACAGCTTTTACCACACGGTTTGGATTATATGAAATGTTAGTAACACCATTCGGTTTATGCAATGCGCCAGCAACGTTCCAAAACTATATCAATCACACGTTACATGATGCATTGGATAAGTATTGTACAGCATACCTAGATGACGTCTTGATCTACTCAAAGACCCGAGAGGAACACACAAAAAATGTAGATGAAGTAATAAGACGATTGGGAAATGCAGGTCTACAGCTTGATATTGCAAAATCAGAATTCTATACAAAGAAGACAAAGTATCTGGGGCTAATTATTTCTACTGATGGGCTCAGCATGGATCCTGAAAAAGTAAAGTCAATTGAGAGTTGGAAGGAGCCATCTAACTTAAAGGAGTTACAGCAGTTTTTAGGGTTCTCAAATTATTATCGGCGTTTCATTAAAGGATATTCGGGGCTTATGCAGCCATTAACCCGCCTCTTACAGAAAGGCGTAAAATGGAATTGGTCAGATGATCAGGATGAGGCATTCCGATATTTAAAGGATTCTTTCACGAAAGCACCAGTACTCAGGTATTTTGATTATCATAGACACACAGTGGTCGAGACTGATGCATCAAATTGGGCTTCGGGGGGTGCGCTGCTTCAGACAGGGGACGACAATATTCTTCATCCAGTCGCTTTCTTCTCTTCGAAACACAGCCCAGCTGAGTCAAATTATGATATTTATGATAAAGAGTTGCTAGCCATAGTAAAATCATTGGAAGAATGGCGACCAGAGCTTGCGGGGGTCCAGTCCACATTCGAAATTATTACAGACCACAAGAACTTGAAGACATTTTTGACAGCAAAACAACTTAACCAGCGTCAAGTAAGATGGTCTGAATTTCTATCTCAGTTTAATTTTGTGATATCCTATCGACCAGGATCTAAAGCACTAATCCCAGATACATTGAGTCGTTTGCCAGGTTTGAAGCCGAAAGATGCTTCGGATGAACGTCTTCAGCAACGTTTCCGTGCAATGATACCAGAGGATAAAGTTCACCCGGATTTAAAACTAGATTGTTTAAATGATGAAAAATTTCCTGAATATAAACATTCCGAAATTCTTGCCCCGCTTTCTAATGAAGTTGCACTGATAGATCTCATATATCAGGCATATAAAGAAAACCCTACCGCTAGAGAAATGGTTGAGCATTTGAAGGACCAATCCAGGAGAAAATGGCCTAGAAATTTAAAAAAATTATTAATGAAAGATATGGCAGAGTTCAAAATTAATAACGGGTTGATTTATTTTAGGAATCGATTATTTGCGCCAGATTACAAAGAGCTACGTTTATTAATTGTCCATGGTACCCATTCTTCAGGACCCGCGGGTCACCCAGGACGAGTAAAAACGTTAGACTTATTACAAAGATCATACTGGTGGCCTAAAATGAGTAAGTTTGTGGCTAATTTTGTTAAAGGGTGTGAGCTATGCGTTAGAACAAAAACCCCAAGAACATCACCACCGGGCTTCCTGAAGCCCCTCAATATCCCAGTCCGCGCATGGGTCGATATCTCAATTGATCATGTGGTTGACCTACCCCCTTGTAAGCGTTCTGGAAAGGTATTTAATCATATCCTCGTGGTAGTGGATCGTCTGACGAAAATGCGCCACTTCATACCAACATCATCCCTAGATAGTGCAGAATTGGTAAGTTGTTTTATAAAGGAAGTGTACAAGCTCCATGGTGCACCAGAATCAATTATCTCCGACCGTGGCTCTGCATTTGTCTCGGACTTTTGGCATCGTCTGAACACACGTCTATCTGTGAACTTGAAACATAGTTCTGCTTTTCATCCCCAAACGGATGGTCAAACGGAGATAATTAACTCGGCATTGAACCAGTATTTACGTGCATTTGTTAATTTTACGCAGGATGATTGGGTTGACTGGCTCCCATTTGCAGAATTCTCAGGAAACAACAGTGTTAGCGAGACAACAGGTGTCTCTCCATTTTTTGCAAATTATGGCTACAACCCACGCCTTGGAATAGAACCACCAGCCCCCAAGACCTGTGACTTGAATGGATCGATGAAGAAAGAATACCTAAGGGCTGATGCTATTGCGGATCGCTTTAACCGCATATTGGAAAAACTTAAAGCACTAAGCCGTCAGTCTCAAGAACGATATGAGAATAATGCAAATGCTAGAAGATCGGAGGCTCCAGTATATCATCCAGGAGATAAGGTCATGATAAGCCTTAAAAATATTAAGACAAATAGACCAAAAAATAAATGGGATGACAAATGGGATGGTCCTTTCAAAGTGGTAAAGGTATATGATGGGGCGGTAATTGTTGAACTTCCGAAACATATTGGGGTTAACAATAGCTTTCATACATCAATGGTTCGACCGTGGCCAGACTCGATAATCCCAGGCCAATCTAGTATCAACGTAAACGAGCGTCGTAATACTGTAGGCCGGGTTGTAGAAAGAGAAAATGACGGTAAAATTGTCGATAAATGGAAATTTGATAAGATCCTTGATGTACATGATGAAAATATTGATAAGACCGGTCTTACATACCTTGTGAAGTGGAAATACGATCAAAATCCCACCTGGCAGCCAGAATCAGATTTGAAAGGATGTCACAAGGCAATAATAGATTTCCACACCAAAAACCCTGGTAAGCCAGGGCCTCCGGAATGGGTGAAGATGCCGTCTACAAATCAATCAATTCCAGAACAACAACCACGAAGATCAAGTAGAAGACTGAAACAGATTAAAAAATTGAAATAATCATAATAAAAAAAAATATAAAAAGTAGTGAAAGTTTGGGGTCCAAACTTAAATTTTGGAGGGGGAGTACTGTCACGGGACTAAGTCCTAGGAATGGCTTAGCGAGCTTAGGACTTAGAGACTTCCATGTACATAGTTAGATTTACTCTCCTTATCGCACAACACAGTTATCTATCCCGACCCATCCAGATCCAGATCCAGATATTCCATTCATATATTCCGTGACACTCTGCAAGAAAAACTTCGTAGTCATCATGAGTATTACTGTGAGTCTGAGCGTACATATTAAAACGTTGTTTGGATGCCTGGCGTTCTTCTCGCGGGTGTCGTGTTGACCAACATCCTTGTTTACCACATACAAAGCACTTTTTATCTCGATTTAGGGCCGAAAGATGCACGTTGGAGCGGTTGGGACGTGAGCTTCGTGCATGCTCATCGTATCGAGGAAGATCGTCGCCTTGAGGGCGATTGTTGTTGCGGGCGTATTTTCGGTTTGTGTAGAAGGCATTGCTATCTTGTTCGAACTCACTGCTATACTTGAACTGAGTGCGATTGTTGCTTTGGCATTGCATCCAGATTCCAACAGCACTGCGTAAATCTGATGCTACGCCCTCGAATTTAGCTGATGGTCGAATGAGTGTTAAAGTTATGAGCTTGAGCGAATATGGAGGTTATAGCGGAATCAGTGTCGGTGGTTAGACCAATACAGTAAGTCTCGTATGAAGTTGTAGAAGGAAGAATTGTCTGGAAACAAGTGTATTGAGATGTATGGTTCTGAGTAAACTGAGCTGATAAGAGTGAGATTGTGTGTGCGCATATCTTATCAACTGAGGTTTTTGACCAGTATTTATCAATCTCCATGGATCATAAGTAATGATCCCTGTAGATGTAAATCTATATACGTAAAGATATATGAGCCAGGAATATAAAGCTAAACACGTGTGTGTCAGTAATAGATCCGAGAGAACTATAACCTGCATTTGAGACATAATCATCTGATGGAATGCTAGTGTGAAATAAATGCCAATGTACGTTAAACTTTCCGTGAGGAATGTGCTGATGACAATGATATAGGAAGGTGAATTTGATAACCTAATTAGTCGGACTTACAAATGAGTTATCCTTGGCATTCAAGGATATACAATATTTCAACAATGAGAACGCTCGTACACGCTGGAACGCCCTGGCAGGCTGAGATAAGCTGGCCTGCAAGGCTGTCCTCGCTGCTTCCAAAGTTTTGAGTAAGGCCCTGGTACACCTGCTGTAGACGTTCAATGACAATCTCTAGGCATTGTGAGAGATCCTTGTCTGGATTGTTGATGACAATATCCCTGAGCATTGTGGTACGCCACTCGTTCAAGAAGAGTTGATGATTCTCTGGTGTATGAAAATAGGCTCTCGTTTTGTCAACCATTATGTGAAAGGATAAGCCTTTTTGTGCGAGGTGCTGGTAGTAAAAGGATTGCGCTTTACCTCGTAACATTGTACCAAATACAAGATTGTATTGGTCTTCCTTAACTCCAACTTTGGTGCAGAGATTGTAGAATATGTTCAACTTGATATTTAACACATTGTGAAGGTCGCCACTGAACTTCATATTGGCATCGCTGTACATTTTTGAAAGATCTGTGAGGGCTCGTACGTTTGAATTGTACTCCTGATGAGCTTGTAGAGGCTGAGGTGGAGAGGTCTCTTGCAGTAAGGGTGTATGGGTTGCTTGAAATATAGTTGATCCTCCTGCATGCACACTAGATGGTTGAACTATCATTCCCCCCATCTGTCAACACTTGAATTGTGGATTGAGCATGGCTATTCTGAGATCTTTATCTGGCCATTCAGGGCATTCCTCTACATTAAGGAGGTTTGTTATGAATCCGAATCACGTTTTCATAGCCTTGGCGTTTGCGTAATGGGTCTGTTTGACAAAAGCATGTACATAACACTTTTCACTACACATTAGTTAGACAGTATCTAATACAAGCCACATTATTTATCAACAATAATATCTTCTCTACATATCTCTGTCACAGTGTACACTTTCACAACAGGTTAGAGCCTGGTAGTAGCGTACAGCAATCCGTGGATTATCAACATCCCATTCTCTAGTTTCCCTTCTCTCGAAAGAATCAAAAGACTTTTTCCAATATCAAATGTTAATCATTCTCATTTAGCAGTACCATTCTCTTGCTCAGGATGTCCACTTACAAAGATGATACCAGGTCAATAATTCTGAGGTCCGGCATACCATTTCTAACTTGGTCGTCGGATCTTCGAAGTGCCCTCGCACAAGAAGATCAGGGAGGGTTCGTGTTTCACAACATTGACGGTATTCGTCCTAAAATTGCACCATCTGCACCAGATAGCTCAGAATCTATCAAAGATCCTTCTTGTCTTGAAAAATTTCTTGATCAATATGAAGCATGGAAAACGAAGGATCTACATGCATACAGAATAATTTTATGAAGAATTGACCAAAGTATTAGACCAGAGTCAACTGATACACAGACAGCTCTGCAGCTCTATAACATGATAGCCAATACCCACAAACCATCTTCCGCCATTCCATATCAAACATCCTTCAATAAACTGATGAATACCAAGCTTACCTCAAGCACAGCGTACTACTGTAACGAGTTTCAACAAAATCTCTCAAATTTCCGTAATGCCGCTGCAAACCTAGAGATAACTGTGAAGAACTCCACAAAATACGGTATTACAGATGGAATGGCGTCGATGATGTTCTTTGAAGGAACATCCCATATCGATTGGCTGCAAACTTGGAGAGCAACGGGAGCCGTAGATAGAGATAATCAGACATATGCATCGCTTGATCAGATGATGGCAACGTTACGATCTGTTTCAGGTGACCGTCATGCCCAACCACAACATGTCAAAGTGGCAGCTCTGTCAATTGGCCGTAGAGACGACGACCTGTGCTACATTCATCCCAAGTTAAATCATACCAATAAAGAATGCCGAGTTCAACATCCTGAGCTCCGAGAGGTTCTTAAAAATAGGTACAAGGAACAGAGTGGACACTTCAATGCCGTAATAGCTCAAGACTATGAAAATGATGATAGTTCTCCTTAAGCTATGACAGTGTTTCCACCGTCCCTCATACGAGCAGCTAGCGCATCTGGTATTTCAATAACGAGAGACTCATTTATATGGGACTCAGGTGCGTTAAATCATTTTATCAACAAACGCTCAGCATTTTCTAGTTTAAATAAACTTGAAACCCCCTTCACCCTTGACCAAGCTATCGATAAAACTTCTCTCAACTATGCGGGTACAGCGCTCATCAAAATTGGAAAATTAGACTTACTTCTTGGTGACGCACTTTATTCTCCAAAATCTTCTATCAACCTGATCTCAGCAGGTCGGGCTTTTCGTCTCGCCAAAATTTCAGAGGATCGCAAAGCTGGTCTTCTCATCCGAAGTGTCAACGGTCGCCAAACTCCAGTAGCTCGGCTTGCTACTACAAGTGATATCTCCATTATAGTCCCACTCTCAGATACCTCGCCTCATAGCTCCAACTCAATCAAACTAGCTGCACCTCTGCTTGCAAAGCCAGCAATTTTCAAACTAACAAAATGCTCATCTGCTGACAGATGGCATCAACGCCTTGGCCATGTCGGGCCTTTGATAATGTCCAAAACGAAGAACTTCGCTCAAGGACCAGGCGCACTAGACACTAGCAATCTCTCACACTGTGAGGCTTGTCATCTCAGTAAAGCACAGCGTACCGTAGTTCGAGAACCTCGTCCTATTCCCTTTGAGCCCCTGGATGAAGTCTTTATTGATATGGTAGGACCCAAAGACCCTAATATTTACAATCAAGCTTATGCCGTTATCATTACAGATGCCACTACACGTATGAGATGGTGGTTTGGTGCTGTTAAGAAAGACGAAATACCGGATCAGCTTATTGAATGGGTATCAGCAATAAAAAATCAGTATGGCAAAATTATTTGCATTTGTTTTTCTGATGAAGGAACCGAGATTCAAAAAAACACGCGGTGGCAGACCATTGCTCGAGATAAAGGCATACCTCAAGATATTTCTTCTCCATACACACCAGAGCAAAACGGGGTGGCAGAGGCAGCCAACAAAATCATCATTACTCGGGCACGCTGTCTATTAATTGATGCTGGTATGCCAGTTTATTTTTGGTTTTGGGCAATTAATCATGAAATTTATCTGACTAATCACATTTACAATCTCTCCACCAGTGACGTACCTATCTTACACTTCAATAAAGGCCTCAATATTGCTCATCATAAATTGCTAGATTTCAGATGTCTCCCATGTTTTGGCTGTAAAGCCTACCGAACGTTGAATAAGCCAGAAAAAGGTGGTAAATTTGACCCAAGAGTACAAATAGGATGGTTTGTTGGTTTCCAAGCCAATACAACTAAGAATGCTATCATTCTCTCCCCGCACAAAACGCCACAACATGAATGGTCTTGGAAAGTCTTCAACACCCCTCATGCCTCTTTCTACGAAAACTGCATGTATGGGCCCACTATGGCAAAGCTCAATGAATCAACACCTTATGAATATCATTCAGGAGGTGGTTTTGGGTTTTACTACCCAGGTACCACGGAGAATGATCTAATACCTCCACCAACGCCTTCATCAAATTTAACGCCATCCCCATCAACACCGTTGCCTCCCAGTCCTTTACCTGAGAGCTCTATTGATGAACAACCGCTTGAGGGGGAGCCAGAAATTCATGAATCGTCCAGCCAGGGGGAGCCAGAGAATACAGAAAAATATGAGGACCATGCGTCACAGCAGGATGACCCTAGTGATCATGAGCACAGCCATAATATTTATGATACCTCAATGACACCTTTCGAGCCCCCAACTTACGTAGGCCAGAAAAGAAGACACTCTTCAAGCCCAGAGCCTCTACCTACAAGTAATCTGGTCCCTATAAGCTCCGTAGAAAATGATCATCTGCAGCAAGAAGATGAGGTTAACTATGATACTTTAATGACTCCTTTTTTCCCTCCATCTTACTCTGGCAAAAAGCGCATCCAGTCACCAAGCCCCCCATCTTCTCCTCCGAGTTCAACAATGATAACTAGTCGCGGACGTACAGTTAAACGCCATGATTACAAACGTCTTAACTCTGGGAGAGCCGTCAAAATACACTCAGACTACACTGATCCAAAATCATGGACAGAAGCGATGACGAGATCAGATGCAGACATGTGGATGGAAGCTGCCAAATCAGAGATGCAATCTCTAATCTCCACCGGCACTGCTATCATTGTAGATCGTAAAGAGGTTCCTAGAGATCGAAATATGCTTACTGGAAAGTGGGTATTCAAACGTAAAACCAATGCAGATGGCTCTTTAGATAAGTACAAAGCACGATGGACTGCACGAGGATTTACACAACTAAAAGGTCTGGACTACTTTGATACATTCGCTCCCACGCCTAGAGCTGAGACAACAAGACTTCTTCTGGCCCTTGGTCATTATCTTGGATGGCATAGAATCCAAGGTGACATCCCAGCAGCTTTTCTCAATCCAAACCTAGACGTTGTACTCTTCATACATATGCCTCAGGGATTCGAGCAAAAAGATAAAGTAATAAGACTTGAGAAAGGGCTCTATGGTCTCAAGCAAGCTGCGGCTTTATGGCATGATAACGCAAAATCGGAGCTACATAACCAGGGACTCGAAGCTACAGAATCTGATGTCTGCCTCTTTTCTAACAAAGAGAAATATCTATTTGTCATACTTCATGTGGATGATTTTGTTGAAGCTTTGTCGTTGAGTGATAGAGATGAGATAGAGGTTTATGGGTCACGATGTATGAGGTTACTGAGTGTGGATGTTGAAGTTCCTTACTATTGTTGTTATACTTGTTAGGGTTTGTTTTTTCTTGTGTTCTATGTACAAGAGGGATGTCTACATCTACAAGTGGGCCAGATCGCTTAGGTCTAGCTAGCGGCTTTCGCCGTTCCTTTCCTTCTCCCCCGCATGGCATCACGTGCTATACAACTACTGCTCACCATGAAGTCCGAGGATGAAAAGCGTTAGATAACAACAGATTTTAAAATTCTTGGCCCAGATAAGAAGAAGATTGTCGGCCTTGCAAGAGCTCTAAAGGAAAAGTTTGATTTTAAGATTGTCACAAGTGATCAGTTCCTGGGAATATTTGTCAGTCACAAGGGGGAAAATCTAAAGCTTTCTCAAGGTTCATATGCGCGTGAATTACTATCGAGACATGGGCTTGCTGACTGCAAGCCAGCGACTACTCCCATGGAACGACGAATGGAGCCATCATCTGAGCCAATTTCGGCTGAGCGCGTAACAATTTTCAATCAGATTGTGGGAGGTCTTCAGTACTTGTCAAACCAAACACGCCCAGATAAATCATTTGCAACAAATCACCTATCCCGATTTCTTACTAATCCGTCCAAAGAGCACCTAACCGCTGCGAGGCACGTACTAAGATATATCTTCAAAAATTCTGACTCCGGTCTTATCTTCACCAAAGATCAAAGTCCTGTTCTGAGGCATTCTAGGACTCAGACTTTGCAGGGGATCCCTCCACAGCACGCTCAACAACTGGATCTCTTATAAGACTCGGAGGTCCAATTTCTTGGAGATCTCATCTACAGCGAGATGTTGTATTCTCTAGCATGGAAGCTGAATACCTTGCACTCACTGAGACCACACAACAAGTTACATGGACTCGCAATATTCTCGAAGAAATCGGACTCAGTGAGCGAATAAAAGGATCAAATTGCACTAGTATTTTCGTAGATAATCAGGCTGCCATTTCATTAACAAAGAACCATGACAATCACAAACGCTCACGTCATGTAAACGTTCGGAACCACTATTGCCAACAGCAATATCATTGTGGGCTAATTGATGTACACTATATACCGATAGGTAAACAACAAGCTGACTCTCTTACCAAGCCCGTATCAACAGTTCGAATTGAATGATTGTAATAATTCTAGTTTTTCATGTATTACTTTTAACACTGTACACAGTGAGGGGGAGTGTTATGAATCCGAATCACGTGTTCATAGCCTTGGCGTTTGCGTAATGGGTCTGTTTGACAAAAGCATGTACATAACACTTTTCACTACACATTAGTT
The DNA here is from genome assembly GCA_900239735.1 of Blumeria hordei DH14. Taxonomy (NCBI): domain Eukaryota; kingdom Fungi; phylum Ascomycota; class Leotiomycetes; order Helotiales; family Erysiphaceae; genus Blumeria; species Blumeria hordei. The sequence continues at coordinate 6,350,928 of OENG01000023.1, forward strand.
AGACAGTATCTAATACAAGCCACATTATTTATCAACAATAATATCTTCTCTACATATCTCTGTCACACAGTGTACACTTTCACAACAAGGTTGAGGGGCAGGTCGGCAACAGACTCCCTTAGATTGACTGGTATTGTCGGGTTATCACCGGTTCAAGATTATGTGCTAGCACAAAGAGTGGGTAACTGAGTTATTGATCTAAAAAACGTATTTCTATCTATCTCTATCATGAATACAGAACGGATGTAAACCCCAACGCCGCACTGACACCACGTGACTAATATCTGTATACTTCTCCCATAGGTAGCCCACCAATGCCAATATTCATATAGGTTTAAATATGCCTTGCGCCCTGAAGAAATCTTTCATCACCCTGTGTATTTGCGCCTCAAGAGTATTGAATAGCTCACTAGTCCAGCTCTCGAAATGGATTTGGTAGTCTCTTAGCAGGAAGTTGTCAAACTCTCCACTGTCCTCTATCATTATAATCCAGTCTATGGTAGCAGTGTCGAGATGTTTCTTGTTGATGATAGAGGTTTTGGTGTCGTAATCTTTGTTGGCATACTCGGATGCGTAAAGTTCTCTGAACCATATTTGGTCCTGTATGCTTTTGTAAGCCATGATTTACAACTTAAGGTTGTCTGTGGGTGGTAATGTGCGTGGTTGACGCAACTCTGTCGGCAGTAGGGCTAAGTATTGTCGGAAAAGCGCCAGACAGTGCTGGTCTTAACGGGCGATGCTGTACTCTATACACGATGGAGATCATTCAGATCTGTCGGAAAAGCGCTGAACTTGTCAGTCTTAACAGGCGAATCTGCTCTTCGCGCCAAATATTGCTTCCTGAGCCTGTAGCAGGGGAGGTTGCGCAAGCTGGCCGCTTTGCCAGAGTCAAATCTCAGCAAGCTGAGGAGGCTCTCTGTACACAGTTATCTTGCCCATCTGTGGTTCCGTGCAACCACTGATCGGTGTTGATACGGCAAAGTATTGTATAAATCAAAAGTACTACGTTGCAACGTGGTGGTTAAATCGTGATTTCTTATTCTCCCTGTTCAGCCCGCAACAGTGAGATACCCTCATTTGCACGGGCTAATTCTATCTAACCTAACTAGGCTTAGCCAAAATCACGTGAAGCTTGATGTTGGATGAAGCTCACAACATAGCCGTTATACACTGTTATGGTGTCCCAAGGTATTAGTCAGGGCTAGCTTAGTAAACTAGGCGAACCATGTACATAGATTATAGAGGACTCACATCCGACTAAATTGAATAAAACACAAGTCTGCACACATTAGTTCATTGCTCCCAACTCACACAATTGTTCTCCTCTCACATCGCTAGTCATCCTTATTTGTCCACTAAGATATCTTCTGCACGCTCATAATCATAACACACACAGTCATCCGCTGGAATGCTAGTGTGAAATAAATGCCAATGTACGTTAAACTTTCCGTGAGGAATGTGCTGATGACAATGATATAGGAAGGTGAATTTGATAACCTAATTAGCCAGACTTACAAATAAGTTATCCTTGGCATTCCAGGATATACAATATTTCAACAATTGGGTTCAATTCTGTCGTGAATGATGAGCACTGGAGATATTCTTGGGATAGACTTAGAGACAGTTGTGATATAATGCTCGAGAACTGAGTTGTAGACTTTAGAAGGGATTATTATTTACTAAAGTATATTGGATAAAGTGTGTGATCTATGTTGGACACTTTTGGGGGCAGTGCCTGACTACCTGTCTAAATACATGAGAAGCTGGTCCGTGCACTGCTATCACTTCTCAACATCCTGATCCTCAACAGATCTCTACAACCACTACGTAGCTTACCTCAATTGTGTAGGCACAGCGACTATATTAATCCATGACCTAGACCATGCACGTCTCTAAGTTATGTTAGCACGGACTAGGATTACAACAAATTCCTATCTGCACAGAAGAAAAGTTCCAGGAGTAGATAACCCACAATGCCAATGTGGATATCAGTCCCAGAATGTGAAGCATATGGTCATGGCCTGCACCAGCTGGGCCAAAGGAAGAGGAGAAATACTAAGAAAGGCAGAAAACCGGTCATTCGAGGCCATGATGGACAGTCCAAAAGATATGGCAAGTATTACAAAATGGATCCAGCAGGAAGGATGGCTAGAACAGATTCGACTGACGCTTGAAGTCGAGGCTACAATGAGGGAGAGAGAAGAGGGTTGAAGGTTGACAGACTTCTCCCAGTAGCAAGGAAGGGAACGATATTCACACTGGACATGACAGTGATAGTGCACTTCCTAAAGGTAACACAACTTTAAAGTGTAAATAAATTGAAAAGTTGAGGGGGTTTTTACCATAAAGGTTTCCTCCTATATAAATATTAGAGTTTGTAGACACCTGCATGGGCCCATAGGGTGCCAAATCAGGTCAATGAAATCAAATTCAAAAATGGTGGCCAATTACTGTCTATTTTCTACATACATCTCGGAACTGTCCACCGAGGGGAGGCTACTTAAGGTGTCCCAACTCCCAATGTGCTAACCAAATTCTCTACTCTACTAAACCATATCCTTGATATTCCGAGTGGGCTTGTCATAGAAAATCTGGGTAGTGTTGGACCATTATTCCATATGAGACTTGCTGCAACAATATCCTGTTTAAATATTTGTTGCAACCCTGTATTTGTATGGCTGGGTTAGACATCCCTCCAAATAGTTAGGCCAATGACATAATTATGATTCGTGTTTTTGCAACAGTCACTAAGAGATAGGTGCAGCCTGTAACTGTTTCCTAATCAGTCCTGGCTCGTTCATCCATGACCCAGCCTTAGGTGACTTAGGCCCTAGCCTATGACTGTCACAAATCATCTAAGGGATTCCGCGTCGCACCCAGTCAACCGAGTCATGACGTACATACAATAACATAATTTAGGAATTGTAATGGTTACAGTGTTGTGATAGCAACAGTTGCCACTCGGAGTACTAGTTAGTTGCTACGTGAGAACTGTGGACTATTACACCCTTGGTTATAGTATTGATGCTCGTGTACTCAAGGAAACTCTGGGACTGGATTTAGACTGTAGCTTTTTGTCTTGTAAATTACCTTTGTTTTAGAATCTAATCATTAATCTGAATATCTCGTCTTCATTATCAGGCTCTGTCTTCGTCCTCGTCTACGTCCTAGTCTTCGTTCTCATCATAGTCACGTCCTCGTGTTGTAGTTATGAGCTGTGAGGTATATGGCGATTAAATGACTCTGCTGTCCTTCGGTGGAGTGGCACGGGCTCATGTGCAATGGTGAGTCGCGGAGATGGCGCGCTCACGCTGGGTGATGGCACGATGGACACTGAGTGCGTATCACTGTGGCCAAATGGGTGTCAGTAGGTATCAAATGTGAACTCTTACTGACAATGGTGATCTATGAAGGTGATGCTAGATGTGCATCCCGACGATTGATAATATCATCTAATGGATGATGTGAAGTATGATATTATTTTGGATAGATTAATTCACTAAACTCGGCAGGTGAAGAGATTGTAAAGTACATGAACAGCGTCTGTGCACCAGCCTGTATTTTCCACCCTTTCCTAATACAGCAGCCCATCCTCCGTTCCCCTGTCTCCTAACAACTCAACCGAGCCAGCACAACACCTCGTCCGTGACAATGACATTACCCCTCCCGTTCTCCTTTCCTTGTCATTATTTTAGTCTCATAAGCATCTAGTGCAACAATCTCTTGAAAATCAACTTCAGGATGCCATGATGTTTTGGCATTGTAACAGCTGTTAAGCCTAAGGATTCCTGTAGCCTACGCTAGCTAGCGCAGGCAATGACACTAAGGGAATCTTCGGGAAGGATCTCAGAATACTTGGAGCTTAGAAGATTCTCAGTGAACCTTCTGGAAGCAGTCTGAAGGTTCATGAGGATGACAGGTGTATTGAGAATTTTCTAGGGAATTGTCAAAGAGTCCATATTATTCTAGTCATTGGGAGAACCTTATAGAAGAATAGTATCTCAGGGTGTATATAAATTGGTAGTCTAGCTATAGGAAGTCTCTCTCCAGAGAATGAAAATTAATATACTGTACCTACAAGATCGCCCATGCATTTTGTACTGAAACTGTGACAGGTATATTCTGTCCATTTCACAAGTACTTCATTCCTGCTTCCTCCCCCTATTTTTTTAATCCTTGAGTCTAGAATTTCTTCAATTCTAAATTCTATATCTCCAGAGTTAGTCAGAACTCCTTGTTGAAATATGATATATCTTGGAACGCCATGAATAACTCATTTGTAAGTCTGGCTAATTAGACTATCAAATTCCCCATCCTATATCATTGTCATCAGTAAATCCCGCACGGAAAGTTTAACGTATATTGGCATTTATTTCACACTAGCATTCCATCAGATGATTATGTCTCAAATGCAGGTTATAGGTTTCTCGGATCTATTACCGACACACATGTATTTAGCTTTACATTTCTGTCACATAGATCTGTATGTATATAGATCTACATCTACAGGGATCATAACTTATGATCCATGGAGATTGATAAATACTGGTCAAAAACCACAGTTGATAAGATATGCGCACACGCAATCTCACTCTTATCAGCTCAGTTTTACTCAGAACCATACATCTCAATACACTTGCTTTCACAGACTAAACCATCATGATGAAGTATTGAAGGTAGGAGCGAAGATGTACTATCTTCGTCGATTAATACTCTAGAATTCTCCCTGTCATGACATCATCTAGATCGGAATAATCTTACTTGGGTGTTTATGACGTCAATTAATCAATAGCATGCGATATTCTTAAGTCACTGAGAGTATGATATCACCGAAAGTATGACATCATGAAACTCATGATATTATGGAAAGTGTGATGGTTAACTGGATTTGGCTATGTATATAAGAGAGTTAGTATTAGAATATTCAGACCTCACGCAACGTCTTCTGAAAAATATATACGCTTCTTCTTCTAACTTCATCTCTTCTTTGGGAAGACCATTACATTGCCTCACTTCTTTTGTCTCCTTCACTCCTCTCAGTGACACCTCAGCCTAAGTTATTGTCGTATGATCCCCATTCCATTTACGATCTCATTTCGTACCCTGTGGAACTATCGCTATATTAGACTCCTTGAGACTTGCTTCCAGTCAATTCTTCCTTCTACAACTTCATACAAGACTTACTGTATTGGTCTAACCGCCAACACTGATTCTGCTATAACCTCCATACTCGCTCAAGCTCATAACTTTAACACTCCTGGTGGTTGTAAACCATCCATCTTCTGATATGGGAGTGGAATTTTGCTAGCTGGTCTTAGAAGAGATGTATGGAATTTATTGTGAATGCCTTTAGGCGTGTCTAGCTCATAAAAGTATACAGAATCTACAAATTTCCTAATGAAAGTGTATTTGGCATGTATCCATTCAAGCTTTTTAGATGGCCTCTCAGTAGTAATATTCTTTAGATTAAGCCAGACTTTATTCCCAGGTTGGTAGCTTGGTGCAAAATCTCTCGAGCTATTTGCATATTTTTCCTGGGACTATTGGGTGATTGGCATTGAAGTATGTGCAAATTGATGAGCTTGTTGTAGTTTCTCAACAACTTGTTGTCCTCTGAAAGCTGGTGTTCCTGGTGATTGATTCTCCCTTTGAGCTGTTGAAATCGAGCTAGCATCACATCCATGGATCATGAAGAATGGACTTATTTCTGTTGTTGTTATTTTTTTATTGATTGAGACCTGTGACAGTGGAATCCACTCTTTCCAGTCTATCTGTTCATAGGTAATAAATATCCTCAGATATGTCTCTACCTCTCGATTTGCTCTCTCAGTTGATCCATTAGTTCCTGGATGACATGCTGTCGAAAGTCTCTGATTAATATTGAGTCTGAGGCATATAATTTTCCAAAAAGCATTGACAAACTGAGGACCTCTATCCGAGACAATTGCCTTCGGAATCCAGTGGTGTGGTAGATAGAATTCAAAAATAATTTAGCCAGTCCTATTGCATCAAAGTTATCTGGCGGCACTGGCATGAGGATGAGCCCTTTGCTTAGCCTGTCGGTTATAAGTAGGAGTATGGTTATTTTTTTCAGGTCCAGAGGGACGAAGGCCAGTGATAAAATCCATAGATATTTCCTGCCATATTTGTGATGGCATGGGCAGTGGCTTGAGAAAGCCTTTCTTATTATCCCTCCAAATTGTTGTCCTACCACAAACATCATAGTTTCTAACAAATTTTCTAATCTCCTGATTTGATCCTAGCCATAAGAAGTTCCTGGACACCAGAGAAATTGTGGCATCTCTTCCTGGGTGACCCGAGAGGAATGAATCATGAATTTTCTATATGACAGCTATAGTAAGAGGCTCAAAATTAGGCAACCAAACTCTTTCTCTATAATGCAATATGTTTTCGGCTGAAATTGAAAATTCTCCAGTTGCAATCCTAAGTTTCAGATCAGTAGCAAATTTTCTGTCTTATTCTTTAATGGCATTGAATGCTTTCAGATAATTTTCAATTATTTCTCCTGATTTGAAGGCCTCATTCCATAAGTTTTTGAGGACTGGATCATCTAAAAATGGACATTCCAGGTCTTTAATGTTTAATGAATTAATCCAAAGCTTTGGTTTCAGTAGGGTATTTTCTCGAGAAGCAATCCTTGAATCTGAGGCATCCTTAGGAATACCCTGTTCTCTTCTAGAAATTGCAACCGGTATAGTACTAGACTTTCCAGGTCTATACTTAAGCTGGAAGTTCAGAGGAGTAATAGGTTCCATCCATCTGACTTGTCTTTCATTTAGGACCCTTTTCTTTTCAAATGGCTCCAAATTTTTGTGGTCTGTAAGAATATAAAATGCTTTCTTGAGTTCACTGAGCTCACTATTCCACTCCTTGATGCATTTTACAATTGCTAGTAGCCCCTTATCATGAATGTCGTAATTTGTCACAGGATTGGGACTTCGATATTTTCTCAGAGAGAAGGGAAAGAAAGATGATTGATCGCTCTATCCTCCATGATCTTACTTCTGTTTAAGTACAAGTTCGCTCGTCTTCTTTCAGTAAGTTTGCATCGTCCAGACCATGTAATCTCCCCATCCCGTCTTACAAACATTGTTTGTTATCTAATCTTAAATACAAGATAAAACATAATGAGCGTTAATATTGCAAACAGTAAAATGCAGGCATAACCAATTATAGTATATAATTTCAGATGATAACCTAAATACAAACAAACAAAGAATGACTGCAGGGGGATAATAATAGACACATTGTGTAACGCACGGATGACTGCGTGTGCCTCCTTATCAGCCTTATTCAGCCTCATATGCGGGTCTCGATTAGTTCGACATAATTACACTCCGCTGAAAGGTGTTTGACTGAAAAGAATGCAACTGGTCTCCATACCTTAGATACTGGGTCATGTTGAGTTAAGGCTCCTCCAACAGCCCATCCTGATGAGTCTTGCTCGAGCTGTGTTTCAAAATCTGGATTGAATGAGGCTAGAACAGGCTCCTTCTTAAAGAATTTCTTCAATTGCTGAAAGGATTCTTTACAATCTCTATCCCATTCAAACTTCTGATTTTTTTGGTGAGATTTGTCAGGGGCCTTGTTAGTTTTGCAAAATCTTTAGTGAAAAGCCTATAATAGTTGGCAAAACCGAGAAATGATCTTACTGATTTAAGGTTTGTTGGCGACTTCCATTCAGTGATTGCTTCTACTTTAGCAGGGTCCATCCTAATTCGAGATCCCACATCAATGATGTATCTCAGATACTTGGTCTTCTTAGTTTCAAACTCGCACTTTGAGATATCTAAATATAGCCCATTTTCTAGCAATCTTGATAACACCTTGGAAACCTTTTCCCGATGGTCTGTTATTGTCCCAGATGTGGAGATAAGAATATCATCAACACATGGTAAGCAAAAGTCATCCAAGTACTCCCTAAGAACCCAGTTGATTTATTTCTGGAAAGTTGCATGTGATCAAGTAAGTCCAAGAGGGCAGAATTTCCACTCGAATAAACCATACCTTGTTCTGAAAGCAGTCTTCCACTCTTCACCTTTTGCCATCCTTATTCTGTGAAATGTGGCTGATACGTCTAATTTTGTTAGCCATTTGGCGGAATTTAGGGCATTTAATGTCTCTTTAATGAGAGGAAGAGGATATCTGTCTTTCTTTGTGATGGCATTTATTCCTCTGTAGTTCACACAGAATCTCAGGCCAACTCTAGGCTTTCTTGCAAATAGAACCGGTGCTGTGGCAGAAGATTTACTTTGTTGTATAAAATCCTTATCTAGTAGGCTGGTGAGTTCTTTTCGTAGCACAAGTAACTCATCATGACTCGTATTGTATAAAGGTCCCCATGGTACAGGTCTATCATTTCCATTCTCGTCTTTCTCAAGAGGTATTTCATGATCAATTCCAGGCCTGTGGACTGGAAGAACCCCTGCTTATTTGGGGTTGAAAACCTGTGCATAAGACTTGTAGGTTTCGGGTAACAGTGAGACTATTTCTTTCAGAGATAGCTGTGTCTTTGGCCTCAGTGCTTTCTCAATGTCAGATAAAGAGGCTGTAAATACTTTTATTGTCTGATTCTTTTTTGCTCTATTTGCAAGGCCTGCAAATGTCGAGGCCATTACTTGATTTACTGTGAATGCAGAATCTCCACATTGTTTGTTTCTCTCTTCTAGAGCTTCATTACTTATGAGCATTAAACCATATTGTTTGAATCATAATTGAGAATTCACTGAGTCTAGCTCTGCGTGGCAATACTTTAGCCAGGGCATTCCCAGGATCAAATCTTCTGTCTGATTAAGTACCACACAAGCCCAAGCTTTTTCAATTTTTAGACCTCTAATATCCAAGCTGAAGCAGGCTACTTGGTCAATTACTCCAGCAATGTTATCTAAGACTCCAGTGATAGCTCTTGTTTGTAGAGAAGAACTTGCTAATTTAAGTTTCAACAGCTTTCTCTTGCTTATGGTTGCAAAGGCTGATGATCCAGGTTCAATAAGAGAGCGCAATTGATAAGATTCATCGATGAGAGCAGTTGTGTGGAAAAGTTCACAGTCCATATTAGGTTTGAATAGATTCCATTTTTCTTTAGATACAATGCCCCTATTGAAAACTTTCTCAACTTTTGGCTCTCCTTCAGGCTGAGCCATTCTTTGCAGTTCTTTCTCTCCTTTGCTAGATAATCCGACCACATTAATATTTGCTGTCTTAATTGGTGGCAAATATTCGCTATTAGGAACAATATGTCCCTTATGGCTGCATCTTAGACATAGTCCTTTCTTCTTTCTAAAGGCCAGTTCATCTTTTGTGACCCAGGTTGCCCTTTTTTGTTGAGTCTGGGCCAATAATGTAGCTACTGTTGGTTTCTAGTCCATCTGCATAGAGCCTTTTTTATAAGGTAGTTTTGTGTTTGGGCCTTAACTTTCTGCTGCGTGAAATTCTGGATATTGCTGGTTTATGGCCTCCAAATCACTGTGGAGAGTATGTACGTTTGAAATTAATTCAGACCATGAACTTCTTAGAGATGGTCCAAGTAGAACGCACTGGAGCTCTCTTGTGAGGGCTTTTTTGAGTAAGGAGATCTTTTGACTGTCAGAATACAAGGACCAGCCAGCATTTGCCAAAACTGTTTCAAATTTCATCAAGAATAGTGGAAATGGTTCCTCCTCTTTCTGCTTTATCCTGTAGAGCTCTCTCTCAGCTCTTGCTTTTTTAATGGGATCCCCAAATATAGCGTTGAGGTATTCCAAGAAGTCGATTCCTTTGCTTTCTCCATTTAATTAGAATGGTTCCGGAGATTGTAAGAATGACATACCAAGTATGAGGATGAGTTAGAGTTATGATGAATGTGTTTAATGTACGACGAAGTCTACTGATGTGTAATGGACAGTTAATTGTAAGGAAATTGCTGTAATTCTATCTGTGTAGCGAGAAGTCCCTCTATATACATGAAAGCGGGGTTTTCCGCACACTAGTGTAAATTCCAACATACTTCCTTATCTAACCTAAATGGGAAAGTTGTTGGAGATCCTGAAGCCAATGTATGCTGTAAGGCATCTATTGGCTAATTATTATTCATGCCAGTGAGTGATGATATAGGTTAATCATATCTCATGGCGTCAGTGCATATTATTCTAATATGAACTATTTGTCTACTGCAGTCATGTTGCTGCCTTAATTACAACACATTTTCTGACAGGGTTCTTGCTGTAGTAGAAACCATCTTTATAGCATCATCATCAAATCGCGAGTAAATGTACATGAGCTGATCGAAGTGAGATCCGAGAGCTTCGCCGTCCCTTAGTAACTTTTGCTGTGCTCTAAGATGCCATTCATCCCACATTGTCCTATATTCTTTAAATTTATCAATTTGTGGCAGCCTCTCTTTGATATCTTTAGGCTGCTCTATTTTTGTAATCTCTGGTATTATTTTAACCTGCCTTGCTTTGTATAGGGTCTTAGTGGTAGATTGTGCATGTTTCTGTTACGGGATTAATCCCTTGTGTTTGTACTGTCTGCGCCAGTACGGTAAGGATGGAATATAGGGCCTAGCCAGCTACGGGGTCTACCAACGTTGCGGTCTGGATATGGTTGCTTAGCAACATAGATTGTTATGATCGGCGCTGACAATTACAATTCCTTATGTATACAGCGAGAAGTAGGAAATCTTCTTTCTCTAGATTTCATTAATTAACTGATTTATTCTGGACTTGCTCTGCTGTATACCAACACCAATTGATCCGGCGACAAATTAATGAAATCTCTCTCTAAACTAACCCTTTATCAGCGCATGAAGATACGTGTTCCGTCTGATATAGAATCATCTCCAGCTCACTCCAGCGAATCCTCTGAAGACGAATTTTACAATACCGTAGAAATTCTTGATAACTTACCACCCAACAGCCTAATGAACGACTCATCTCAGTTCCGTTCCACCCATGAATCCTCAAGCAACCAAATGATGAGGGACGTGAATTTTGGCAGGTGGGATGGAGCGGCTCTTACATGGCCTACTCATCATCAGCTTCTTCAGGTCCAATGCGAGGTATACGCACCATTTCTAGTCACAGAGATCGCAATTTGTATGAAGATTTACGAAAGTATTCCGGAACCACAGCGTCAGCGAATTCGAAGTCACTGGATGAAGTATGGAACCCACACAGTGAGTTACAACTGGAGGGAATTCTTAGGAAAATGTAACGAGGCATACTTTGACAAGGTTGGTGCTGAAAAAGCTGAACTTAAGCTACACTCGATGAAACAAGGTGAAGCCCAAATCTTCAGACAGTTTCTACAAGAGTGGGAGCTTCAATTCGAATATGCTGGAGGTCACGAATGGCCAGAAAGACTTAAAGTAAACCAGCTTCGCAGATCGATCAGTGAGAAGCTTCTTGACAAGATCGACGCCTTAAAGATGCCCAAAGATAACTACCATGCCTGGGTCGAGGACGTGGCCGAAGTAGCCTCGAATATCGAAATGCGGGATAATTTCGTTCGTAAGGGAGAGTCCCAAATTACTCAATATACTACCCGAACAAGATTGCTCAGAGTGAGACTGCCCAATCACGGCCAAATTTCACGATAAAGCGCTACCTTTCACACCAGCATCCAGGATGGACCATGAAGGGGATATAGTAATGGGTGGTATGAAGGTCGATTTGAATGAGCTAGCCGTCTTGATCACATCTTTGAATACAAAACCCAATGGTAAGCGGAATGGGAGTAAAACCCTGGAGCCAAAACCACCTGCACCTTGGCGAAGTGAAAAAGAGTTTAATACCCTTCGTGAAAGAGATGTGTGTCTGAGATGTGAAAAACCTGGACACATTTCGCGATTCTGCAGGAAATTTGGACCCCCTAAGCGGCCCACCGAAATCAATAACATGCAGGAGTTGAGTCATTTCTTGGAGCAGGATATGTCGGGAAAAGATTAACCTCCAGTCACAGTCGCGACTGGAGAGGAAGGGGATTGAAGACAGATAGTAAAATGGATAAAAATAAAATACACGATATAATTGGCAAATTACACGGCAAACCAGTTTTAATTGATGCAATAATTAATTCTACATGTATTCCTGCGTTAGTCGATTTAGGTTGCACAATTTATTCAGTTTTAAGTGATTCTATTGCAACACGTCTCAACCTCCCGCGCCAAAAAGTTCCCCCTAGAGAGCTCAAACTAGCAAAAGATTCTGATAAAGATACGAAATTGATAGTAGACGAGATCTGCTGGGCAGATATCGACTTAGATGGGAAGTGCAGTACCATTTGTGGGTATGTCATTCCTGGACTAGCACATGATATAATTCTCGGAGAGCCATGGATGAGGTACAACGACGTTGTATACAGAGCTCGAGATAGAGTGTTATTCCTAGAAAGAGAAAAGCACATCATTCGCACCCATGGTTCGACATCTCCTACAGTTAAGGTTGAAATGATCCGACATACAGCAATGTCAGCTTTCTTAAGAAGAGCAGAGAAACAGCAGGGTCTTGGAGAAGACAGGAAAACTATATCGGTGTACGCAGCATCAGTCAATGATATCAATAAAATGCTGGCACCTAAAAGACAATTTTCTCGACAAGAAATAAAAGCCAAACTCCCTGAACAGCTACGCCACCATTTTTCAATATTTGAAGCTGACAAAAATGATGAAACTGATCTACCACCCCTTCGAAAAGGCGTAGATCTGGCTATTGAAATCGAAAAGGATGAGCAGGGGCGGCTAAGGATCTTCCGCGAGGTCCAATATATGGTATGTCACGGGATGAGCTGCTATGTCTCAGAAAGGAAATTACTCAGCTTCTCGATCGTAACTGGATCAGAGCTAGTAGCTCGCCAGGAGGAGCTCCTGTCCTGTTTGTAAAGAAACCCGGCGGAGGATTACGATTCTGTGTTGACTATCGGTCCTTGAACGCAATTACCAAAAAAGACAGGTACCCCCTTCCTCTAATCAAAGAAACTTTTCAATCTATCTCTACGGCAAGCTGGTTCTCGAAAGTTGATGTCAGCGCAGCCTTCCATCGACTCAGAATTAAAGAGGGAGATGAATGGAAAACAGCATTTCAAACTAGGCTGGGCAAGTTCGAATGGTTAGTAATGCCTTTTGGCTTAACAGGTGCCCCTGCAGCATGGCAAAGATGGATAAATAGCCTGTTGCACGGGTATCTTGATGAATTCTGCACCGCCTATCTCGACGATGTGCTTATCTGGAGCGATGGATCAGAAAATGATCATCTAGAAAAAGTAAACAAAATCCTTGAGCGCCTGGCGAGCGTGGGATTAAAATTAGATTTAAAAAAGTGTGACTTTGCTGTAAAAGAGGTAAAGTATCTCGGATTCATTGTTACCGCAGGAAAAGGTATTTCAGTCGATCCAGAAAAAATCGAGGCTATCAAGAGATGGGATCTACCTCGAACCCAAACTGGAGTGCGTAGCTTCTTAGGCTTTGCAAATTTTTACCGAGATTTTATAGATGAGTTCGCAAGCTTGAGCGCTCCCCTCCAGCGTTACACCAAAAAGGAGTTCTCTGGGAAAGGAAAAATTCAATTAGATCATCAAGCTCGTCAATCTTTCGAGAAACTGAAGAATTACTTTATATCCGCACCAATACTTGCGCTATTTGACCCAGAACGCAAAACAGTACTCGAGACTGACTGTTCAGGATGGGCGATGGGTGCTTGCCTGTCTCAATGGGATTCATCTGGAAGATTACGGCCCATTGGATACTTTTCAAAAAAATTGTCGCCCTGTGAATGCAACTATGATATCCATGACAAGGAATTATTGGCTATTGTTCGGGCAGTAGAGTTTTGGAGATCAGAATTAATGTCGCTAAAACACGACATTGAAATACTGACTGATCATAAAAACTTGCAGTACTTCATGAATAAAAGGACCCTTTCAGAGAGACAAATAAGATGGAAATCATTGCTTGATGATCTGCCAGGGATTAAGCTGAACTATAGACCAGGTAAAGACGCCGTCAGGCCGGACGCTCTATCAAGACTTGAACAAGATACCCCAAAAGATGCCAACGACTCCCGACTCCTTCACCGCCACATGCAGCTAATTCCAAATAATTGGATAGAACCTAAATTTCAGGTACCAATCAATAATATTCGTACCTCAATTGTGAATTATAATGCGCCGTTTGAAGATATGGAGCTCGTTCGTCTCTGGGAGATAGGTGTCCAGGTGGATGGTCAATTTAGAGATATTACAAAAGCTCTGAAAGAGGACAAGAGATGCTTCCCCCTTCGGTAAAGTCCAAAATTTCCATTTCAGAATGCTTGATAGACCAAAATAATCACATCAGATGGAGAAATCGACTTCTAATTCCCGAATATGAGCCTCTGCAGACAGCGTTAATACATAAAGCACACGACTCACCAGTAACAGGACATCCTGGACGAGAAGTAACGTTGAGTATTCTGAATAGAGACTTCTACTGGCCTCATATGAGCAATATGGTACGACAATTCGTACGTAACTGCGACACTTGTGGTCGAACGCACGTATGGCGGGATAAAAAACGCGGATTTCTCAAACCATTGCCCATTCCAGAGCGTTTCCATCAAGAATTGTCTATTGATTTTATGACAGATTTACCTGCTAATAATAACCAGCCACGCTACTTAATGGTGATAACAGATAGATTGAGTAAAGAGATTATCCTCGAGGCTATGGACACAATGGCTGCCGAATCCTGCGCAAATATATTCTTAAATTGCTTCTACCGATTTCATGGTTTCCCCAAAGCCATAACTTCTGATCGCGGAAGCAACTGGGTTGGAGACTTTTGGAGGCGACTTTGTGAACGGACTGGCATACAACAGCGACTCTCCACAGCCTTCCATCCGCAAACCGATGGAGCGACTGAAAGGGCTAACCAGGAAGTTCAGGCTTACCTCCGTGCATTTGTCACTTATTCTCAGACTGACTGGTCAGAACTACTTCCTGCAGCTCAGTTGGCACTAAATAATAGAGATTCTTCGCTTGGATATAGCCCATTTTTTCTAATACATGGATATCATGTTCCAGCTCTTCAAACTAGCGAGACAAATCTTACTCAGTGCACCTCCTCAAAAGCCCGTAAAGCAGATAGCCTAGTTAAAAAACTCGAGGAAGGCCAAGCTTTAGCTCAAGCTTCCATGGCGTGGCGTCAGCAGATAATGGAAGATACTGCAAATAGAGGTCGACAACAGGCAGAAATCTTTAGAGAAGGCGACTGTGTATGGCTTAACTTAAAAAACATCTCAAC
Organism: Blumeria hordei DH14; assembly: GCA_900239735.1. Classification (NCBI taxonomy): domain Eukaryota; kingdom Fungi; phylum Ascomycota; class Leotiomycetes; order Helotiales; family Erysiphaceae; genus Blumeria; species Blumeria hordei. The sequence goes on from OENG01000023.1 coordinate 6,366,205, forward strand.
GCCAAGACCTTCGAAGAAACTCGCTTGGTTGCACGCAAAATATAGGGTCCTGAAGATAATCTCTCCCCATGTGATCGAGTTAGATGTCCCAATAGGTATTCATCCTCGCTTCCATGTCGATATGCTAAAGAAGGCTGCCAATGATCCATTACCTTCGCAACAGCAAGACGACAATCAACCAGCACCGGCTGATACTTCAGTACCACGGAATGAACAAGAGTTTGAAATTGAGAGGATCCTCAAGGCCGAGAATGTACGTCGTGGAAGGGGAAAACGACGCGTAGTACTTGTAAAGTGGAAAGGACAGTTGGAGCCAACCTGGGAACCACGTTCAGAAGTTGAGAATACCGTCGCTCTCGAAATTTTCGAGAAAAGATATGGAGCCACAGATAACGTTGGAGAAAAAAATATTGGTATGTATACTGGTGTGCGAAGACATTCTAAATAGGGGGGTAATGTTACGGGATTAATCCCTTGTGTTTGTACTGTCTGCGCCAGTACGGTAAGGATGGAATATAGGGCCTAGCCAGCTACGGGGTCTACCAACGTTGCGGTCTGGATATGGTTGCTTAGCAACATAGATTGTTATGATCGGCGCTGACAATTACAATTCCTTATGTATACAGCGAGAAGTAGGAAATCTTCTTTCTCTAGATTTCATTAATTAACTGATTTATTCTGGACTTGCTCTGCTGTATACCAACACCAATTGATCCGGCGACAGTTTCCTGATGTTATTTATAAGCTTGCTTTGCTCCTTCATCTCTGAATTTTGCTGATCTAATTGTTGCTGTAGCTATCAATAAACTCCAGGAGCTGTTAGTTTTGAGACTCTCCATCATTTTTATCCATTAAATTTGACATGATTGATAACCTAAAAAAAAGGCTACAAAAGAGCAAGCAGCAGCTTAAATAACAGTATTACTATTGTGGTTATGAGCAATGCGGAAGCTATACTACTGAGTAGTGCTGGAGCGGTTAATGTTATTAGCTGTGGGTGACAGTGAATAGACTTATACAATATTGTGCTGTAAGGATATGAACAGAAATTGTAAGAATAAACCTGTGTCATTTTATTGTGGGTTCACCTAGGAGATTATATACATGCTCGCTTAACTGATACACTAGTGATATTGTACTGTGGCCTATGGCCTCACGCGATGCCCTAATCTAGACTACTCTGTTATTGCACATCATAACAATTACTGAATATAGCAACTAGATAGCTTCCAAAAAAACTTGATATATTTTCAGTAGAAAAATAATGATGATTATATGCTAAAGTAAATGAATTCGAAACTCGGATTTATTTAAAACTTAGAAGCTTTGAACTAAACTGGTGAGATACAATGATTGTGAAATATTTGATAAATTTCAGCAATTCATTTTATTTTAAAAAAAAATAATAAACAGCAGTAATCAATATTACCTGCACTTGATCATGTAACTGAGGTTAATAAAAATACTTGTCCTCAGGGGTATTGGAACAATTAATTTGGTTGTGTAAGAATTCACAGCAAAATTATGCAAAGGCCACATGACTGTATAGAACTGAGCCAGATCGAGAAGGCAATTAATCATCAAAAGAACTCACTATATTATTCTTCTATACTACTACGAGAGTCTGATTTAATACCTCTCTCTGTGATCCCTTGTCACCCCCAACTAGTGCATGAGGCTATTCTAGTACCTTCTTCAATGCCCCCCATATGCGCAATCAGTAAGTTCAATATCCCTGTTATAGATCTGCATCTTGCCTATGAACTGCACCCCTGTATAATAAACTTACGTCTGCTTACAGGTTGAGTCTATTTTGGGTTTGAAGTTGGTGGTCCCTGCATGATGTTTGAAGATTTTTCTTTGTGATTCCCTTATATCAGGTAAACTATTATCCGAAGATAGATACCAAATTTATAGCTATAGTTTAGGAGAGAGATATACAAAATCAATCGAACCCAATCGAACAATTGTTCTCCTTATGTACTGCAGTACTCTCATTACTTCAAGTGTGTGACGGTCTCAAAGTGGCGTTTTATTCAAACTGAACTCAGAGCTAGATAGAAATGAAAATCTTAAAGTAACAAGCGGAGACATGACAGAAAGGCTCCTATTTATTTACAAGATTATGATCTCGATCCCTCATTTCATACCATTCTCAAAATAGATCATGACCCGTCCTCCGACAAACACCAGCATCTCCGTCTATTTTAATTTAGCTTCATTTTAATGTTAGCAATTTTAGTTATTAAAATAGTTATGATGCATGTGGCTTAGATGACTCACGACTGGTGTTCGAGTCGTCCTGTCTGCAATCTAAATTTGTCATTTAAGAATAGATTTGCATGAACTGAGCCAAGGCCTATACTTGGGTCTATTGAGTCATGGAGGGGTTCATGACATGTATGGTGTTTAACATGGTTGGAAGAGTTCAAGCCTTATTTGTTAGGCAGCAGCCTAATGATAACCAGGTATGAGCCTGTGACAAAGAGAACCTATTAGCTTGTAGTGTATGACCTTTGTCATACCAACAAGGGGAGTTCACAATAATGTAAGAGTCAGAAGTAGAATTGTATTCAAATTGTACTGTAGGCTGTATTGAAGATTGTGAATTAAAGAAAGAAAATGAGGTGGAAATGTTCTCTGTTATATACATGATTGGTGGTCAATGATTACAGTGTCTTATGGGGTGTAGTTGTACTATTGGCAAAATGACTGGGTTTAGATCCCTGTACATATTGCCTTAATTGGTCTGGTCTTCATGCAGGCCCATGTCTAGTTTATGAACTAGTTTTTCAAGCAAGGGGTACTATCCAATGATATTCTGTGAAAGTCTAAATTATGGAGATGGTTTTCAACTCTAGGGGAATAATCACGAGAAGAGGAAGTGGCAGGAAGGCAGCTCTAAGGTAGAGGTAGAAGAAGTAGATTGGCTATGAGGAGGGAGTGTCTACGAACAGGCAGAGACTATATGCTGACGTGCACGTACCACATGTACGTACGTCATCTTACCTAAGGCCAGGTTGAGGCGAGGCCGTAACTGGAATTGAACAATGATCCTCATTTAAAAAAAAACCACATCACATTTTCATCCCACATAGCATTAACCATTACCCTTTTCTACAAGAATTTCCATCGGGTGCAATGGCCTCAGCCATTGTATCATCATTGTCAGCGCTCTCCAATACAGGAGGGCAACTTCACCCAAGCCTGCTTGGCATTGTGAATACAATGCAAAAAGCAGAACAAGAACGGAAATAAAGACTGGTTATAGCCCAGGAATATCTAGAACTAATCGAATCCTGGGCTAAGAACAAAGGAGAGAAACAAGCAGCAGCAGTTGTCGCAACTCTGCTGGAAAACATCACGCCTGTTATCACTGCCTTTGCAGTAGACCAGGCAGAAGTATCTAACTTTCCAAGTAAGGAGCCCCCCACCATGGCAAGCACTCCAAAAGCAGTCGCGCCTAGGAACAATTCAGCTGTTGAGGATCATAGCCACGCCTTACTGTCAAGGCCTCAAGACACCAGCTCGCTCTTGGTGACAGTTGCCCGCAAAGCGGCCAAGCTACTGACACCATCAAATGTGCAAGTTTCCCGAAGGCCTGCTCTATCAAGCCTCTCAAAACCACAGACAACCCCAAAGGATGACAAACGCCTGTTCCTTCGATTGGGGAGAGATCACCACTGGCACAAGCTATCGCCAGTCACGATCAAGAAGATAATTACCGAAAAAGCTGGGATAGCAACTTCTACTATCACTTCCATGTACCAAGTCAGGTCGGGAATCGCTCTCGAATGCGCTCAGATGCATTGACAGACACAATCATCAGAATTACTCTTTCCTTATAGGAATACAACACTGTGATCAAGGCAGCTTCACTATGGGAATCTCTGTTAGTCCCTCGTGTTCTATTGTATATCAGGACGCTTGAAGGCAGCATTCCAGTCACCAAAGATATGGTGAAGAATGAGTGCCAGGCTGTATGCGGCACCACACCAATCCAGGTACGGCCCACAGAAACAAAACTTGGCCAACACTCAACGAGCTGGATCATTCATTTCCGACAGAAACCAGCGAATACCAAGTTCCGTCTCTTCGACAAGAGCGTGCCGGCAATCGATCTAGCAATGCCAATGTTGCTGGGGATTCCACACAACGCGCTCCTGTAGCCGGAGCCAACAATGTGGGAGATCCGGGGGAACCCATGAGACATCAGAGTGCCAGACAAAGGTGTCAAAGTGCTCAAATTGTGCGGGACCTCACCACTCAAATGAGGGTAGCTGTATGGCCCGGCCAAGACAACAAAACGGAATAATCCTGCCCGTACCCCTGCAGAACTTCACATAATCAGAGAACGCAGACATCGTGATTATCACGCTGCTCTAGCGTACTCAGAAAGGAATGGTAAGGCGATTGAAACTGTCATTGCCCAGGACGCAAAAATGTTGTGTTAATGTTAGGAAACCCCTCAACAAAAGCACCAAAAGACAAGTTTAACACCGTCCACTTTCACCAAGTGAATGTCGGAAGGGGTGGGGAAATTACGGACATAACATTGCAACAGGCGTGGGATGCCGGTGCACATGTAGTTTCACGGATCCCTAATTAGAATTTTAAATACTAATTTTAATTTGTGACAAGATGAAGGGGTAGTTAATTATTGTTGTAATTAAGGCAGCAACATGACTGTAGTAGACAAATAGTTCATATTAGAATAATATGCACTGACGCCATGAGATATGATTAACTGTTCGGATTAGGTCTTAGTCAACGAGCTCTAGCCTAATCGTGCTAGGTTGCAGGCTACTGTTACAACTATTCATGGGGTCACATTCAGGGTAGTGAATTAGTTTGGGTTTGGTATGGGTTATAAGGTTGATACCTGAGCGTGTCTCATAGTAGTCAGACACGCGACTCAAGTAGCAAGTACACGGTAAACCTCAACCCCAAAATGATGATACGTATCAAGTTTAATATGCTAGATCCTGTATGGCTAGTATGAATGGGATATGGGGGATTTTACCTGTATATAGATAAAGACGCTGTAGCCCTCTGATAGTTGGGACAAGTCTTCGACCAAATAATATCGGAATCAATCCTAGCCTCTCATTAAGCAATCTCATGAATTATTTCCGTGTCTGTCATTACAGACCAATAAACAGAATCGACGATCAAGATTTAGAAAGTCGATAATTAACCTATATCATCACTCACTGGCATGAATAGTAATTAGCCAATAGATGCCTTACAACATACATTGGCTTCAGGATCTCCAACAACTTTCCCATTTAGGTTAGATAAGGAAGTATGTTGGAATTTACACTAGTGTGCGGAAAACCCCGCTTTCATGTATATAGAGGGACTTCTCGCTACACAGATAGAATTACAGCAATTTCTTTACAATTAACTATCCATTAAATATCAGTAAACTTCTTCGTAAATTAAACAGATTCATCATATCTCTGAATCAACCCCAAGGCTAGTATTTAACTCTTCCAATATCCGGAACTATTTCAATTATTATAACCATCAATTTAATAATAGCTTCCCCTATACAATTAGTTATGTACAAATTCATGTATGGATATACAAGAGAGTCATGAAGAGAAGGACAAGAACACAGCCATCAATACAAAGATATTGGCACGAATCGATTACGATTAATAGAGGCTGGCAAATGCTTCTACTCTTGTATATAATAGTTCGGCGTGAGAGAGCGTTACTCCTCACGCAACGTCTTCTTTACTTAACCATTACTATACATTTGTTAACCCATCTCTTCTTTTGGAAGACCATCTATCCATTCTCCAGTTCTTCATCAGCAAGATCTCCATTGCCCAGTCTTCATCAGCAAGACCCACGTGTAACATCTACTGCAACTAGTTGTCCATTCATCTCTTCCTAGAGAAGACCTATCATCACTTTGACCCATTAAATATACTCACTTACCACCTAGATCTTCACTAGGCTATACAACGCACCCCGTGGAATACTGTCAAACTCTCATCCTTGAGATGTAGTCATGGTACAGGAATCATGGACAAAAAAGAAAGAGGGGTGGGTTATAATAAAAAGTCACCCTGGCTACAATAGCCATATACCATTCGGAGGAACAGACATCCGGCCCCGCGCGATTACTTTCACACGCAAAGGTAGTCATGCGACTCAACTATTTCCACAGTTGTCAGGCCCGGAATCTGACTACTGTTTTGTAAAGATGAGCGGCCTAACCTTTGTCAACATATACCGTTCCCCAGACACTAGTGGAACCTTTGAGCCCCTACTCCAGTGGGAACTTAGAGGTCTAGTGGTTGTTGAAGGCGATTTCAACTCTGTGTCACAGCATTGGCAACCGCTGGCGACAAATCAGTATGGCAATGGCGACGAGATTATGGAATGGGCAACAGCTCACGATATGGACCTAGTCAGCATTGTTGGAGAGCCAACGCACAGGGATGGGAACGTCCTAGATCTAACGTGGAGTAACACAGCCGCGATAGCATTAGTCTCCACATGTTACCACTGCGCCTCATATCACTCGAACATCAAGAGTACTGTACTAAATCCTACAGGGTCAGATCTCTCTGGAATGGTAAGGAATATTCGGGTCAGGGATGCCAATCTTAAGGAATTCAGCCAATGTGACAGCCAATAGACCAAATCTGGCCCTCTTAACAGTGTCGTAAACATCGAAAACTTCACGAATGATCTCCTACAAGCACTTGGAGATGCGCTCAAGATTGCAGGGAAAGTCCCAGCCATCTAAAGCGGAAGAACTGGGCCATGGTGGACCGATGAATGTCGCACAGAATGGCAAGAGTACAAGGCAGCGAGAGACAACCAGGACCTCGCAAAAGAGGCCCGCAGGTGTTTTAAAGCCGTGGCTCGAAAAGCCAAGCGAGAGTACTGGAAGAGGCAAGTAGAGGCAGTGACTACTGACGCACAGGTATTCAAGCTCATGAGATGGGCTAAGCCTCGACCAGCTACTGAGCCCCCTCTTGTTGTAAAGGTAAGAGCTTACGGAGGTTAATTGGCAGAAGGTTTACGTATGATTATCGATGAATCAATGTGGACTGCTGGTATATTTGGTATTCAGAACTATGAGGATTTAGGAGGTAGAAAGCGCTAATTATATACACATCTGAGGTGGCTAAACCCTCGCCTCATTTTCCCAAATCAGTATCACAGAATATTCTAGTATCCTCCATCTGGTAGTATTATCTAGAAACACTTTTCATACAGTGCTCCATTTTTCTTCTACTCATCATGGAGCCACCTGGAAAGTTCTTCCTTCACCCTCAGTGATGATTACCCTTGTGCATCGTAATCCTAGCCATCACCAGCACAACACCTCTGCAGATTGACGAAAACCAGTGGCTATCTGACCCGCGAGAGCGAGCTAGTGCGCTACGAGACATTCTCTTGGCTAGGTGTAGCGGCGATAAAGACATCTCTATCTGGGAGAGTGGACAGGAGGGGCGTATTCTATGGGATACGGAATTATCACTGGACGATGTGACAAGCGCCACTGTCTCTGTCAATGACACGGCACCGGGAGCGGACAAGATAACGGTACGGTTACTTAAAGCCTGTTGGTCCCATCTAGGACCTCTCGTGAAAGATCTTTACCAGGCTTGTCTGAAAATCGGCTACTTTCCCACGGCCTTCAGGGTGGCAGAAGTTGTGCTTCTTCCAAAGCCGGGTAGAAATCTGTCAACTGCTAAGGGTTGGCGACCAATCTCGCTGTTGTCGAGTTTAGGCAAAGGACTTGAGCGTCCGGTTGGTAAGAGAATGGCATGGCTGACAATAAGTCACCAAGTTGTTCACCCACAACTATTAGGCTCAGTACCAGGATGAGCTCCAGTCGACCTTGCATCCTGTGTAATCCATGATGCTGAGGCGGCCATGAGAAGTGGTAAGTGTGCGGCTATGGTCACACTCGACATTCAAGGTGCATTTGACGCAGTCCTTCACAACCGACTGCTCAAACGCCTTCGAGAACAAGGCTGGCCACGATCCCTGTGCCGGTTTATTCAGATATTTCTTTGCCAACGAAAAGTTCAGGTCAAATACCGCGGTGGAATCACAGAAGAGAAGATACTGGAATGTGGAGTACCACTGGGCTCGCCACTATCGCCACTTCTTTTCATTCTCTACATCGCTGTGCTTTTTGAGGATCATGGTCTAACGAGCAGGTTTGGTTATACTGATGATGTAGCTATTGTAAGAATTAGAAACACCGCGGCGGATGCTATCTCCGCAGATCAAGACGACCTCGACAGCTTTATCCTTCTCGCAAGAGAACACAGGATCGATTTAGACCCAGCAAAGTCAGAACTTTTAGTGGCCGGCGGAGGGCCTAGAAAGAAAATCAACGCGGCTGATCTCTCCATCCTGGTGAAAGATCGCCGGATCGAACCGTCGCCTCATATCCGGTGGCTAGGAGTCTGGCTCGATATACAGCTAAACTTCAAGCAGCATGTACAGGAATGGACTGGAAAAGCTAATCGTCTAGTCTATTTCTTATGATATATAAACGAAGTTCAACCCGGTGCAGCACCCGGACCTCTGATTCGTGCGGTGCAGGCGTGCGTTCTGAGCACAGCTCTTTCTGGGATAGAAGCGTGGTAGCCTGGATTCACTGGAATAACCACACTGCGAGATAAAGAAGTTGGCACTGGATTAGGCTGGCATATATCTCTATTATACCAAACGATAATGAAAGCTATTCGAGTTGCACTCCCATCATGGAGTACTACTCCAAATAGCGCCCTTCAACGTAAAACGGGGATACCCCCGGCATCAATAATTTTTCAGCAAAAGATGCTGCGGTCTGCAGCTCGTATGCGAAGAATGGATGCCTGGTACCGTCTAGCTCTTCGGGCGGCTGAAATCCCGAAAGATATAATAAGACGTTTAGTTCTTAGATAGGGACAAAGAAATCGCTTGTTCCGATAACCAGAAAGGTACATGACACGCCTACAAATGAGCGTGCGTCAAGTTCCGACATCCAAAGGCCCTGGAAAGCTCTACTTTCTGCATGGTCCCTCGGTATTGACTCCATATAGTCGAGAAAAATAAGCCAGGTCAGGAAGCATCAAACAATGGCTAACTTCTCTACCAGCCAATACAGTCGTAGCCTTCTCTTATGGATCGTCATCCGGTCCCGGACATTTAGCTTGGGGATATGTAGTATACCAAGGAGGTAGGCTAGCTGGAAGTAGTTCTGGTCCACTTCTGGGGCAGAAGTATTCGACGCGGAAGTTGTAGGCGCCATGAAAGCCTTGGAGGCTGCAATAGAAGTTGGAGAAGACCTGCCGATTTACATTCTTCGGGACAACCAAGCGGCCACCTGAGCGCTCGACTGAGGAAGATCTAACTCCTCGCAGGCAGTGGTGGACGAGTTTTTGTCGCTGAGATACAAAAACTAGCATGTGGAAATACGCTGGATACCTGGTCATGTGGGGATCCAAGGCAATGGAGAGGCCGATAAGCTCGTCAAATCGATTGTGGGAGCTCTCAATAACCGGTCACTAACCTTATTTACGCCTAGTTGAGAAGATCAAAATCTAACCTTTACGGCATTAGAGAGGTGGGTTAAATAGCGCAGCCAAGAGCTTGTGGAAGAGTGGTGGTAGAATTATCGATCAGAACGATACAAAGATCTCGACCTCTTCATGCGCTATAGATGGCCACTGTAAATGGCTCTACCGAGATGGGAGTATCATCGTCATATTGCGGCAAGAACAGGCCACGGGGAGTACGCATACCACCATCGACGTTTCAATCCTGAACATGAAGATCTGAATTACGTTTGTGGCCGAGGGAAAAGTCCCTGGCATTTTTCAGAGTGCCGACCTGTTTTGCAACGGTGGAGAAGCTGTGAGAAAATGGCCCCACCTGGGGTCAGTGAAATGATTGGGGAAAAGGGATGGCAGAAGTTTTCCCAATTCCTAACTAAAAGCAGATTTTATAGTCTGCCAAATAAATTAACAAGGTGTAAGGTGACTCTGCTAAGATTTTTTCCAAAACGAGAGGAAATGGGTTTGGAAGATTGGGATGCGGCGCAGGGCACAGTAACTCAGATATTTACTGTACCTTTTTTTTTCTTTTGTCGCTTCTGCCTTCACTAACGGTCATATAGGAAGCAATAAGCTCTCAGAGCCCATCTACTCGTGTCACGTTTAAATAAATATTAGGTTCTCCCTATTAAATATTTAGAGGTTTATCTGGAATGATAGAAGTGAACGTTGACCGTCAAGTCAATACTGTACGAATCATAAGATATTGGGGATTTAAGGATCAGAGTTAAAGGTAAGGATCAATGAGGTTTTTGGTTTTACTGATCTTATATTTAGTTAGTTAAGAGTGTTTTAGTTTAATCTACATCTAATTGTCTGTCTATGTTCTACCTTGCTTAGGTAGAAACATTATGTTCTGATTACGTGATTGTTACGGTTTGTCCGTTATCTGAGCTTATGTGGATACCTAAGCGTATTGTTGAGGATTCATGTTGTAAGACTTTAAGGAAATGATAGAGGAAACTGGGAGATACGGCACTACTAGCCAAGTGACCAGATCAGTGTCACAGCGTAGTGATTCTCGATAATATGTGGCTGGGTGTCAACTATTCGGCCTAGGGCGAAGAAATCAGTAGAGACAATCACTGAGGGGCTAAATGTTATAAATACCCGTTAGTTGTAGCTAGATTTCTCTTTCCTCTTTACACAGTTTATTAATTCGACATAATCATCACCAACTCGGGTTTCCCGTCACAGCGATGGAATAACATTCATACCAGCGAGATCATTACCAACCGAGACCTCACCAAAGCTGGTAGCGATTGAAGATAAGTAGTCTTCGTCTACTCCGAACTGCGTGCAGTTCGGTCTGCATTGTCTAGATTTCAACACTCCCTATCATGTAAAAGATTTCAAATTCAAATTCTATGACAATGAAGCACTAGCGCACTCGAATAACCATAGATTTTGACCATTTTCCCTATGATGAGTATTCAAGGAACCGGCTATATGCCGTGAGGGCCAAATTCAAGCGGTATCTGCGAATGAAGTCTGAGAATGAGTGTTGCAACCTTAAAAATGAGTCGCTCTAAATAAAGTATAGATCTTCCGAAGATACCTACATAGGCCACAAGGGCGCCTAGGTTAGATTAGATTGAATCAGGTTTATAATATAGTCCTAGCTGAGTCACTGACTATGGATAACTTCAAGAAACCAAATGTAAGAGACTAGCTACATTTTTCACGTTCCAGTTGGAAAATTTTCAACTTTACTCTCATCGACACTGAGGGTTCGGGGCACCTAATCAGGATCATTAAAAAAAACCCTCACACCAAGACTTGATCACATCTCTCGCGGTGCTTGTGTGCATTAACGAAAAAGGAATGTTTTGATAATCAAAGTGGGTGAAATTTAACTCTAGTTGGTACTAATTATTGAACTATTTTATGGTCTATTTCTAGTCCATGCCTATATAAGACATGCAGGTCCTCTCTGCAGGTAAGCCAGGGATACCTATCTAGGCGGAAAACTATTTGATAGCCGACTGTTCTGCGAGAGCGAACATGCCCCATAGTGGTTATTGAATTACATATAGAGTGCGAGTGTCTCTGAAGTCAAAAGAGTCATGCAAAATAAAAATGAAGCACTGGACATGTGTCACGGATACAAAGCAGAAAACAAGTGAAATGACCAAAAAATCATAAATTTCACGCAATATCAAAAAATATAGATTGCCTTTCATTTTTGTGCTCTTTATGTACTAATTTAATAGTGAGAAAGTGTTCATTGGCGCCTAAATTGCGAAGGACCATACGTCAGATTCATCGTCGAGAAAAGTTGAGAGTAAAAGTTTGCGGTGGGTGGTTTGTCAATCGATAGAAGGAGAAAATCATGTATTGAATCGATCTATAACGTGGTGGTAAATTTTCTGTGATACGACCATTTGTCTATTGTCACTAGAACATTTTCCTTTCATCGTCGGAATTGTCAATCAAAAGTCTTTTGCTCTTGACGTTGAGCTGTTATGTTTTAGATCTGAAAATGAACCATGCTCGAATGTGTAATTGAACAACGGTTGATACTGTTAGATAGGCATTTCTACCCTCTTCATCTGCAATGTTCAGACGACTGGGTGATCTTTGACGGAATTTAACTGTCAACTTGACACGTGATTATTCGCTCGTCAGAAGCCAGGTAGAGTCGCATCACAAACCCAACCTTGACCGAACCGGCTAACAACAAATTATTCATCCAAGAGTTTAGCAAAATGACTATTGCGGAGGAGCTTGCTACGAGGAATTTCAGTAAGATTGTTCCGACTAACATAATAAGAGCCAAAAACGCTAAAAATGATGCCCAGGTATCTACGGTCAATGGTAAGCCTATGTTTTGGCCAAAACTAAGAAGCTGTTACTCTTTTGTTGATGGCAAATGCTTTTACATTATATCACCAACTAGTTTTCTCTCGAAATGAGTGACTAATTTGTATCACAGGACTGGTGTGATCTGTATATTCCTATGCTTTGCATTGGGGATATCGAATCTGTTCCATGTTAATATCATGATTTTATTCGGAGCTCTATGTTTGTGCGCTACACCTTTTCTCATATTGAACATCACTGAGTAATTTAGGACAAGCTCTTTCCTAATAATATTTATCGAGATCCCTCTACTTTTACGGATCTGTCCAACCTCCTCCAAGTTCGATACTTTTATGCGTCGATTCTCAACGAACTACATGCGAGCAGGGATTTATCTCGCTATGGGAACAGCTCAATGGCTAAGCCTTATCGGACAACCATCAAGCTTAATTGCTGCAGCTATAATGCTCACTCTTGCTGGAACTTTCTACGCTCTTGCTGGAGTAAAGGGGCAGGGGTTTGTCGGAAGCAAAACACTAGGTGGTGAAGGGGTTGCACAGATGATTATCTAGGAATAAGAATTACACGTTCAAAGAGCTCGATCAGTCGTCATTATTTGTAGAAAAAAAGGAATGGCAAGAATAAAATAAGTCAAGAGTTCGGAAACGGAAAATCCGCACTTCATGTTGAAGGGCCGATCATTAATCAGCTTTACTCTTGGGCCAAACCCTCGGATTGGATTTTGTTATAAATATGATAAAACTTGTAACTTTACACATCGAATAACACGGAAAGTTAGTGACAGAATGACCTATTATTCCCCTCAAACTTATTTCTTTCGTCTATGCCGAGTACTTCATTTTTGGCTAGTTTAATGGGCCAAGGAGTCCCCTTATCATGAGTCAATTATCAGAATAGTAAGATGAGTCATCAGAGTGAATTTGAGGTACTTCGTGCCAGTAACATCAAACCTTTTAGTAACTCCAAGAAATCTGGCATTGATCCTACAGCATTACATACCCTTCAAAAATAATCTCGGAATATACGGCGAAGCATAAAACCACGTGAGCTCATTAATGATTTGTGTACTACATGAAGATGAATATGGGTTTGTCAAGTTCAGAATTGAAATTGGGTATATTTCTCAGTTTCATTTTGAATGTAACTGTTTTCGATCATGATTGCCTAATATTTGGATATTCTAATAAAATGATATTTGAGTACCAATTTGTGATCAGCCCCAATGGAAGATATTAAGGGCCGATTATTTTAGTCGGACCAAAAATTATGTCTACAGGACGTTATTCTAGTACATCATTCCTTTTGTATTTTCATCTGGTTATCTATTTATTTATTTTTGCGCTAAATTTGATCTGATCTCTACCGAAACCTCAGCCAATCAATGAGTCTGCTGCAATAATCCTGCTTACAGGCCTCCGTTGGACCCTGTGTCTCATCTGGCAGGCACTTATATAGGAGTGGCCTAAATTGAAAACGTCGGATACAAGGACTACTCAAGTAACGTCCTTACGTCTTCCATTTTGGTATTAGTGGATACTCTTTATGATCAGTCAAATCAAAAGTTATTAAGTCGGAAGCTTCGTACCATCTCCTCAAAGGCGCTTAGCTCCTGGTAAATAAGCCACGTAAGTATTAGAGATATGCATGTTCAGGCAATACCCAGTAATCTCCCCACATCTTATCAAGCGGCATGAGCTGTGCAGGACTGTACAAATAACCTAGTCGGCCATCTTCTCCTAATCAGTGAACTGTAAATCATCTGCTAATACCAATTTTTAGATTTCTTGTTCAAACTCGAAGAGCAGTACAAAACATATAGGATCTTTGGCGAGATGTCAACATCAGTTCCTCATGTACCTCCGCGTCCAAATAGGGTTATAGCTCATCAGTCTAGCTCCCTTAGCCCAGAAATCCCGAAAATTCCTCCACGCCCCGCCAATAGGAGACATGATCGCTCTCTCTCTCCTCTTCGGGACAGTTACACTCCTTCTCCATTGAATGAACTACCTACTACACACAAAAACGATGATGGCTTAAATGTTCCTAAAGATAACCTGGTCGATGGCCTTGATACGAAACTATGCCGCCCTCCTTCGGTCAGGCTACCTTCAGTTGGACAGGAAGGAATTGAATATTCTGAGGCATATGTGGTCCATGAAGAAAAGACCGATGAATTGTCAAAGAATTGTGGTATTGATAGTGGCCCCAAGATATATGCACCCAAACCCTCCTTGCCGAATTCGAATACGAAGAAAATGGTTCTAGCAGCATCAAGCCAAGAATACGAACAAGATTCTACAGAAAATTATAGAAAACCGATCATTAATGGAGAAAATTACAATGCACCAAGTCCGCTCAAAACAAATTCCCAACCTGCTTTTCATTGTTCAAACAGTGCCGAACGTCCAGCCGCTAATACTGGAAATGAAAATGGCATACCACAGATTGGACAGATTGTGCCAATGTACCCCCACGCTGGAGACGTACAGGCGCCTCCGCCAGCTCAGAACTACACAACACCTTCTACAGAGACCGGCTTATTCAGCGATGGAGCTACAGTGAAACATCACGGTCGAAAATTGAGTGGTCTAGGCCATGAAATTCCACCAGACGCATAGTAAGAAAGATAATACACTAATACCCCAACAAAAATATATATCGTTATTCGATTTATGAAAATAAAATTATATACTGACTTTTTATTAGTGGTCGTTATGGACATGGAATTATCACTCAGGATCCCTTTGAAAAAGCTTACTATAAAAAGCATCCGGAGCTTTTAAAAAAAGAGATAGGATCATATGGAGATGGTAGAACAGAATGGGCTATGAGCAGTGAAGATTTGAATAAAATCGTACATGAAACTGCCAGCCGTGGAACTGGAGAAGGTAGGGCTTACTGTTGATCTTGTATATCCGTAATCAAGGTCTTAACCACGTACAGGGGCGCTAGCTGCAAATTTTGGCACCCCAAGTGAGCAAATTGGATTTCAAGCTTCAGATGAATATACCTCAAGACTTTCTTCTCCTCGTCCGCTTCTTGTAACTCAGCTCAGTAAACCGGAGAACAAAATCGACTCAATATTAGAGAGCGATCAAATACTTAATTCTAAATCTATGGACTCTGCCGAGGTTAATACTAGCATTATTAATCCCCAATTGTGTCAGAGGCTTGAGAACGAGACGAGCCAAGATGAAATAATTCATGTAGATGAACCTACGAAGCGTCATACTAGCAGCTATGGCTCTAATATGCTCAATGAACCTTCTGGAAATTTAGCTACTAAGGAAAGAAGTACTGAGGACCACGGATACAATGCACCGATACTTGCTTCCGACGAGGTTGCTAAAGAGCCATTTAGCTGGGAGAAAGGGCCAGCTGTATCACCGCTTCACGAAGATAACATTGTCATCCAAGATAATTCCCAAATCCCACATGAAACCGCTCGTGAATCAAGTCAGAATGGGAGCAAACTTTTAAGTGAACCTGTTACTACACTTAAAACTTCTATCGGTGAGACTCAAACGACATCCTTGGAAGATATACCCTTTGAACCACTGTTTCCTGAGGAAGGAAAAAAAAGCGAAATAACGCAAGTATTGATGAACCAAGAAACGAGGAATCGAAAATTTCCTAGTCAAGATGTTTGGGAAGATACACCACATAGTTTACAGTACACAGCAACAGTTTCAGAGCCTCAATTTCCTGAGCAAGAGAAGGAGCAAAATAAGGTGGATCACGATAATGAGACACCGGCCCAAGCTTTTGCTCGACGGCACGAAGAATTAGCTGAGCAAGAGTCTAAAAATCATGAGATTTTCTTGAGTCAAGAAAGAACAAAAAAAAACCGGGCACCAAAGCAAGAATCTGTGAAACTTGAGCCGAAATCAAGACCCCCTAATCATCGTTTCCCTAGCCGAGATATCTGGGAGGATACGCCCGATAGTTTGCTCCTTCAGACAACAGTCGCAGGACCACAGGTTGAGAAGGATATTTCCAACCTACTTGAGGAACAGCAAAATCCAGAACTATCTGAAAGCACTGAAGCCTACCGACTGCCACAGTTCAGAGACGAAAATATTAATCTCGCTAAATCTTCACAAATGGTCAAGCCTTCAGTACCACTCAGACCTACGGTGCCGAACCTACAAGATACACAGGAGCAGTCACAGGCAGCTATTCTTGGGAAGAGCCTCCAAAAGCCAACACCTGGTCGGTCGTCCCCATTAGCTACAGCTCCGAAACCAAAACCTCAAGTACCAGAGCGTCCAACCAAACCTATCTCTCAGGGCTCTTCGGAAAGTATCTCATCGCCTATTATTAGTTCAATAGCTGCCGCGAAGCCAAAACCGGCTGTACCTGCACGAACAATGGGTAGTAAAATTGCAGCACTTCAAGGTGGACTCATGTTAGACTTGAGCAAACGTCTACGATTGGGACCCCAAACTCCCAAAAAAGATGAAATATCTCAGCAACAGCCTGGGGTTGAGAAAATAACAACTCTATCCGATGCTCGAAAGGGCAGGGCACGGGGACCCGCTCGCAGAGCCCCTAAATCTACTACTATCCAAGCTTCTGATGGCTCCAGGGAGTTAGCAAAGACCCTCCAGAAAGACAGCTTTACTTCTGAAGTAGTGTCAATCTGGTCTATTGATCCTGAATTAAATCAGCTGAATTTTTTATCTCAAAAAGAATCGGACTGAATATTAGTTTACGAAAATTATCCACTTACCTACTTTGCAAGCAAACGATATCAGTCACAGAAAGTCATTTAAAGACTTAACATTTGGATGGGATACAGATTCTAAGTTACTAACGTGCTGGTATTTTCTTGCGGACTTGCAGCCCTCTTATACTCTATAACTTAAACATCTTTCAATAAGAGGGTCCCAAATAATGGGTTAAATTGAACGAAAGGTTTGGGTAGAAAGTAAATCATCTTAACGTATGCCGCATTACGATAAATATCTAGATATTGTATTTACCATTAGAGTATCCAATGACATTCGCTTAGTAAATTTATCGAATTAGACACTTCTATTACCTAAATATCACCATTTTGGAAACAAGACTTATCTTATTTATCTTACAGTCTAGTCTATTCATTTGGAAGTTATGTGCGAAAGGAATAGGGTTCCCAAATCCAATTAACTCTGTCTATGAGCTTGCAACGTCACAGCTAACGATTGAATGAACTCAAGGGAATAAACGTAAATTTGATAGTGTAGTGGTACAGTATCTTAACTGTTGTGCTAAGTAGAGGAGGTACATTAAGCACCTATGCAACTTATTTTGGAAGGGCGCTAGATTAAATCCGCCACGTTCCAACCAAACTCTCCCAGCAATTGAATGCAGGTTATTCATATCAGGCTTTAATACTTGAAAGGGTTTATCTTTTGACGTACAGTAATAGACAATAGTATCGTGCAAGTCAGTCTATACCACAGTCGATCTGGGGTCTATTCGCAACGCCTGTGAGTGGTGTCAACTACGAATCTTCAGCTCTCACTGTAGATTCTGTATGGACGAGATAGAGTAACAAAGTCCTCATTTTTATGGAAATTTCCAATCTCTTTCGCGGTCTGTGTCGTCCTTATCTCTCAACATACACCCATATCACCATTATCATTTAGCTAACCACGATTAGATTCGATGGTAAGGCCGAAGTCCTCATCACCAACCCTTGATCATGGAGGAAAAGCCATCCGATGAGTTTCCAAAGCGTACCCAGCCCCCAATATGGCGAAGGCGATCGGGAGGAGTGGAGTTGGCAAATTTTTACTCGGAAATCCGACTCGCAGAGATTTCACGCCTGTGCCATGTTCTCTATTCACTATCTCGAATTTTCCTCGAAGATCTCTCCTACCTAATTCATCTCGCGATCCTCTGCACAATCATCTCATCACCTACCAAAGCAATCCAATATACAAAAGCCATACTCCCAATCTAAGCTACAAGTGGAAATCCATCTCGTCGCAACGATCTTGCGATGTGAATGCACTGTCGAAGAATCAGCTTATAGATTCGTCTAACCTAGGCCAAGGGTACCCACATTCAACCTACGACGGATCGCCATCTACAAAATACGTTACATATTTAGTCGGCACATGAACTCGAGCATTGAAGGGCGAGACTGAACACCTGTACACGGTGCCCTCTACGAACCTGGGAGTGAAATATTCTCCCAGAGCCAAGTCCAGTCAAATTTCGCAATACTGTTTGAGTTGGCCCACGAGGCAATAATTCAAAATACTTCGCCATGTCAAATTTTCGCTCCCAACGAGTTCGACTCCTACTTAAGTCTCATCAATTTTACAAGTACGACTTAGTAAATCCTCGTTCAAATGACCACACCTCTCATCAACCATTCTCTGGCCTCATCTAGCCGCCAAATATACGCCCACGCCGATATTTACACCCGACGGAGGAAGCAAAGCGTGGCGCACAAATCTGGGAGGCAGTTCTTTGAGACGGATGTGAGAGGGATTGGGACAAGTTTATAAGATAATACGGAGGATGGATACATTCTCGACGGGCGTGTAATTTTGAATTTTGGCAAGGAGTTTTACGAATTAAGCTGTGGGCGCGCCAAGACTTCGCTTGCGAGAGTGCAGCGGACACTATAAAAACACGCAAACGATGGAAGGTGTCGTGGTCCGCCTCCTGGTGGTGTTCTCTAGTATGGTTTGAGTAGCCTGGGCACCTACTCCACTTGGGAAGGAGACATCTCAGACTACATTTCGCGCGGAGAAAGTTCAGTGGATGATGAAGGCATGTCTGGATAACTCAGGGTTTTTGAGACGTTCCTCTGGGTGGGTATTCACGGATGAGGGTTGACTTGGGGTGAAGAAAAAGCCGGCACAACTTCGCAGCGGTACTTGCAAATGAAATCCGAGGCATGAGTGCTCTTCTTTTGTATTGAATCATCTTTTCTGTACATTTTTTCCGATATTGTGTCATAGCTAGATAGCTGCATATGCAATTAAAATCTGATGCAAAAAAAGAACTCGAGCATTCGACAATGGCTGAGGCATCAGTGCGTCGGTCTTGAGCTATTCCACCCATACTTGGCACCCACGGTTAAGGATATGTCAGGTACGGGGCAAGGCTGAAGGGGTGGAAATTTTACAGAGTTTCTGATATCGCGAAGTTGACATAAGGGTTAAAATTAGGTACAATGTCGGAAGAAAGGGAAGGAACAAATAAAGGGGCCTCTGTGCCTGCCTCAGCTCTGGCCTAAGGTCTCACATACGTCACAAAGCATCAGCTGACCTGGAACCTTAGTAAGTCACACGGATGGACGACCTGTGCGTTCGTGCGTAGGGATAACGATGTGGCTTACGGTGACTTGGAACTCAAAGCACGCCTGTAATTAGTATCACTGGATGCCTGTGGAGTTCGTTAAGTCAGATGTAAGTTGTTCGTTCTAATTCTAACTGGAAACTCCTAATGTTACAAGCACGCTAATAATTGATTACATAATATGTTCCCACTAATATTCTCAACGCAGTGTCCCGTGACCTGGACACACAGACCGGCGCAAAGAAGTGGCGGCACGCGTGTATAGCACATGTATATAGCTTTTTTGTGCCCTAGGTCAGAATTCTTTCCTTAGTTTAGTTTTCCTCAATTATAAGCCATTTCCAAAGCACCACCTGTCCTGAGTGCATTTGTGAAGGCTCTCATAGCCTCGGTGGACGACAGGATGAGATCAGAAGATGCTTGGCCGAGGTATGACTGGGACTAAACACAAAAATCAAATTAGAGAATGGGAGGCTGACATTGGCTCGATTGCGTGATGGCCGAAGCTGAGGAAGAAATTGTGTTTCGGCGCTATAAAATCGGGTTCTCTGGACGGTTGGATTTGACATGTTAATTCATTAGTGAAGTCTGAAGTCGTTCGGTTATTCAGGTGGGACCGAGTTCATTGCACTTGTATGGTAGTTAACCTGATGCAGCCCGGCTCCACTAGTGCTCAAGCTCCAAGAGTAGTGCGGAGTCTGCCAATTACCTAGCCCGTTATTAAACCAAACCAGCCTTTTTGCTAGGAATATCGATATTTTAGCTCACAAAATACCCCTGTTACTTGGGTAGGATGTAAATTTTTGATTAACCCCCCACCCCCTTATGTACTAGCAGATCTGAATTCAAGTGAGTGAGTGGGTTTTTATTGTACTACTTGAGTCTTCGACTATCTAGCACATTGGGCTCCTCTCTGGCCCAGGCCACACCTTGTACAGTGCTCCTGTCCTCTCTTGTTACTTGTAAGATCATTGATATATTGCCCATGATGAATAGCCATTCAGCTCAGTATTTACCCGTCGAATTCAGCCACCTTTTCCACGGAACCTTCTACCCAAAAAAAATAAAAATGGTAGCAATGGAAACTGCGTGCGCGGGAAAAAGTCTCAAAAAACCTGCAGCCCCAGCCAGGCGAGGCCTAGACACCGGGACCACATGAGGTGCGCATATTCATCTATATCTCCCTTCTTTGTAGCATTCGAGGCCATCTTGATCCAATCCACCATCTCCGTATCGGGTGCTGGGTTCGCTCCGGAAACTCATCGGATGGCTTTTCCTCCATGATCAAGGGTTGGTGACGAGAAGGGCTTCGACCCTAACGTCTGATCTGATCGTGGTTAGCTTCATGATAATGGTGATAGGGGGATGTGATGAGAAATGAAGACGATACAGATCGCGAAGGCGACTGGGAATCCTCATCGAAGTGAGGAGGTTGTTACTCAATCTTGGCTCTGCAGACTCTTCAGTGAGAGCTGGAGGTTCGTAGGGGACACCACTGACAGGTGTTGAGAATAGTCCCCCTCTGAATTCAAGTCTTCTCGTCGCCATCTCAAACTTCTTTCCATAATTTTTCATTTGGGATAAGTAATGAAGTCTCTGAGCTAGCCATTGGAGTCAGAGTGCCATGTCTTCGGATAAAAAATTTTGATCATGATAATATGATGAGGTAACTGAGTAATGAGGTCGATTATACATTCTTAGTTCATGATCACTCCAGTGAATTGGTCATCTTGCTTAGACAAGAGGCAACACTAATCAATCTCTATGGAGAACCAAAATTCATGTCATCTATTTTCGCTCATAATTTTAACTAGAGATCGTTTAATAAAGAGTAGAGCGCTTTATGGAAAAATTTAATAACCGCCGTTCTAATGATGTCTAAGGTTAGTATTTCCAACTACTCATGTAAGCTGAGCGAGTTTTGTCACATGATCTCCCTATATTGTACATAAATCTCATCCGCAGTAGTAAAGTTCTTTTGTCAAATATAGAACGTAATACCGTGTCCCACTTATCTTTCTTAAGAAATAGTCTTACAGGATTATTTCAGACGAATCAACAATTAAAGCTCGTGTTTTGAGCGAACAACATTGTAGGACGGTAGTACGAGGGCACCGGAATTCTAAAAAGCCTTCTTTTACCGGGTTTGAGTAACTTTCGTTAAAGTCATGAGAAATCATGATTACACTCGATATTTTGAGGTCACTAGAAATGACCGCTACCCTCGATTCCATTTCTCTGATGCGGCTTCTAGCACCTTATCCTTACCAACGATAATTTGATGCTTAACGTTTGAAATCGACCTCATCGTTATCAGTAGGAATCCATACCAGTTTCAAAGTTTGATAGAAAACTAGAATTCAACTTGATATTTGTTTACTGTTAGTGAGATTTGAGTCGCGTGTTCTGAAAAAAATTTATCAATTGAGTTTTTTTATCACATATTTCTAGTGACTTGCTCGTAATTTGGAAGGGGTCGAAGAGGATTTTACCGTACAATGTCTAGATCATCATCCGAAATGTCGAATTTTACGTCCTGAGTTGTACTTGAGTCGAGGTCCCAGCTTCCTGTTTCTTTGATACCTTTCTCAGTAGCAAACCTAGCCTTCTTCTTTACCGCAGCCGCACTGAGGTTCTCGCCATCTTTCATTCTTTTTAAATCGTTAGTCAAGCTTCCACCCCAGCCACGCGCCATGCTCTCGGAGAAACTATCGCCCTTTTTCCGCTTTAGGGGACTAAGGCTCACGTTCTGCTTTTTTACTTCTGAAATAATCCGGGTAGTGTCGTGAAGAAATTCCTCTTGAAAGTTGGATTTCGAATTTACCGTAGTACCAGAAATTATACCTTGTCTGGCTCTCGCGTACTCAGCACCAAGGCCATTTCCCATTGTAGCTAGCTTCTTTTCTAACTTTCGCTCTCTTTCCTGCGATAACAAACGTCTTGTCATTCTCTCTTCCTTATTGCTCCCTCGGTGGAAGGCATCAGGATCGAAGTCAACGTCATCTAGTAGCTTTGTTGTACTCTTGCTACCAATAAAAATATGAGAGTGACTTTCACGATCATAATGATTCCTAGGACCCTTGAGTTTATCATGCCTTTTTTTATCGAGGGGGTTAAAGTTTTGTCTTTTAGGTCCGAAATTTTCAAGCCTACCTTTGCCAAAATTCATTGTATTGACTTCCATTCTAGAGGCGTGGGTTTTTTGAAGACTGGCATTTACGTGGAAATCACAGAACTCTGTGTGGCGCTTGTCAACCCAAGAGCTACAAGTTTTTCCGTCCCGCTTTATGGACTTGCAAAATCCCAAATCACGAGCAGTTCCGATCTCTAGAACTGTGTCGGCGTCAGAGTTTAATGCTAAACTGAATTTGCCAGTATCTTCTCTTCCTCTTGGTGGAGGCATAATCTGTGGGTTAAGAATAGCAATAATAGTTCCCACTGTCAATTTCCAAAATTTCTCAAAGGCTGAGTCAAAAAGAAATAAGTCAAGTTCCCATTTCAAGTCTGTCAAAGTTACTGCCATAAATTTACCACGCTTCTCGTTCTTTGAGCATTGCTGATGGATTTTAGGTTCTGATTTAGAAGCAACAATGCCTAGTAGCACAAAATCATTTTCGATGTCAGGAGTTGAATAGTCAGGTGCTTTGACCTCTCGGAGAATATCTGGTATTAAATATATTTTCTTATCAGCTAATGTGCGGGTGAGGCGCTGGTGTGGGATAATCCTTTTTGTTAGATGTTGAGAGGAGTATGGCTCAAATTGTGATATCTCTGGCTCATGATGACTTGAGCTAGGGTCGGATAGTTTGCTTCCAGGATTTGGCTTTATTACTTTAGAGCCGATTTTCTCTGAAGAAAAAGCCGTAGTAGTTTTGTTAGAACGTACATCTGAGCGTGAATTTGAGACGCAAAGTCTTTTTGTATCTACACTGTCTGATTTTTTGACAGAATGTAAAATTTCTTCTCTACTAAACTCAGGTATACGACGGGGAATATCTGGAAAATCTACGGCATTTTGCTTTAAAATTTGAATTTGTTCCTGGTTAATATCGAAGGCACTACTCCTCTTATTCTTCATACGAGCCTCCCTAATCTGACGCTCTCTATCTTGGGATCTTGTCTCAGCGATTCGCTCGTTAAATGATTTCGGCTGGTTCTTGGCCTTTTGGTCTATTTCAGCTGCTTTTGGGTTCCAGTTCGTTCTTTGGCGAAATGTCTCAGGAAATGATCTATTCGATACATTATCATCTCTGCTAATTAAGCTTGGAGCTCTTTTTAGAGAAACTCCATATCCTTTTACTCCTTTATCAATTCCAAGTAATACTCTGTCTGTTTGTTTTCGAGGCAATAATTGCTCTACCCTCTTTACTGGAGAAGATGGAACATCAATAATTTGGCGGGGAGGAGATGAAATTACTTTTCTCTCTTTAGATGTGCTAATATATTTTTCTGAAGTACTAACAAATGTTTTTTTTGTACTACTTATTGCTGATTTAGATGAAAGTTTATCATGATCCGTGTTCAAACCCTGCTTGTTGACCTTTTGTAGTTTCTTTAGCTTAAGACGTGCTTGTATCTCTTTTAGCTGTAATTTAAGGGTTTCTTCGTCATCATCGCTATCATCATTAGAGCCGGCGCCCAAGGTTGCATCTTCTGCCCCTGCCGGAGATGTGAAGGAATTTACACGCTTTCTTGGAGATGGCGATTGTGAATCATGCCTCCTAAGTCTTTTGAGATGTTGTCTGCCACCGGGTGTGCTCAGAAGCGCGTGGTGGGGGGAGCGCGGAGGCCATGGTATCTCCTCCTGAGCTGGTAAACAGTTACTCGAAAATCCAAAATTGAAAGGAAACGCTTGCTTACGCTGCAACATTTTGTTCGAAGACTTGCTTGAACTTAGCCCAGAATCATCTATACGATTTCTATTAGGTATTCTAATTTAAATTTGGGCCTCCCTATTGCGGGTTATGGTAACCAAATATTTGGACGGACTAGCGGCTTGTAAACATCGCGTCGTAATGCTCGGTAAATTGCGCTGGCGTACTCTTGCTCTATATAGCCTATTAGAATTCGGCGAATGCAATAATGGAGACAAACGATAAAGGGCTATTAACTGTACAAACTCAAACACATGATAAGACCTCGACTGACAGCAAGTTTCAGTATGATCAAGACAGCAAACAATCAAAACAGGTATATTTATTACCCAGAGATGTCAGCCGTGAAGCTCGAATCATAAGCATTAAAGATCCAACGGGTTCTGATAATACTCGCTACTTAGTATGTCCAACAAAGGGAATCTTTGAATTCAAAAAGATTGCGGCGCCACTTTCTACCCCTCAGAGCTGGCTTATGTGCCCGGCTAGTAATGAACGTAGCGAAAAAATAACGGATGACCTAGAGGAATTTGTCGAAGGGTACATTACAAAAAATGCTCTACTATTCATCGCGACCCTAGTCGATCCTTTGTTCATTATTCTCCCAACTTTGATGCCTGCGCCTACGAAAGTCTTGTCTGAGCCTGTAAAAAGATTGTTCCTTTCCAGTGATGAATATCTCGATCGTCTCATCTCCCGCTCGCCTCAGCTTGAATGTTTCATGGAAATGGGCTCAATTAAAACCAAACTAGAGCAGAGGATAGTATCTGTATGTGATATGGTCGAAGCTGGCGACGAAAAGATGTATCGTCTTAATGACGACAAACTCATTTCAGAGTTGATAAACAAAGCCAAAAGGATGGTTTCGGGTGGTTTACCCGAAAGTTTCGAAGAAAAATTCATCAAGAGATTATTGGAAGCTCCAGTTATGAGCAAGAAACGAGAATTTAATTCTGATTTGGTCCAAGAGAGTAATATTACCGATGCAACTATTTCGATTCCGACCTCCACACAAACGCAAACTACACCGCTCTCCGAAAATATTGGTGATGACCAGTACGCACAAGGTTCTATATCTGTGAAAAATTCTATTCCCGAAAAAATTTCTGCTGATGAAAAGCATAATTCAAGCCCTGATGCAGTAAAATATCTTCTCCGTATCAGGACATGTCTTTTTTTCATAAATTCAAACTACATATCCACCCAAGCTGGAGAAAAAATCAAGAGTCTCATTAATGAAAATAAGTTCATCGACTTTGCTCCCTTAGACGCTCATCTTGCCCAACTAGTCAAGTTACGGCAGGATGCACTCTCTTCCAGGTCTATGAGCGACTTTTCAAGAAAAAGATCCATAATAGATGACGAAGGCTCTATGGATAGGGCCCATAAAAAGCAGAAGGAGCAAGATGATAAAAAAAGACTAGCAAAAGCCAGTCGAGGTGTCAAAGCATTGAAGAAAGTTAACGTAAGTGGTATGAAGAAAATGAATGAATTCTTTACGAAGAAATGACGGCTTTCGTCACAGCATTTCCCATCGTATTATCTGTAATCTTACTATCTGGGATTTTAGTGGGTATTGTGACCGTGTATAATTAGGTTTAATTAATAACGTCTAAATATGACAATTTGTCACCGAATCTTAGTTAATGAATCATTAATTGTGGAATCATAGGGTATATAAATTTAATAAGAGCCTCGTGCTCTACCTCTTGACCTCCCTGGTCCTCTTATTGTACTAGTTCTAAGACGTCCATTATATAATCCCCGGGTATTGCTTTCCGATTTTTCAGAGGGATTTCCGGAGCTGCCTGCACTACCTCTGCCGCTACCCCTTGGTTTACTCCAAGCTCCTCGGATGCTTCGAGTTGATGTACCTACTTGTCGATGTCTTTCCTCTTCTTCTGCCTTTCTCTTCGCCTCTTCTAAACGTTTTTCCTCCTCAGCCGCTTTTCTCTCTTGGGCTTGTGCTCTCAGGATAGACTCAGTTTCAATTGCAGCTAGATCTGCGCTGGCACCTTCCCAGCTGGGATTCAGAATTAACCTTTGATTGTGTTCAGCCTGAGAAAGGATTCGGATCCATGTATCTAGTAGCGAAGATGCTGATTTTACGGTTCGCGATACAGTCTGTAGTTCATTAGAGTTGACACAAGCTATTTGAATATGAACTAACGTCCATGTTTCCCTTTGCGCATTCAAGACTGGATACAACATTTTCAATGACTTTGTTTATGCTGCGTACATTATCGAGCTCTTTTTGCAGTAATGTATCCCGAACCTCTTCATTGCCACATTTTGGTCTTTTGTTTTGGTCTTTGGAAGCACTATTGTTCCCCAAGTTACTCTCGTTATTGTGTTGACCACGAATAATTTCCTGAAGCTCCTCATCCTCGTACTCTGAAAATTGGGATTCTTCAACGTCCGACATGTTTAGGCAAACAAGTTACGATTACTTTGGAGGGATGGCAGGAATGATGTTAAATTTTATTCGTTTTCTAGCGCAAATTCGATTGTAGCAGCGCAAAAACTGGCCATTCAACATACTTGTCGGTCTGATCGGCCTCGGAATGCATTCCGAGGCTCCTGATTGAAAGTGGGAGTCTTGTTGTAAATTTACATTTAGATCACGTGATCTAAAAAGCCAAACTCATGCATCATTGCCAATAGAGGTACAACTAAAACCCTTCCGGTCGCTCTGCTCAATGCCATGAATTATCCGCAGCAAATATAATTATCAAAGGGGATGATCAAGGAGAGAATCTTGAGCTTCTCTCGTTGACATTGACTGAAATTAGCTTTATCCATGTGGCAAAATTTAGACAGCTCGCAGCCAACTGGCGTATTGAGATACGCACATCCTGTACTAAATCATGAACCGTCAACGTCTCAAAGTGCCCTAGAAACTCTAAAATCTAGTGAAACGAGGTGGCAGAAAATCTAGCTAAATCGGCCTGTCTGATTACAGCACAATCCTGCTGGTAAAGACGAATACTTCATCTTCCAGTCGTGCCGGTGTAGTCGTTCGGTATTCTCTAAATATCTGGGATAACTGGCATGAACTGCACCCGAATTGAAGTGGAAAACTAGTGCATGCATTTACAGAGTCGATGACTTCTCATCAATATCGACCACACCTTTTTGACGCGAGTTCCCGAACTTGATCTTACCATCTACCACCTCGCTTCAGGGACCGATCAAGAAGCTGTCCCAATTTCAAATGCATTCTTGACTCATTAATTATCAGTCATCACCCACTATTAGATTTATGACGCTAAATATAACCGCAATGAGGAAGTAATCTATAATATACAAAGCTCGGGATCTGGATCATAGGGTACCGGCAGTATAATGGTATTATACTGCTTGAGCAAGAACATGTCACTGGAACCTAGAATTTGAAAGGGAAGAAGCTCTAATGGGCATATTGGGACTGATATTCTTGAGCGGGTTTCGACTTTGGAATGTTTGTGGGCGCCAAGACCTAACTCTCGATTAATAACCAAGAGAACTTATATTTTCGATGAGACCATGGTAGTCTTAAGTCCAGCGGATAGCACCAAAGAAGTTGGGATAAGCTCCTTTACAACAAACACACTCTATCCAGACTTTTCTGACATTTCAGTACGACCTTCAAGAAATAATTGAGAGGCAGGAAAGACAGAAGGTGAAATCCTCGAGGTACCTCACAAGTCTGCAGCGCACAGCTGACCGGCCTCTTCGAACGCCACAGGAGGATCACTATACCTTCGGATTTAGTCCTAATGTTGGTATTAAATGAGGTCTGCACTCAGTGGCTCTTAGCCATTTTCCTGGCTGCCACACACCCACAAATGGCCGTCATTTCGTTGGCTGGAGAGGGGAGATAATGAAGGGAAAAGAGCTCCTCTAAGTCTATGATCAAATGAAGACTTATGAAAGGCTTTCATGTTTGAGGCGAGCTGTATGGAAGACATATGAAATGATATGCTACCAGATAGGTATCTTTAACCTGTAAATGAGAGTGTGTTTATTGTGCCACTTAAGTCTAATTATCTACCACATTTGTCTCCTTTCTGACCTAGGCCACACCTGTTACTGGCTGTAGCCATGTTAGTTTGGAATCTGACTTTATCTGGTCCCCTGCAAAGCGCTTACACTTTTGTGTTCAAGCGCTGTTTTTGCTTATATAAAGACTCGCCTTACGCTACGCGCAGTTGCTTAAGTCAACGAATAGCCTTCCGTGGTGTATTTCTCTTTAGATAGAGTATCAAATTTATTATCGGCGTACTTCAGCGAGAAACTTATGTTCTGTCAATTCATAACACCTTGTACTGTGCTCCTATGCTCTTTTGTTACCTGAAAGATCGTTGATAATTTTGCCGTGGTGAAGAGCCATTTAGCTCAGTATTTACCCGTGGAATCCAGCTTCCTTTTCCACGGAACTTTCTACCAAAAAAATGGTAGCAATAGAAACTGCGTGAGCGGGAAAAGTCTCAAAAAACTTAGAGCCCCAGCCAGGCGAGGTCTAGACACTGGGACCACATGAAATGCGCATATTCATCTATATGTCCCTCCTTTGTAATAGTCGAGGCCGATTTGATCTAATTCACCAACTCCGTATCTGGTGCTGGATACGCTCTGGAAACTCATCGGATGGCTTTTTCTCCAAGATCAGGGGGTGTATGGTGAGGAGGGCTTTGACCATACCATCGAATCTAATCGTGGTTAGCTCTATGATAATGGTGATAGGGGGATGTCCTTATGGATGGAGACGATACAGACCGCGAAAGCGATTGGGAATCCTCATCGGAGTGAGGACTTTGTTATTCAATGTTGGCTCTGCAGGCTCTACATTTAGAACTGGAGGTTCGTAGTGGGCTCCACTGACAGGTTTTGAGGGTAGTCCACATTCTTCAACCTGTAGGCATAGAGGACCTGCCTATTCTATGAAATTATAAACTTAGAAAGAATAATTATATAAACAACAACACTAATCTAAGAGGTCCCGTAAAAATGACTGTAAACCTGTAACCCCCGAGACTGGTTGCATACGATAGCATTGATCAAGCTACGTCGTCTGATGAGTCGTGGTGTATTTTTGAGGGTTGTATTGGATTGGGATATTTACTACGATGTTTGAGTAGATGCCTCAAGCAAAACCACATCGTCACTGGAGAGGTTTAGTCCTATTACACTTTGGTAAGATGTTCATGCACTCCGTTATCACTTGTAGATACGTGCAGAAGACATATCTATATACCGAGGTCTTCTTTGGATTAAAACTCTAGAGATTTGACCAATATACGTTTGCTATATATCTGTGACCGGCTTTGCCCGGATTGGGACTGGTCACTAGGACCACTCCGTCTCCTAGGTAAGGTCGTGGCAGAGCAACGCTCCTGGATAGATAAAAGGGGCGATAAGGAGATATCAAGGGGCGTACGTACGAGATGGGGAGTATGGTACAGGAGAAGAGATGTGCCGGGAAAAAGGATGATCCTCAGATGGCCAAGGGAGGGGAGTTAATACTAGAGTTCGAGGAGGACATAAAGGACAGGATACGATGTAGTAGAGTAGCTCCCCAAGGAAAAATTTTTCACTCCCATTGAGCTATCGGCTTCGATTACTTCTTAATTCTTTAAACCTTTTACAAATAATTTTTCCTTCCTTTATCTAACCTCACCTTTCCCACCTGCCCGCCAAAGATGCATGACATTCAGAGTCTCAGACGAAGAGTCAGAGCCACGCACGTCTTTTTCATCCTACCACAGCTTCTCAGCTCGATTGGATTCATCGCTGGACGTATTTACTATGGACGGAGCAAATCAGGGCGAATCAAGTTTTAGGATGGGTAACGACGCGGAGAACAGCAATCGGCTGGCAGAATTATCCACGCAGGATACACAGGGGCTGCTTCAGTTACTCGAAAGGAAAGCACAGGAAACCGTGACAAGATCGACGGAGGTAGAAAGGCCAATGCGAAGGGACGCAGTTTTACCAAAGTTGTTACAGTTATGGGTTAGGATGTATCACCATGATGCTGACCTTTGACTGTTAGGAGAGCTTTATTGGGAATAAAGTGTGGAAAGATGTTGATTGATCTATGCTACAATACGGAGAGTTCCGACCCCTATTTATACTATAGCTCCGCATGAATTACAGAAATAAATCCATCAAACATTTCCTCATGCAGTGCTAGCATAACACAGCTAATGCAAGGTGTGTCATGCATGGTGAACATGCCAAGGGCACAACAAAAGTGGAACGGGATACAAATAGACTTCGGGTTTTTTGTGGGTAGGCTGGAAACAAGAATTGAGGCAGACTTGCCCTCTTTTTTGGACGACCGAACAATTTGTTTGGACGTGCTCGAGACTCTTCTGGAGACAGCAAAACCAAGGGTGTCGGTATGTTTCGAAAGAAGGAAAGCTGATGGACAGTTCAGCTGGAAGGAGCTGACCCAGAACTTGAAGGAGATCTTCGCCGATAGACAGGCACGACAAGTAACCTTGGAGCAATTCAACAGAATGGAGCAGGGGGAAAACCAGATTCTCGCGGACTTTTTGCTCGATTTTGAGTACCGAGTGGCCCAGAGTGGAGGGGACGAGGCCTTCACGCAATTAGGCAAAACTATGAATTTGAAAGCAGCTCTTAACAATAAGCTGCGGACAGCTTTGGTGGGAGTAAAGCTTCCTTCTCCAGAACGGTATGACGACTGAGTGGAGGGAGTAAAGAAAGTGGCATTGGAGCTGAAAGGGTTGGCAAATTATAGGCCTAAAGGAGCTACCCAGACTACGACAAGATTAGGGGCGCCAAAAAGTGGTGTAGGACAAATATTTCCGAGTCAACATACAGTGGACGCGGAGGGAGATACCAGAATTAGCGGCACAAATGCAATCTTGGCGGCCATGGGAGGTTCGGTCAAGAACGCAGAGAGAACGGTAGTAAAGCCTAGAAACGAGTCAAATGTGAGGTTTGGACGTGTAACGCGAGAGACTCAGGATGAAAGGGTCGTACCGAGGGCTCCGTCGCGGTCACAGGATGAAATACGCCGACTGATAAGGGAGGGGGTCTGCTTTCGTTGTACCTAGGGGGGACATAGGGCGAATAATTGCCCTAGATTTCGGAGAGCTCAAGCACCAAAGTTGTGGGTGAATGCAGTGGCAAAGGCGGAGGAGCAGTGGGAAGAAAGAGATCCGGAAAACGGCAACCCCTGAGAAAAGTCGCTCTCAGGGGGAGAAATGGGGCTTCACCAAAGGAACGGAGTTATTTACAGCAATTTATCTCGCGGCCATTATTAGTTGACAGCTTAATAAATTCTTCCTTTTTCGTTAAAGTCATGATTGATACCGGATGTCTGTGTCTATCAGTGATTGATTAAGCCCTCGTGCGCAGAGAAAATATTTTCATCGAGCAGGTGTCTCCAACGAGCTTGCTGTTAGCCGACGGAACAAGGTCAAAGATCACTGAAATTGCGCGATACAAATTGGATACTGATGGGCATCAAGAACAATTGTGGGGATATGTGATGCCAAACTTGGCGTACCCTATTATTTTGGGAAAACCCTGGATAGAACGCAACGAGGTGACCAACGTGGCAGGTAAGCAGCACTTGCATTTAGGCTAAGGGAACAGTAGAATTATGATAAAGTCAAGCAGCTGGGTCGATGAGTTTGCACCACGGTTGATACAAGAAGCGCTAAGGAATGCAAGTTTAAGCAACAAAGCGGAGATATCTTACCTGGAGTTATCGGAAATATACAATCGCGAATCGATGGAAGCAAACAAACTAATCGGAGCTATTTCAATGCATGACGTTACGAAGGCATTAAAGCCAAAAAGGCAAAATTCTAGAAATATGGTCAAGGAGCGTTTGCCTAAGGAAGTCAGGCATTTCACGGGCCTGTTTGTGGAAGATGGTATTGACGGCGGGAGCTCGCTACCAACATTGCGACCAGAGATGGACACAAGGGTACGAATGCTCAAAGATCAACAGGCACAGAAATGGAAGTGCCCTGGGGTCCACTGTACGGGATGTCTAAGGATGAATTGCTGGCTTTACGAAAGACATTAACCGAGCTATTGGATAAGGGCTAGTAGCTCGCCCGGAGGAACACCAGTTCTGTTCATTAAGAAGCCAGGAGGAGGTCTAAGGTTCTGTGTTGATTATAGGGCCCTGAATGCAGTATCTGAACGCGACCGCTATCCTCTACCCCTTATCCTAGAGACTATGCAAATGCTATCAGGAGCGGAATGGCTAATCAAGGTAGACGTAAGATCAGCTTTCCATAGGCTGAGAGTGGCTGAGGGAGATGAATGAAAAACGGCTTTTAGAACGAGGTTCGGGTCTTTTGAGTGGTTAGTTACCCCCTTTGGTCTAGCAGGGGCACCGTCGGCATTCCAGAGGTGGATAAATCAAGTGCTGGGAGACCTGCTAGGTGACACATGTTCGGCGTATGTCAATGACGTCGTAATTTTCTCAACCGGGGATCTGGAAGATCATTGGAAAAAGGTGAAACAAGTGCTGGATTTATTAAACAAGGCGGAGCTCAAGCTTGACTTCCTAAAATGTGAATTTGCCAAGAAGGAGATCAAGTAAATGGGTTTTACAATCAGCGTAGCAGAAGGCGTCAAGGTAGATCCAGAGAAAATACGGGCCATCGCAGATTGGGAAGCTCCAACAAATGTGAAAGGTGTTCGCAGCTTTTTGGGTTTTGCTAACTTTTACCGGGGATTCATAGAGAACTTCGCGCAGAATTCGGCTCCGCTACAAGACCTCACCAAAAAGTGGACGCCATTCCATTGGACATGTGACCAACAAGAAGCATTCGAGAAGTTAAAGGCTCTTTTCATCACAGCTCCAGTGTTAGCATTATGGGATGAGGAATGGAAAACCATCGTGGAGACAGATGCATCCAGCTGGGCAACGGGGGGGTGCTTGCTACGACACCAACCAGATGGACAATTCAAACCGGTAGCCTACTATTCGAAGAAGCTGGCACCGGCAGAGTGCAATTATGACATTCATGATAAGGAGCTCCTAGCAATTATCAGATGCCTGAATGAGTGGAGAAGTGAACTTCTAGGACTGAAAGAGCCGTTTGTCATCTTGACGGATCGTAAGAACCTAATATACTTCATTTCATCAAAAAAGTTGTCAGAAAAGCAGGTGAGATGGTCCCACCTGTCATCTCAGCTCAAATATAGGCTCGACTTCAGGGCGGGCAAGCTAAGTGGCCAGCCGGACGCCCGATCACGAAGGGCACAGGATGTGCCCAGATCAGAAGATAATCCAAGAATAAAGGAAAGAGAATTCACACTACTAAGTGAAGACCTGCTGGACAAAGAAACGATACTAGTACAGCACATACAGGCGGCGGAGAGCATGGAAAGAAATCAAATCCCGCATAGTGACCAGTTGTTCGAGGAAGAAGAACTTCAGGCGTTATGAGATGTTGGGATAGAAAAGGACAAGGCAATGAGTGAGGAGCTGTTTACAGCAATATGGAATAACGAGCCTCAGTTTCCATCCCATCTACAATTAAAAGTTGCGCGAGCGGAATGTGAGCTGGACATGCGGGGAGGGTTGTGCTTTATAAAAAAGCTGTGGGTACCAAACTGGGAACCTTTGCATACGGCCCTTATCCAGAAAACGCATGACTCGCATGCAACAGGACATCCAGGACGAAATAACACGATCGCTATCCTATCGCGATCCTTTTTCTGGCCGGGGATGAGCCAAGTGGTGAGGAGGTTCTGCAAGAATTGTGACGTTTGTGGCAGAACGAGAGTGTGGCGCTCTAGATGGCAAAGATTGCTGTTGCCATTACCAGTGCCGGAACGTTTCCACAGCGAATTGTCGATCGATTTCATGACGGACCTCCCGGTGAAGAGCAAAGGGGAACCTCAGTACCTCATGGTAATCACTGATTGCTTACTTAAGAGCGTGACGTTGGAAGCCATGCAAACCATGAATGCCGAGGAATGTGCGGAGCGTTTCGTGGTTTGTCATTACAGATCCCATGAGTTCCCACACGCCTTGACATCGGATACAGGGTCAAATTGGGTCGGAGATTTCTGGAGGCACTTATGCAAGATGATGAGGGTCGAACAACGATTGTCTACTGCTTTCGATCCAGAAACCGATGGGGCGACAGAGAGAATGAACCAGGAGGTTTTGGCGTACCTACGGGCGCTCTTATCATTCTCACAAGTCGAATGGGCATCGATTCTACCTACCGCGCAATTGGCGATTAATAATAGGGATAGTTTAGCCACAACCTTAAGCCAGTTTTTCCTGAAACATGGTTATCATACAGAGCCAGTGCAGCTAAAATCGTCCGAGCCAAGGGAGCCTCTATCAACACGAGCCAAACGAGCTGAAAAATTCGTGAATAGGATACGAGAAGCACACGAATTTGCGGCAGCGGCGATGGCGGTCGCGCAGCAGATGATGGAGGAACAGACAAACAGGAAGAGGAATCTGTTGTAACTATGGCAGCAACATGACTGTAGTAGACAAATAGTTCATATTAGAATAACATGCACTGGCGCCATGAGATATGATTAACCCATATCATCACTCACTGGCATGAATAGTAAATAGCCAATAGATGCCTTACAGCATACATTGGCTTCAGGATCTCCAACAACTTTCCCATTTAGGTTAGATTATGAAGCATGTTGGAGTTCACAATAGTGTGCGGAAAACCTCGCTTTCATGTATATAGAGGGACTTCTCGCTACACAGATAGAAAATATAGCAATTTCTTTACAATTAACTATCCATTACACATCAGTAGACTTCGTCGTACATTAAACAAATTCATCATAACTCTAACTCATCTTCATACTTGGTATTTCATTCTTACAATCTCCGGAACCATTCTAATTGAATACTCCGCCACAGTTTAAGGTGGGCGACAAGGTGTGGCTTAGTCTTAAAAATATTGCCACGCCTGTCACGGTGGGTTACGGGTCAGGTTCTGGTGGTTTAATAATATAACTGCGTTGTGCAATAGTAAGGGAAGATTATCAACAGGAGGGGTCTATACTAATATCCTAGTGTACGGTGCTAGCTCTTAGTCCCGAGACAGTACTCTTACTCTAAATTGCGTTTGGTCTCCACACTGCATGCTTCTATCTGTAAATTAGTATGACCTCAATATAAACTTTTGTTATTCATCCATTCATTGTTCTAGTTTAACGTCCTTTGCGGTATCTATATACAGAACCATGAAGACGGTAAGCCATGTTAAGAAAGGAAAAAGCTTTCAACAAACGAAACCCGATGTCCCGCCACTCTGAACCGACCCGGCTTAATGCTGAGGACGTTACTTTCAACCATAAATTTTAAACTTTCCCCAGAATTCATTAACTCCCCCTTCAATCAGACTAACTTTATGAAAAATTGAAAAGAGAAGGCACCTCCTCACTCGGCATTGGTCTTCGAAGTGTTCGAAGAGTTGGCCCCGATAGTGGTGCTGCGGTCGAGGCGATGATTGGTGCCACTGGGGCTTCGACTACCTTACGTGGTCGTCCTGGCCCTCTTTTAAGTCCTTCAGCCTTCTTACTGGTGACTAAAGTAAATCCCTGATCATCAGTTAGTCTGACTGTTCGTATTGGTGCCATTGTTGGTTTTTCATTCCAAATATCTGCCGTTCTCGATAATAGCTCCATCCGAGCCTTCTTATCAAACTATGGATAGTTTGGAAGCGATCAAAGTCAGATTTAGAGTTAAGGTGTTAGGTTTACAAAGCTTGGAGTTACTTGTTTCGAACAAAGGTATTTCGCTTGGGCTATAGTAATAAGAACTCTATATCCTCTGACTAGAGATGTTTCGTTCTAAACCATGAGAAACTTAGTTCATGGAGACAAGTAGGGGACAGATCGAGTTTTGCCATTTTCTGAACATACATAATCTAGATAGTAATAGACAGAAGAAGGGCAGCCAGGAATCAATAGACACTTTTTACATTTTACATTTATTCAATTGACTTGAAGAGTCTAACACTTCTCCACACTTCCCTTGTAGACCTGGTAGGTCCGACACGCTGCTTTCTGCCATGAACGGTGTTCCTTGCCGCAGTTGGCACAAGAAACCCTTTTCCTTGGACAGTCCCGAGTTTGGTGAGCGCCAGCGCACTCACCGCACCTGGCTGCCTTTCCACATGACGCCTGAGTGTGTCCCCACTGGCTGCAGTTGTAACACTGCTTTGGCTGGGCCCGTGGTGACCATACCTGCGCGGTGAAGAGCATGGCGTTAATTACGAGGCCGTTTCGAACTATCTCCGTTTGAATTGCCTCTGATGGGAGGCTGACCACAATTGATCCTCGATTGCGACCGTTTTTCTTCGATCGCTGATGCTCCTTTCCATCATGTAGCCACCTAATTTGATTAATCACTAGGCCTGGATTCGAGCCTTAGTTGCTATCTCAATCTCCCTGATGATAGCGTGGTTTTGAGCATCCCTGCCACCCTCAATTCGAGTCCGCAAAGGGACACCAGAAACCTCGACGGGAAAATCTTGCCGTAGAATCTTATAGTCGTTGGGTTGGCACATGTTGAGCGCCGCGTCTCTCTCGGACGCCGACTGGACATACACCTCGGTGTCGTGGCTTCGCATTTGGCGAATCGCGTATGCGCCTTGAATGTGTAGTTGTGCCTTTGTTAGCAGCTCTTGTGGCTGCAAGTTTTGTGTGCCGTCGATTCTTATTCTGACCGCCGTTTTCGCCATTTGCGGAGCTACGACCGACGCATAGGTCCTTGGTAGCGGCTTCCCAGACGACACAACAGGAGCTGTTTGTCGCGCGGCATCCGGGATGCTTTTCTTTACCACCTCCTCTAACACTATCATCCTCTTCTCGATCGGAGATGGGATCTGGGACATCGTTGTCCAAGCCTTCTTATGATAATTGAATGTCTTGACGGCTTCATTTACGTCTTCCATTGTTGGTAGGTCCTCCTCATCCATCTCTCCCATCACAATAAGTCTGACCTTTTTTAATAGTTTCCCTATTATTTCCAAGTTATGATCCTTTGGAGCTATCTGCGCTCCGCTGCCGTTGTCGCATTTTGCGACGTGTCGAAACCGCTGGATTTACCCACACCAGCACCCAAACTCGCCATGTTGGAGCACGGAAAGCGAAAAGATGAGAGGAGGGTAATGAAGATGTAAAAATAATAATCACTTTGTCAAATTGATGATACGGGCAGCGTGGAACGCTGCGCAGCTTTCTGGCAAAAATGATGTTTTTTTAAAACTTTTGTTATATTCTCGTTTCAATCAGTTTCCATGTTGGCCACCTTTTTCTCCCTGAACGGCGTGGCTGTTGTGGTAAATTTGATTTATTTGCTGGTGGTGTGTTTGCCCATGTCGGTGGGCCCAGCCTGTGGGGGTTTGAGTTATGAAAATCCTTCAGTGCTTTCTCGCAGCCTCTTAGGTCAGATTCTGGCTGCTAAGATGGCACATCGTTATATTTCCATTTAATAAGGTAAGTTAAGGCCTTTTATCTAGATCTTCATCATGTACGTCCAAGATTTTTTCGAAACCCCATTTATCTTTGATGTTACCGTCGTCATCTCTTTCGGCAACTTGACCGGCTATAGGACGACGTTCCACTTCATTAATAGACGATTGGTTTGTAATTATTGGGTCTATCTATGGTCGGATTAATGAAGTATGAAAACTATTGTTGAGCCGGATATGATCTGGAAGCTCAACAACAACTAATCCATTGTATGTTTTCAAAACCTTATGCGGGTCGTCCCATTTATCATCCCATTTCTTCTTTGGACAATTGAATTTGAGATTCTTTAAAAAGATCATGACTTTATTGCCTGTTTTATACATTGGGGCTTCCGATCTTCGAGAGTTCGCATTCTCTTCGTATCTTTCTTGCGATTGGATAGTAAGAGCTATGAGCTTTGTTAGGATGCGATCGAAACGATTGGCAAAGCAATCTGCTTTAAAATATTCCTTTTTTGTAGCGTCGGAGAGGCCAGGTGGCTTTGGATCTGGCGGCTCTATCCCTATGTGAGGGTTATAGCCGTAATTTGTGAAGAAAGGGGATACAACTGTTGTTTCACTTATCTGATTATTTTGTGAAAATTCAGCAAGTGGAAGCCAGTCAGCCCAATTATTCTGGGTGAAACTAACAAATGCTCGAAGGTATTTATTTAAAGCAGAACTTACTATTTCCGTTTGCCCGTCGGCTTGTGGGTGGAAAGCCGAGCTGTGCTTGAAAGTAATTGAAAGACGAGCACTTAGCCGGCGCCAGAATCGTGAAACATATGCAGAGCCGCGATCCGAAACAATGGAATTGGGTGCACCGGGAATTTTGTAAACATTTTTAACAAAGAATTCAACCAGTTCTATTGTATCAAGTGATGTTGTGGCATTAAAATGTCGCATATTAGTGAGTCGGTATACTATTACAAGAATTTGACGGGAAATCTTACCATTGCGCTTACAAGGTGGTAAGTCAACTGTGTGGTCAATTGAGATGCCAGACCGGGCACGGAGTGGTATTTCGAGAGGTTTTAGA
Organism: Blumeria hordei DH14; assembly: GCA_900239735.1. Classification (NCBI taxonomy): domain Eukaryota; kingdom Fungi; phylum Ascomycota; class Leotiomycetes; order Helotiales; family Erysiphaceae; genus Blumeria; species Blumeria hordei. The sequence continues at coordinate 6,405,308 of OENG01000023.1, forward strand.
AAACTAGGTGGAGATTATTGTCACGGACGAGGACGAAGACTAAGACGTAGATGAGGATGAAGACAGAGGCTGATAATGAAGACGAGATATTCAGATTAATGATTAGATTCTAAAACATAGGTAATTTACAAGACAAAAAGCTACAGTCTAAATCCAGTCCCAGAGTTTCCCTAAGTACACGAGCATCAATACTATGACCAAGGGTGTAATAGTCCACAGTTCTCACGTAGCAACTAACTAGTACTCCGAGTGGCAACTGTTGCTATCACAACACTGTAACCATTACAATTCCTAAATTATGGGGGGCAAGACTGACACCTGTACGCGGTGCCCTCTACGAACCTGGGAGTGAAATATTCTCCCAGAGCCAAGTCCAGTCAAATTTCGCAATACTGTTTGAGTTGGCCCACGAGGCAATAATTCAAAATACTTCGCCATGTCAAATTTTCGCTCCCAACGAGTTCGACTCCTACTTAAGTCTCATCAATTTTACAAGTACGACTTAGTACATCCTCGTTCAAATGACCACACCTCTCATCAACCATTCTCTGGCCTCATCTAGCCGCCAAATATACGCCCACGCCGATATTTACACCCGACGGAGGAAGCAAAGCGTGGCGCACAAATCTGGGAGGCAGTTCTTTGAGACGGATGTGAGAGGGATTGGGACAAGTTTATAAGATAATACGGAGGATGGATACATTCTCGACGGGCGTGTAATTTTGAATTTTGGCAAGGAGTTTTACGAATTAAGCTGTGGGCGCCAAGACTTCGCTTGCGGGAGTGCAGCGGACACTATAAAAACACGCAAACGATGGAAGGTGTCGTGGTCCGCCTCCTGGTGGTGTTCTCTAGTATGGTTTGAGTAGCCTAGGCACCTACTCCACTTGGGAAGGAGACGCCTAAGACCACATTTCGCGCGGAGAAAGTTCAGTGGATGATGAAGGCATGTCTGGATAACTCAGGGTTTTTGAGACGTTCCTCTGGGTGGGTATTCACGGATGAGGGTTGACTTGGGGTGAAGAAAAAGCCGGCACAACTTCGCAGCGGTACTTGCAAATGAAATCCGAGGCATGAGTGCACTTATTGTAAATTGAGTCATCTTTTCTGTACATTTTCTCCGATATTGTGTCATAGCTAGTTAGCTGCATACGCAATTAAAATCTGATGCAAAAAAAAGAGTCGAGCCCAGGACTATATTATGTGAGTATCCCCTTGTACGCTCCATTGAGTATTGCCAGTAGCCAAACATCTGTGCGCGTAGATCTAACTTTCGCTTTTGGACTGGCTCGAAACCCAGACAAGCATAGGTCTGCTTACACGCCCTCTCAGTCCTTAAGCGAAAGTCCATCCATCAACCCTAGTTGTCCAGTGAAGCGCCGGAAGAAATCGGCGCTAAGGGGTTTTGTCAATCCGTCTGCAGGGTTGTTTCTGGATTCGATCTGTCGGATAGCAATGTTGAGATCACGGATTTCTTGTACAATGTAATGGTAATTGACGCGTATGTGGCGTCGGCCCGATGTCATGCCATCGCTTGTAGCCCACTTGATAGCTCCCGTGTTATCCTCTAAAATTGGTATAGGGCCATCAGGCATCACACCCAGTTCGCCCAAGAAGCTTCGAATCCAGGCGCAATCCTTTGCAGCTTCGCACATGGCCACATACTCGGCCTCGCAGGTCAGTGTGGAAACTGTACTCTGCAATTTTGATCTCCAAATTACGGGACCTCCAGCCATGAATATTACGTATCCAGTCGTGGATTTTGCTGTATCGTGGTCATCCGCGAAATTAGAATCCACCGCACAAAACAATCCGTGTTCTCCAAACTCATTTAGGTGCCGGTGATTTTTCTCATAGAATAAACCCCTGTCTGCGCAACCAGATAGGTAGTGAGGAATCCTCAACATGTGGTGCTTGTTTTGAGGCGATGGGTTGCACATGAATTGTGCCATCTGAGATGTGTCGCATCGAACCATACAGGAGGAGAAGTTGTACTTGCCAACTAGCCTTTGGAACTCGTTCAGGTCTTTTGCAGTTGCCTTACTTGTGTTTCTTCTCATTTCTGCCCTGCTACCTGGTGACATCGGGGTTTCGATAACTTTTCTATAAATCCCGAATTCTTGGAAGGATCTCTCGAGGTATTGTTCCTGGTCTAATCTTACGCATCCAGTTGGCGATGATCTATGGATTCTGACGCCTAAGAACCAGTGTGCCTCACCTAAGTCATTTAATGGGACTTCGCTGTTCAGAGATTGTGATAGTGACTTGAGGTCGTCCATATTTGGACCGAAAAACAGGAAATCGTCGACATAAGAGACCACAATAATCCCCTTTGTCTTGCCTATATAAATGGCGTTATCAGAAATCAAAGGTTTGTAGCCTCTATCTATCATGATGCGCCTGACTTTATCTTGCCAACAAGCGCCTGACTGCTTCAGACCATACAAAGGTCTTTTGAGCTCGATGACACTGGTGCATGAATAGCCAAACCTCCTTGCGGCTTCTGGGTTTACCTCGAAATACTCTTTCAGACGTGGGAACTGTTCCATGAAAACAGTTTCCTTCAAGTCGCCTGCAAGATATGCAGCTATGAAATCAGCTTGGAGGATGTACCAGCTCTTCAGCGAGGCTAATACCATTAGGCATCTCCAACTAGCTGACCTAGCTGTTGTTGAAGTGGTGTCGTTGAAGTCTACTCCTTTTGTCTGCATGAAGCCTTTAGCCACCACTCTGGCCTTGAACTTGTCAAGTTCCATGTTTTACTTATATTTCTTTTTCAATACCCTTTTGGATGCAACCAGACGCCCTATATATTTCACAGCTGTTCGTGGTACGAACTTAAAGGTTCCACGAGACAAACAACCTTCAATCTCTTGATTGATGGCTTCTATCCACTCGCGTCTCTCGGGGCCTTTAATAGCTTCGGAAAACGTAGGTTCATCGAGTGATGATTCGACTAGGTATGAGGACGCGCCAGAGTGGTTGACCATTATGCGGAAGATTTCATCACCATCGCTGTGTTGGCCAAATTTCTGTCCATCGATGGCTTTCCGAGTCATGTGAAATAGGTCCATCTTGTTGGATGTGGAGACCAAATTCATTTTCCCAAAGTTTCGTCCTGTTACTGCGTCGCATATGTCTTCAGGGAATTTTGCAGGATTCTCCCCATTTTTAAGTTCAAGCAGCACTATTGCCATCTCATTGTCCGTATCAAGCGGAGCATCAAGAGTTAACATCTGCTGATTGTCGTAGGGCCGCTCGATGGTGCGCTTAGGACGACCACGCCCTCTTGGCAATATTGGCTGCTGATTGTCATCCTGGGGAGTGTTGTAATCCTCATTTCTTGCATAATCTTTCTTTCTAGATTTCAGCCTATCCTGAATGTTAAGTGACTAGGGATCTGGTATGGAGATATGATGTTAGATTGGGATACCCACGGAGGTTTGGCGTTATGGAAGCACTGATGACATTTTCATTACTACTCGCTTAAATCTTATTATATATGTGATTCGTAGACAGAGCTTTGCTCTTTAGCTTTATTACCTTTTAAACCTTGAGTTCTTGCTTGCCATATTCTGCGTGTCATAACACTGAACATGCTTAGGGAGCGATCGAATAATTTCTCTTGGGTCTGCTGCCCAGCCAAAGCCTGGACCGACATTTTAATACGTCGTTACTTGAGGCGACACGATAAATCTTCCACCGTCGAGTAACCAAACAAGTTTGTTCTTTCTTCCTCTGTAGCCGAGAAAGACACTTTTTGTGCCGTTGGCGTCAAGTTTTTCGCTCGCAACACGATGATTTTCGTCGACGTGGGTGATGCATAAGGTTCCTGGTATCCACAAATGATCCACTTTGATTTTTGCGCAATCAGGTTCAATCTGTGACCAATATACTTCCCATGGCGTCTTCTTGTCTTCTACCGAACTTTGAGATGTACAGTTTAAGGTGTATCATACCATTTCTAACATATGGTTCCAGAAAATCGATGGAACTTTCATTTGAATGCTGAAACATCGTGCTGCGTCCTGCACGAAACGGATTCCTCTCTCTAATACACCATTCTGATACTGGTTATTTGGTGCGGAGATGATCACATCAATTTCTTCTTTTGCAGCAAAGTCTTGGAGAGTGTTTAAATCCCAATCACGACCCCCGTCAATTGTTAGGCGTTTCACCCGAAGTCCATGGCGCTGTCTCAATTCGGAGTTTGTTTTCGACAGAATTGACTTTAGCTCGTCAGCGGCGTCCCTCTTTTTTTTCAAGGCCCGGAATATTCTGTACCTCAAAACGTCGTCTGTCGTGAGGCAGAAGTATCCGTAGCCCTCCATTGTGACTGGATTTAAGGTTCCTACATCGCAATGCCAACCTTCACCGACGTTTCTCATTCTAGGCCGTCTTTCGCAAGTTTTATATTTTATTGATTTGCCCATGTCGCACGCTTCGCATGGCAAATTTTCAACTTGTGATGGCAGTAGGTCAATACCAACTGTATTTTTAATCGTCCATTTGAGTCGTTCAGCGCTAGGGTGGCATAAGCGCCTGTGCCATAGGATCAGGCGTTTCATCACGTCATTGGTCATGTTGAAAACACCACTCTTCCAACAATCTTGATAGGCCTCTGTAAATTCCTTTACCTCAGGGTCTCGTTTGGAGGTTTCTTTTTCACTTTGATGAATACTATCCACCGATGTGAGGTTCACTGCCTTTTTGTAGCCTGTCAACTTAAACGGTTCTGGTTGGTTAAACAACCACAAGAAAAATCCTCGACGTTCCGCGTTTATATGAGACAGGACTTCGCCACTGGGGCTCACTATCTTATTTTTATCCAGGTAACCACCACTTCGGTAGAATCGTTCTCCACTGATGATATTTAGAGGGAATACCTTCAAGTATACCACATACTTCAGCCTCATTGAAGTTTGGTTGCCGCCAGGTCCGGTGAGTGATAGCCAAACTTCTCCAATGCATTCCGCGCATACAATTCTACCTCCAGTCTGAATTGGGAATTGGTTAGGCTCTAGCTCTACAACTGTGCCTGGCTTGAAGTTTCTCCGAAAGTTAGTGACATCTACATCGGCACCCGTATCAAATAGCCAGCGGCTTGCAACTCCACTCCCTCCAGATGCGCTTAGAATTTCCTGTGTGAAGTTGATGGAAGCTCCTGGGGATTGCGACTCGAGTAACTTTTTATCATCTACTGGCTCGCCACGACGACGCGCCATTTCATTCTCATAGAAATCGGCCATGTTTTCGTAAACCTGTGGGTCTACTTGAGCAGCATAACTGTTCCCTGAGAATTCTTCGGAAATTTGGCAATATTCGTTGGCTATTGCAGCCGGTGGACCTATGTCGATGGATAATGTTTTGTGTGCGGCATGAGAGTTTTGTGCCTCCTTTTCATTTTTCTCAGGACAGTTCTTGGCAATGTGTCCTTCTTTCTTGCAGTTACAGCAACGGATGGCAAACTTTTTCTTAGGGTTGTTGCCTTTTCCCTTTATTCTCGACTTTCCTTGGTCACTTGTATTCTGTTCACCTTGGGCGTTGTTCAAGTATTTCTTCACCGGCTGAGTTTTCCTGGGCCTCTCTTCTTTGCCCGATTCTCCGATCCTGTCGTAGTGGTGAGATATAAAATCTTGAATAATATTTTCTGCTGACCAGCTTTGAAAACGGGCGATGGTGGAGACCATTGAATTCCACCTCCCAGCTTTATCCTGCGTCGATTGCTTGAAGATAATGGAGATTTGTCTCTCTGCTAGAGTCCCACCAGTGGAAATGTAGTCCCTAACACGTGTCTTAAACTTTGTCACGTACTCCACAGGGCATCCTCCTTCATACTTGAGGGCGATAAGAGTTCCCCAAACGGCCTCCTGTTGGACTTTACCAACCTGACGATAGGTTCGTTCGAACAACCTCATCATCTCTGTGCCTCGTTTCATCCCTACGACTAGACTTCCTGTCTCCTCCGTTGTAGTTCGCTGGATGACAGCAGCAATTCTCACTTCGTCTAGTGGCGTTTACTTCATGCCTGCTTCGTATCCAATACACTCTAGCTGTAGTAACACAGCCTCTCGGTACATGGACCAATTTTTGATTCCTCTCAGAAAGGCTGACTGAGGTGGTTTCCAATCGAAAAGGTTCCACTCGAGCAAGGTTTTGCTCCCGTTCTTTGGAGCCGTTCTAGCGGGCCTGTCCCATCCTGCCCCTAAATCTTCGTCGTCATTTGGTGCATCTCTGCGATCACCATCTCCTTCCGACCTCCTTGAAGATGTAGCTTCTTCTGAGTGCTTCTTGCACCATTCGTCATCATCTCTATCCTTTTGTTCGAAGGATCGTTTGTCTGAATCTTTTCCTCTTGATCTGGACCTCAGATTTTCACTCGTGCTTCCGCTCGATATGAAGTCGAACTCATTGCTGAAGTTACCCGGCACTCGACCTGAATGACCAGCAATATTTTTCCCCGACTGCTCCTTTTCCACAGCAGTCTGATTCAAATCGGTGCCCTGGGCAGCGATTTCCCGATCCGCCTTCGATAATCCGAAGGACGACATTTACACAGATATCAAATTCCCTTCTAAACAATCGTCACAAACAATTCGTCCAAGATATAACAAAGCTCCAGATGAGTCTTCTACCGTCGAATTTTCGTTTGAATCAACCAAGAATAATGCTATCATGTAAACCTTAGAGGGGCTTCGTGTAAATGCCACGTGAATCGTCAAGAATGTAAGAGTGAAAGTATGGAATTATTTACTACTACGAGTCGAGCCTAGGACTATATCGTGTGAGTATCCCCTTGAACCCTCCCTTGAGTATTGCCAATAGCCAAACATCTGTGCGCGTAAATCATACTTTCGCTTTTGGACTGGCGTGAAACCCAGACAAGCATAGGTCTGCTTACATTATCTAGTAAATTCTTTTCAATTTTTTGCAGATCTGATGCTAAATTTTCGGCGTCTTGTCTTTCAAATCAAATAGATGCAGGTGCGAGGGGTGAAGAAAGAGGCGCAGAATTTTCGGATCCGGAGCGCGGGTGCAGTTCATTCACGGCTAAGAATGGTGACATCCCAGTGACATGCGTGTCGCGATTATTCAGAGCAAATTCTGCAGAAGGTAGGAAACGAACCCAATCATTCTGAACAAAGTTTACATAAGCGCGAAGGTGTTGTTTGATTCGTGCATTCATGCGTTCGGTCTGTCCATCAGTTTGTGGATGGAATGCGGTTGACAAGCGATGATCTATCTGTAGGAGTTTACATGTCCATTTCCAGAATTCCGATGTGAATTGACTTCCTCGATCTGAAACTATAGAATCTGGTAAGCCGTGCAGTCGAGAACAGTCTCTGTAAAACATGTGTGCTGTGCTCCGTGCGCTCAAATCGTTACAAGGGATCATGTGGACTTGCTTAGTCATTATGTCCACCACTACCAACATTGCAGTGAACTCAACATCGTTCCAATCTTTACTGAGGGGCAAATCAACCACGAAATCCATGGCTATCTTCCGCCAACGCTCTTTCGCAACAGGGAGAGGGCGGAGCAATCCCTGCTTACCTTCACTTGAGGGTTTCGTGCGAGAACAGGTATGACAATTTCTAACAAATCGCTTTACATGCTGATGCATTCCGTGCCAGAAAAAAATACGTGCAACTGCTGAATATGTAGCAGCTGCTCCTTGATGTTCGGCCATTGGAGGACCATGATGCGACTGTATAATTTCCATTGCTAGAGACTTGTCCTGGTTGCATTGTGGTACGACAATTTTATCTCGATATAATAGGAGACCATCATTCCATTTACATTCAGCCAGTGTAAAATTACGAATTCTTGGCGCTTGAATACCTTCAAGGGCCGCAACTACAGCGGATATAGACTCGTCGGAAAGACTCACATGACGGATTCTCTCTACAAATGACAATGGTTTTGGTTCAGGGGAAGTAACATTATCAGTTGGGGCTTGCGATTCGAGTGAAACTGACGATTCGCCGGGTTCCAAGTCGGTAGCTAATAATACTGCATCTTCCATACCAGGAGACAAATTCTGAGGCTTCAAAAGCCGCTGTTCAAGAAATTTATGCAACATAGGGTCAGGGGATCCGGAGGGTCGAGATAATGCATCAGCAGATCCATTCTAAATCCCAGGGCGATAGCAGATCTTGAAATTGAACTGGGAAAGAAATTGGCTCCACCTAGCCTGACGACGATTTAGTAATAGGGATTTCATGAAGTACTCAAGAGCCTTATGATCTGTGACAACGTCAATGGGTTCAGAAGAGCCTTCAAGTTCAGGACGCCATTCTTCGAAAGCTTGAACAATTGCTAGTAATTCTTTGTCGTAAATCTCATAATTAGACTCTGCAGGACACATTTTACGAGAAAAAAAGGCAACAGGTTTCCAGGTGTTGAACTCATCTTGCTGAAGCAGAACTCCGCCAGTACCACGATCAGGGGCGTCAGTTTCCAGGCGGGCAGGGCGATCCCAATCGAAATGACGGAGTGTAACGTCTTCTTTATACTTACTTTTTATCAGATTGAATGAATTCTCCTGTTCACTACCCCTCAAGAAAGGCTTATCTTTCTTCATTAAATCAGTAAGGGGCATAACAACTGAACCAAACCCCTTGATAAATCTTCGGTAGAAATTTAAGAATCCAATGAAGCGAGAAAGTTCTTTGCAGTTTTCGGGAGCCGGCCAGGACATAATCGACTCCAGCTTGCGTGGGTCCATCTTAATACCTTCGGTGGTGACTACAAGGCCTAGATCTTAACAGACTTTGCATGAAAATCACATTTATTGATATCTATTTGAAGACCAGCTTCTTGAAGTCGAGCTAGGACTTGCTTAACGTGAGTTACGTCTTCTTCAAGAGAGTGACTAAAATTCAGTATATCATCAATATAGGCTGTACAGAATTCATCCAGATAACCCTTGAGTGTGTCATTAATGTAATTCTGGAAAGAACTCGGTGCATTTGCCAATCCAAAAGGCATGACTAGATATTCATAAAGGCCAAAGCGCGAGCGGAAAGCTGTCAAATACTCGTCTCCCTTAGCAATAAGCATTCTATTAAAAGCTGAAATAACGTCTAGTTTGGAGAAGTATTTTGCCTTCCCTAGAAGGCTCAATGTTTCATGAATGCGCGGGATTTGGTATCGATTTTTGTTGAAGTATCAGTTAATGTAATTAAGGCAGCAACATGACTGCAGTAGACAAATAGTTCATATTAGAATAATATGCACCGACGCCATGAGATATGATTAACCTATATCATCACTCACTGGCACGAATAGTAAATAGCCAATAGATGCTTGACAGCATACATTGGCTTCAGGATCTCCAACAACTTTCCCATTTAGGTTAGATTAGGAAGCATGTTGGAGTTCACAATGGTGTGCGGAAAACCTCGCTTTCATGTGTATAGAGGGACTTCTCGCTACACAGATAGAAAATACAGCAATTTCTTTACAATTAACTATCCATTACACATCAGTAGACTTCGTCGTACATTAAACAAATTCATCATAACTCTAACTCATCCTCATACTTGGTATATCATTCTTACAATCTCCGGAACCATTCTGATTTCAGTCACTGAGCCCTAGAATACATGTGACTTGATTTGTAAGCTGGTCTAAACTAGGGTCTATAGAGTGTATCGTAGGTGTAGAACTTAGCAGTACAATAATATACATTATAAGCTTCAGGCATTTATCAGCAGTACACTCTTCTTACCATTTCTATCCTTCAATAATTTTTGATCGTGAGCTCGTTTAAAGCTCGGTAATCCACACAAAATCGAAGTCCACCCCCTGACTTTTTTACAAATAATACAGGAGAAGATGCTGGAGAAGAGCTTGGTCGAATGAAGCCTTTTTGAAGATTTCCCTTAATATACTTCAGTAAGACAAGAAGTTCTTCGCGAGACATGCCATACAAAGGACCCCATGGAGCTTCAGAGCCTGGTTTTAAGATTATTCGATGGTCACTGGGTCTATGAGGTGGAAGTTTGTCGGCTTCTTCCCGTGCAAATACAGAGAGGAAATCATGGTACTCCACGGGAAGTAGTTTAGCCGGGTCTACTATTGGTTTGTCCTTTAAAGCTTCGTTTATATCATCTAAACTGACTGCCAAGATAGAATGATCCTCGCAGGTGGCAGACTCTTGAAAGGACTTCAGGTCGCAAGCTTCAATTGTCAGGGGTTCTCGATGATTTTTGGCTGAAACGTTGGCAAATTTGCGTTGAGAAACATCCTCCGGATCAATAGCATTTGTGCTCGCGGGAGAGTAAGTCCAGTGCTTTCTACAGGCAGGATGATCGAATAAAATAGTATTCTCAGACCAGAACACTTTCGGATTGTGCAACTGTAGCCAGGGCAGGCCAAGAACAATGTCAAAATGAGCAAGAGTCGTAACAAATAGCAAAATATTTTCGGAATGACCTTCAATCAATAATGTAGTTTTAGCTAAAAGGGTAATCTTGCCAGCAGAGGATTCGGTGCCATCAAAAACCTTAAGGGATCGAGGTACATTCAAAGGGGTCAATATTAGATTGTTTATATGTGCAAATTTGGTATCAATAAATCCATAAGCAGATGCACCGCTATCAATCAATGCGAGAGAAGGTATCGGTTTAGTATTTCGATCGTGTGCAACACACTTGATTACAAAATGACGTGAACTATCCCATGATCCCCCTGATTGCTGACGAAAGCTCTAATGTCGGTAATTTTCTGTCTGGAGGAGGTTTCGAAATGCTTGTTTTGAAGTTATCTTTGGTGCCAAATTGAACAGTGTTGTCTGGGTGGCCAAGATTCCTCGAGCGAGATGGTTTCACAGGACAGGAATGAATTAAATGCCCCAAATTTCCACAATAAAGGCATAATCGGTGCTGAAGACGTCGAGTTTTCTCTTGAGCTGTCAGGGGTCCATGAATTTTCGGATTTTTAGGGGTCATATTGGTAGTTAGTTGCGAAATTATCGGGATGTGCTGTAGATTACTTGAGTCCATGGGTCGTCTAATACTTGATTGGGACAATGCACTTAAGTAAGAGTTCGGGTAGTTCTCGAGATCATGAGGACGGGCTACAAGTCCTTCAAAATTAATTCTTTCTAGACCCTTTTCGTAAATCAAGGCCTCTTTGAGATTTAGATTACAGTTGTGAAGGACGAGATCTCGGAGAAACACAGAATTTGGTTCGTGTCTAGCAATTGATGCATCGCGTCTAATTTCGGAAACCGAGAGAGAAAAGGTCCTGTTTCCTTGTTTATTTGAATGTAGTCGCTCCGAAGCATTACGAGCTAGATTAGGATCGTGAAAAACTGTATATGAAACTTGAATCATCTCATCCATCGAAGAGAAGGTAAGGGTTCCGTTCTTTACCCATGAATGAAGATAAGCTTGACATTGGTAACTCAGACGTGGATGAACATAAGTCATCCGTGATGATTCATTTAGGAAATAGTCATGGTTAACATTCAACTTCATTTGCACGCTATTTACCCAGGTCTCAAATTCATCTTTAATTCCTGTGAGTATAGGAGGATCTGGAATTTTGGTAGTTTTAGTTGGGTTTGAAAATAGTCCACAACCCTTCATATTTTGTAGTTCTTTATTGATCTCTCTTATTATATCTCGAAAAGTTTCAAGTTCAATAGACGTGCGTGTAGTTTCTTCCAGGGGGCTTGTCATATTCGAGGTTTCATGTGTTATAGGTGACTTCTTTGGTAAGTTGCAAGATTTTTATTTTTATTTTTGGAGCTTTTTGTAATGTCACGGACGAGGACGTAGACGAGGATGAGGACAGAGGCTGATAATGAAGACGAGATATTCAGATTAATGGTTAGATTCTAAAACATAGGTAATTTACAAGACAAAAAGCTACAGTCTAAATCCAGTTCCAGAGTTTCCCTAAGTACATGAGCATCAATACTATAACCAAGGGTGTAATAGTCCACAGTTCTCACGTAGCAACTAACTAGTGCTCCGAGTGGCAACTGTTGCTATCACAACACTGTAACCATTACAATTCCTAAATTATGTTATTGTATATACGTCATGACTCGGTTGACTGGGTGCGACGCGACATCCCAGAGATGGTTTGTGAAAATTTTGTTCCAAAGCAGAGAGCGTATCCTTCCACATAGTTTGCCAAAAATTGACACATTCGAGGCCACTAATATGTTCTCTGTAGGATATCAAGAGTTTTAACACGGCCGGGATGACCTGCAGGACCCGAGGAATGGCAATGGTGGACAATTTCCAGACGGAGATCCTCATTTTCGGGTACAAAGAGTCGGTCGCGAATATATGCTAACCCCTTATTCAGTTTAAATTGTACTTTATCCTTACGAAGTAGAGATCTCAGTGTTTTTGGCGACCGCCTTTCAGATAAATTTTGCAAAAGTTCAACTATGGACTTAGCAATTCTGTTTTCTTTGTAGGCTTGAATGATTAAATCTGTCAGAAATTTCAGAGGATATAATTTTTAGCGATTCAACTCTCTGATTTTTTGAAGCAAACTCTGAAATAAGTCTGGGGCAACTTAATGTGCAGGAATCAAAGTACCGAAGCGATTTTTAAGGCGTTCATCAGAATTGTCTTGTGGCTGAAGACCTGGCAAACAACTCAATGTATATGGAATTAATGCGCTCGACCCAGGACAATAAGTGATTGTAAAATTGAACTGGGACAAAAATTCAGACGACCGTACTTGTCGCTGGTTAAGTTGTTTAGCTGTGAGGAAGGTTTTTAAATTCTTGTGATCGGTGATTATTTCGAATGGTTGCTGTACACCTGCTAATTCAGGCCGCCATTCTTCTAAAGTTTTTATGATTGCAAGGAGCTCTTTATCATAAATCTCATAGTTGGATTCTGCGGGGCTATATTTTGAAGAGTAGATAGCCACTGGGTGAAGAATACCATCATCCCCCCTCTGGAGCAGTGCACCTACTGAGACCCAGTTTGAGGCATTGGTTTCAACAATGATGTACTTTTGATAATCGAAATATCCAAGAATTGGTGCTTGGGTCAATGCTCTTTTTATGGTCAAAAACGAGTTTGCTTGGTCTCCAGACCATGACAAAGTGATATTTTTCGTAAGAGGCGTGTTAGAGGCTTAATCACAGCTGAATATCCACGTATAAAAGGCCTATAAAAGTTTAAGAATCCTTAGAATTTCTGCAACTCTTTCACCGTTTGCGGCTCTTCCCACTCTAAGATTGCCTTAACTTTATCAGGATCCATACTAAGTCCATTTATGGAGATTTTTAAGCCAAGGTGTTTAGTTTTTGTTGTGAAAAATCCCGATTTTGCTATATCCAGTTGCAGCCCTGCATCACCAAGACGACCTATCACCTCATTGACATTTTTTTCGTGATCTTCTTCATTATCTGAATGTATTAAAACGTCATCCAAGTAGGCAGTACAGTATTTATCGAGTGCATCATGCAGAATATGATTTACGTAGTTCTGGAAAGTTGTGGAAGCGTTCCAAAGACCAAATGGGGTGACAACCATTTCATATAGTCCAAATTATGTTATAAATACCGTCATGCACTCATGTCCTTCAGAGATACGAATTCGATTAAATGCAGATATCACGTCTAATTTTCTAAAAATTTTTGCATTTGAGATCGAATCCAAAGTTTCGCGGATCAAAGGAGGTGGATATCGGTTTTTAATAGTAATATTATTGAGGCCACGATAATCTTGGCAGACACGTACACCCCCGGCTGGTTTAGCGGTGAGAAGGAGTGGTGCGGCAGCTGGGGGGGAAGATTCTCGTATGAAGCCTTTAGCTAAAATTTCGTCGATCCATATTTTGATATATTGTAGCTCAGTTTGGGAAAACGGTCTATTCTTATGGTAAGGAACCTGTGTTCCAGGTAGAAGCTGGATTTTTTGGTCCCAAGGGCGATGTGGTGGCAGAGAGTTTGCATTCTATGGTAGAAAATGTTCGGCATGATGATGTAATTTTGATAGCAGTTTAGATATTATAACATCAATAGTCAACTCGCATTTGTTTTCGAGGAATTTATCAATATCTGATTGATAAACTTTTCGACATAAGGATTCCAAGTTTTTAGGGTTATTTTTGAAAACTGGAGCTTTAAATTCGTCGTTGGAGTACACGGTCGACGAATTGTCAAGCATTTTACTATGGCTACTTTCTATATTGGTTTTGAGCGATTTATGTGTAGCAGAGATTGATGATATTGTGGTAAGCGATACGGAAGGCGATGCACTCGCGTATGAAAGCTGTTGGTGAGGATTTAATTGTAAGTGTATCTGTTTGAGGCAACTGTGGTGACAATACTGAGAATCAAATTTGATTGTTAAATATTTCTAATTACATACAGGGTTATGTGTTTTTAACCATGGTAAATCAAGAATAATTGTATTACTTTTACTTTGTGTTGTAACAAAGAAAACTAGAGGGGGACTATTCTCAACACCTGTCAGTGGTGTCCCCTACGAACCTCCAGCTCTCACTGTAGAGTCTGCAGAGCCGAGATTGAGTAACAAAGTCCTCACTTCGATGAGGATTCCCGATCGCCTTCGCGGTCTGTATCGTCTTCATCCATAAACACATCCCCCTATCACCATTATCATGAAGCTAACCACGATCAGATCAGATGGTAGGGTCGAAGCCCTTCTCGTCACCAACCCTTGATCATGGAGGAAAAGCCATCCGATGAGTTTCCGGAGCGTACCAAGCACCCGATACGGAGATGGTGGATTGGATCAAGTCGGCCTCGACTGTTACAAAGAAGGGAGATATAGATGAATGTGCGCACCTCGTTTGGTCCCGGTGTCTAGGCCTCGCCTGGCTGGGGCTGCAGGTTTTTTGAGACTTTTTCCCGCGCACGCAGTTTCCATTGCTACCATTTTTATCTTTTTTGGGTAAGAGGTTCCGTGGAAAAGGTGGCCGAATTCCATGGGTAAACACTGAGCTGAATGGCTATTCATCAAGGGCAATATATCAATGATCTTTCAAGAAACATAAGAGGCAAGGAGCACTGTACAAGGTGAGGCCTGGGTTAGAGAGGAGCCCAATGTGCTAGATAGTCGAAGACTCAAGTAGTACAATAAACAAACAAACAAAAAAGAAAACTAGAATCTCTAAGTGATGGCCAATATGTAAACGGAAAGTAAAGTATTGGGTTATGAAAGCTTGTGTTAAGTGAAATAGTTCCGGATATTGGAAGAGTTAAATACTAGCCTTGAAGTTGATTTAGAGATATGATGAATTTGTTTAATGTACGACGAAGTCTACTGATGTGTAATGGATAGTTAATTGTAGAGAAATTGCTGTAATTCTATCTGTGTAGCGAGAAGTCCCTCTATATACATGAAAGCGGGGTTTTCCGCACACTAGTGTAAATTCCAACATACTTCCTAATCTAACCTAAATGGGAAAGTTGTTGGAGATCCTGAAGCCAATGTATGCTGTAAGGCATCTATTGGCTATTTACTATTCATGCCAGTGAGTGATGATGTGAGTTAATTATATCTCATGGCGTCAGTGCATATTATTCTAATATGAACTATTTGTCTACTGCAGTCATGTTGCTGCCTTAATTACAACAGTGTTGTGCCACCGGCTGTCACGGTTTCAGTACAAGGTGCATGAGCGATCTTGTAGGTACAGTATATTTATTATAATTCTCTGGAGAGAGAATTCCTCAACATAAAGTCTACATATATATACATTCTAAATTACTGCCCTTCAAGATGATTCTCCCTGTAACCTGAATAATTGAGACGCTTCTACAACTACCTATAAGGTTCTCGGTTCACCTGTTATCCTCATGAACCTTCAGTGTGTTTCCAGAAGGTTCACTGAGAATATTCGAAGTTCTGTGGCTTCCGAGACCTTCCCCTTGTGCCATATCCTACGCTAGCCAGCGTAGGCTACAGGAGTCTTTCAGCTTAACAGCCGTCACATCGGCTGAGCAAACGGTACGTAGAGTGAAGAGGGGCTTGGTTTTAATCCCAAACTGCTTCACAATAGGATCGTAATCTGCAAATGCCATGGCAGTGGAGCCACTATCAATTAAACTAGTTGTGCAAAACATCACTGGATTTTGGTTGCGCAGGTCAGAAAGAGAAGAGTCGAGTAACATTGAATTTCTAGAACTTGTAGAGCATAGCTCCAAAGTAGAACTATCTTGCAAAATACGTTGGACAGCCTCATCTTCATCCTGATACCAATTACACCCCTGGCAGCGACTTATGCCAAGGATTGATCTTTTAATTCATCGAATTTTTCAGATGTTGATGGATAAACATCGGATATCCCAGTTTTTGGGTTATTTCCGGAAGTATGGTCATCATAGATTGCGTGAAGATTGGTCTGAGTTGGAGCCTTGAAATACTGAGGGTTAGAATTATTGGGATATGGAGGATTAAATTGTGGGGGAAATTGATTATTAAAATACTGCATATGGGGGTAGTAACTTGCAGAAAATGGTGCAGGTTGGTGATATTGTGACCGATTTTTGACCTGCCCAGTGAAATCTCGATTGGAAGAGAAGCTTGTTGGGCGCTTGGACATAGAAATAGGGGTAATTTTACGGTGGTGGTCTTTTGCTGTATGCCCCTTTTCCACGCAAGCAACACATAGACCATTATCCATACGGAATTTTCGTTCTGTACCTGACAATTTGACCCGGCTTAAATCCATTGGGTCTCCAATATCGGATGGTCCCCAGTCAGATGATGATTCGTTAGCAATAGGATCATTCTGAGTTTTTGAGCCTTGAGGTGCTTGTAACCTAAAAATATGCTCCTGTTGTTGAAGGTTACGAGCAATACAGCCTACTATATCACTCAAGCCTAAAAAGTCGTCTGGTCTAGGAAGATTAACTTTGTTATCAAATACATTACTAATTTTTCGATTTAGCCATTTTCTTAGCATATCCACCTTAGTCCGATTATCATATTTAGCCCTTTCAGCATAATGGTCAAAATCTACCTTGAAGTCTCCGTATTGACGTTTTTCTTGAAACAGCGTATTCAAGGCATTTTTAGCTGTCTGGGAGGTGTCGAGGAGTCTGTAACGCTTATCCAGAATATGCCACAAATCCCCAATAGATTTCCATGGCCAGTTCTCAGGTTCACTTGGGTGTAAATTCATTGCCTGAACTCCGTCTTTTACTGCCTCCCAGGCATTCCCGGACAGTTGGCTTGTCACACAAGATATTCGATAAAAAGAACCGGGGAAACAATTGTCTATCTATCAACAAAATTTGCTGAATGTGTGTTTTTCAAATTTCGTAGGCTAACTGTCGCTTCTCTGTACTTTGCTGTAATGCAGAGAACTTATCTGGATTAGATTTGGTTCGACTAGGTCTAGCATCTACGGAATCGGTGGTCTTGGTAGGCTTTTAATTCCAATTATCTTGAGCACGTTGTATATTTCTCTCATCTTTAAGTGCAGAAATTTTATCATTTAATTCTGCAATCTTGTTGTTATCTGCAGAGCGATACAAATTGGCTTTTGACAATTCTGAATTTAGAGATGCGACTTGTTGTAGACTTGCACTTAACTGCTGGGTGTAAGATTGCTCCAAATTTAGAATTTGTCAGTGAGCGTTGGCTAGATTTGAATTTAGCTCGGTAACTTGCTGTTGCGTCTTAGTGAGAGCTGATTCAGATTCCGTGAGCTTAAAATTACTCGACTTTAATTGTTCTCGTAAGTCACCAAGCTTTGAATTGAAGTATTGAAGTAAACTACAGAACATATTCTTCTCGAGGGACTCGGTAGTAGATGCGATGGTCGTTTGTAAATCAGTAGGATTCGAATCTTCTGGGAAATGATGACCTTCAATAGCAGCACTCAAATTCGGCCAACTCTACTGGAAAGCAGTAGTAATTTGAGCGACTCTGGGGTTGGTAGTCATGGTGAATTTCTACAGTATTTTTACTTTGATGATAATTTTTTTCATCAGTTTGATGAGAATGTACATAAAGATAAAACCAAAAAAAAAAACAGATTGTAACTGGAGATGTCCTAAGATTATATGCCGGGTCGCAGACAGGGTTCAGGAGGATAATCTTGCTTATAATATTGGATCTAAATGCGACGGGGCACAATTTAAGATCGCACAAAGTGTCACGGTGGGTTACAGGTCAGGTTCTGGTGGTTTAATAATATAACTGTGTTGCGCGATAGAAAGGGAAGATTGTCTACAGGAGGGATCTATACTAATATCCTAGTGTACGGCGCTAGCTCCTAGTCCCGTGACAGGTGCTCGCAAGTGATTCTCCGTACGGTATTCCTGGAGATGTGAGGCTCTTGATCCAGCAAGATATCTACACGAGAGGTAAACGCAATATGGAGTTTGAGATCTTTGAGAACCTCTGACATGGCACTAGAGATTCCGGCGTGCTACAGAGCTGACATGGGCAATAAACTCACTGAATGGTTTTTGTAAGTACTGTGGGGGGTGCTGTTGTCACTCAATGGGTCATCTAGGATGCATGCAATATTTTGAAACATGAGCGTGGCTTCATAGTTGCTTGTGTCTGTGGCAGAGGTAGTGGATAAAAGTGTCTCTGTCAACGACTTCCCTCCACTCTGTCGGGCAGAGGCGTGGAGGGGTAAATTAGCACGAAGGGCAAAGTCAAGCTGCTATCAAAGGGTTGTTGAGAGCGTGTGTGTGTCTGAGATATGGTGGTCGGCATGGATGAATATAAGTCTGATAATTCAAAATGGCGGGTTAGGTCACGTCACGAAAATAAATACAATCTAGCGCATCTCCATTAGTACTGACTGGAGTGTGTGAAAATCTCTATGTGAAGGGTAAGCTAGAAAAGTGACTTGTGTGCTACACGGTGTGACAAGAGTCAACCGAGATGTCGCTCTAGAGCTGCGATGCGAACATCACCCGAGCTAGCCACGACAAGTTCCAAATCATAGCATTCATGCCACCGACATACAAAAGGATAGAAAAAGACATGGATGATTCCCACTGCGAACTGTTCAAAGAGAAGACGGACGGCAGCTATCCTAAATGTTAAAAAGGGCCGAGATGTCCGTATCCAAATAAAGTCCGGCCCTATCTACGCCTCTGGAACTGCCTCATACATGATATCCCGCAAGAGCCCCACGATCGGAATCTGGAATGGTCGCTGACCCCGAATCCGTTTTGGTCCGCCTACCCGCGTTAAACTCGGGCCGAGTGCGCGTCGCTTAGGCTTTGCGGCGCCAGGCCCGTCCGCCTCGCCTGGATCCGAGCTACGTTTGGCTTGTGACAAAATATCCAGCTGGCCTATACTGCTCCCACTGGCTGACGCCGCCACCTCCCCAAACACATGATTTTCCAGGGCCTCGGCTGGCAGGTCGAATACCCAATCACGCGATTCCATCAATTTGACGAAACGAGCCACCATCTCCTCATCACTATGCGCACTCGGTCCGCTGCCCTTGAGCGTCTGCCGGCTGCCAATCACCAACAATTTCGTCCGGGCACGCGTGAAGGCCACATTAATCCGGCGCCAATCTTTAAGTAACTCCCCGATCGATTTCGCCTCGTTACTGCGAACAAGGGAAAGAATAATGACTTCTTTATCTCGACCTTGAAAGCGATCGGTCGTGTGCATTTCTACTTGGCTGTGTGCGGAGAGACTGTGCTTGAGAAGTGCAAGCTGTGAACGGTAGTGCGTCATGACCCCAATACTAGAAGCTGAAATTCCGACGCTAAGGAGTCCTTGTACCAGATAATTACAAATTTTGGCTTCAGTTGGATTTACAATTCTATTGCCTTTTGCCACCTCACGCGCCAAAGGAAGCAATGGATCCGTATTTATAAATGAGACCTTCGTGCTAGGTTTGATAAGTTCATGAAGCCAGCAGCTGCTGCTCGCTAAGCCTGGGCAAACGCATCTTTGACTACGATGAGACGTCAACGGCGAAAAGTGATGATTATTTAGCCCTTTCATATCCGGAATAAAGATTTCGCGCTGAGAAACTTGCCTATTACCACACTTGAGTCGACCACCATAGATCAAACAGTTGCTTAAGGTCATTACGTCTTCACACATCCGATACTGATGTTCCAAGTACACAACTGAGCTAGGATGCATATCAGAGAGATGCTTAAAGAGACTAATATCTAAGCCTCCCTTTCGCGCTTCTTCATTTCTTACGAGTGGGGGTAATTGGAAATGGTCACCCACAAGTACAAAGGTACGAGCAAGACGGATAGGCCCCAGGCAGACTGGAAGTGTGATCTGAGAGGCTTCATCAACGATGCAGTAATCAAAAGTCCGCTCACTGAAAACAGCATGATTTATTCCAAGACATGTAGTTGCAACGACGGGCGTTCCATGCCAACATCTCTGTATCTCTTCAAATGAATGTTTGGGACTGGCAGCCAAGGTGACGAATCCCTGTACTTCGGGAATAACTTTAGATATTTGACCGAGGCGTAGAATCATGATGCCGTCGTGCTTCAATTTCAGAAGAATATTATCTACGGCTGTATGAGTATACGATGTCAAAAGAACACTTTTTCCCCGCGAAACCAAAGCTCGTATGATGTGAGCAACAGTTGTTGTCTTGCCAGTTCCAGGCATACCAAGGACAAGAGCATAATCCTCGGCATTCATGACTTTTTGAATGGCTTCTTTTTGATCCACATTTACGAACTCACTATCTTGTAAGAGTAAAGATGTGGGATCATTTCTAAACTGAGGCCTCTTCAGATCCACGATTAGGTCACGTATATGACGAGACCCAGAAGGCTCATCGACCATTATCCGAATCAGATTATTTCGGATAGTCGCCATGCCATTACTTAGCTCATCTTTATCCAATCGGTAGTATACAAGAGATCTCTTTAAGGCTTCACTTCCATCAGAATGCGTACCTTGCTCTGAATCTTGGGTTTTGTCTCCAAAAACTTGGTTATTAAGTGCATCGAATCCAGGCTGGCGAGTCCATTCATTATAAAGTCTACGATCTACCTTCACAGTAATTTCATGCCGTGAAACGCGAATCACAAATCCATTGGCGAGAGCGAAATGACCATTCTCATCAGAAATCACTATAGGGTCGCCAACAGTCATCTGTGAGTCCAAAAACGAAAAACTAGGAGTTGGCTTCGCTTTAATCATGGTGTACTGAAATCTATTGATCTTCGAATAATTCTGGTCTTCGCTAAAAGTATTACTTTGGATAATGACATGAGAGAAACATCTGCCAAGTTTTTCACGTTCAGAACTAAGCATAGTCCATAATTCTCGTCGGAATTTGGAGATTTCTTTTTCTTCCTTCATCAGAAGATCATCCCACTTCAAGAAAAATTCCTTATGTCTCGGTGTAAGATGCTTAAGAAGGTCACTGAAATTTGCCTTTAGCTTACATGTCTCGCTTTCTGCCTCATCAACGAACTTGTGGTAAATAAGACACGGAATCTTCGCGTAACACGAATTACATAAATTATCGTTTTTCAGCATTGATGGAAGTTTCGAATTGCGTTCCATAGCATGACAGGCAAGCCTATTCCGTTGCATAATCATGTGACAGATGTCATGTCGGACTGCAGGTATCCGTATTGTCTCTGATGTTTCCATGTAATATAGAATTCCATCTGCAATATTGACATCATACCTATCAGATAAAAGGAGATTGTAGAGCGTTGTTTGGGCACGGTGAGATATGCTTTGGTTTTTACCGGTTTTGACTTCAAATGGAACAGTCAATGTTCGGTTCTCTTGCCCATCTTTTATGGTCACTTGAACAGTCGCATCTATGTTGCCTTTTATCCCATACATTGGGGACCAGACATGCTGTTCAACTTCGAGTAATTTAGAAATACACATAAGTGCAGTAGCACCGTTAGATAATTTCAGGTGAGCACCTGGCTATAAGGTGATTCAGTTAGCGAGGCAGCTGGTTTAAATGTACCACTGACCTTTGGTTGGGGCGAAACAAATAACCCAGCCCAGGACTGCAACTCAGGCATCTTGGATTTTAAGTACTTGATGGCTTGAACTACATGAACCTTGATTGTATACAGATCCTCAAGGTGCCTTATAGTAATTTCTTGGATAATATTATCTAACCATTTTGTATCCCATCGATTCGATTGCATGGCTGTCTGAAATATCTCATGAAGAATTGTACCATAGACTAAAGGGGCAGTTTTTTCACTTGTGGCCTTGACCCTTTCCTGAAGGATGGCCCGGCGAACACAACCAAAGGAGTCAGCAACTACTGTAGAAGATATAAGATGATCAGGGTGTAGAATGAGCAGATTGTTTTCGTTGTCAATTATGCATCGACCGGTACAATCAAAACGTCCAATGATATGAACATAAGCTTCAGTGGGCACTGGAGTGTCTAGCCAAATTCCTCGCAAATGAACAACCCTGAGATCTATTGTGCATCCAACGCTAAGCATCAATATCTTTTCATATGGTGTCAGAGATTTATCAATCACGGGGAGCGAATATTGTTACCTTTTCGTTACTCTGGCGACCTAGAGAATCTTCGTATACAGAATCCATAACTTTTGTCACCAAGTATCGTTGAATGGCTCCAACTTTTTGGTTTAAAAGCTGAAAGATATTTAGTAACTCTTGACCGTGCATATACTATGAAAATCTTGTACATACAGCCGTCCGACTGTTAGGTGTCTGATAGGTTGCTTCTACAGCCACAAAATCGGCATCATTTAGGTCACCATCAGCAAATTCATCCTCTGACTCGTTTTTTGCGAGGCCAGATTCTAATTTCGGAAGCTTTGGTGAAGTCTTCGTTATTGTGAGTGGCGGCTTATCTATCGGTCTCTTATCATACTGAGACACAAGAATTTCCAGGTCTGCGGAGAAGATATCGTCCTCAGAATCATCAAAATCGCAAACCTCATTATTTGATATCGGCGGGCAGCAACGACTGCTATCGTCTTTTCTTGGCAAGGTGGAGTGAGATGTGGGTGTAGCTTGTTGAACAGTCAATAGCGGTACAGGATTTATGGACGCTCTCAAGTTATTCGGCGATTGATGGATGGGTATTCCTTGCTCAATACCAAATACTTCAATAAGGCTTGCATCTAATTCGTCATCGTCAAAGTCACCATAATCAGAAGATGCACGCGGAGCTGGGGATAGTGTTTTGTCTATAGGATCTTTCGATAATTCGCCATCATCCAAGCGCTTTGTATCAGAAAAGCTTTTGCAGGGGATTTCCACTGGAGGAAGACTCTCAGGGTTGAAATTGTCTAGTTCTAGGCCACAATCAGGTTTGGTATGAAATTTTGACGCTGAATAAGATAGCTTAGGTTGAGTAAATCCCTCCTGCACCCTCTCTATTAGGACGGCCAATTTCGAGGGACAAACCTTAGCTGAATTCTTCAAGGCGTCATTGAAAGATCCTCCTACACTGTCTCTCCTCTGTGGGAACTGATTCCCACAACTCTGAGCTCTTCTAAACTTTATCGTAGTCCTTGGAGTCATTCCGCTATGAGTAAGCTTTGGTGAAGATGTCTGCATTAGGTGGGCTAGAACAGGGACCGATGGGCCTCTTTGAGTGGATAATTCCGGTTTGTTAACAGAGAAGCGTCCCCAAAGCTCCGTTCCAGGATCAAACTGATGTGAAGCAAGAAGGGGTGACGATGCTACGGGAGATGAACTTCGAGCCCGTTTCCTCGCGGTTCTGATGGCACCAAACCTTGGACCATTATCCTGTCCAATACCTTTGTTGTGATCCCATTCTATCTTATCATCTGGTGAGACTTCATGAACCGATCTTCTAACATCTCCCATTCCAATTAAGTCAGGTAGAGCTAATTTACTACAAGGAGTCGAAGGATTTTCTTGCGGAATCGAGGCTGATAAATTATCATGCTTGTTTGTTGGCAATGCTAATGATGTAGTTTTTTCTTCGGGCCTCTCAACTATGTCTCTTGAAACATTCTCTTCCTCTTCATTTCCCAACCCCTCGGGGGTTGTTTTGATCTTGTTGTCAGCATCAAAATGGCCGTTGAACTGAAAATTGATGAGCTTATTTTTTGTAGCAGAAGATATAGGTATTGGAGGTTTTTCTTGCAAGGGCTTCGTTTCTGCTTTAGGGGCTTGGTTCTCAGAGAAGCTTTTATTCCTGTTCCATTGTGACCGATGTTGCTGAGATATTTTGTCAGATTCAAATGGTAATTTCATAAGAGGCAAATTTTACCTTGGTCCTAGAAGAATAATTTGTGTCAGAGAATGATTTCTGAAGTGGCATGCTTCCATGTGGCTCAACATCGGCTTTTCAACAATGTGGTTATCGCAGGACGCTTGCGGTCCACATTGGAACGTGCGGTGATCAGGGGGGCGTCCCAGACGCGGGCTTTTTCTATGTACGCGACGTAAACCTTGATTATAAATGGACATAGTCAATTGCTGAGGTACTTCTTAATCAAATTATTTATAGTAGATAAGCGACATCATTTGACAGCCCACACGTTCCTTTTGAGATTGGTCAATGATCCACTTTACCATGCTCTACCCAGATGCAGTTTGCTTCAACTGGACGGGTCAGGGCGGACGAGAATTTGCGATCACGTCAAACCTCTACTCATATCTTCACCCACTCCAACAATAACAACCATTCTTACACCTACGTCAACATGAGCGGAGAGAAACAATTAGGCTTTTCGTACCAATTCGCCGCAGGTTTTCTACCTCCCATGGTGTAATTGAGCAGTCTTGCTAACAGGAGTAGGCGCTATTGCTGGTATCTCTGAGGTAGATGCGCTCAGCCCTGTTATTCTAATCACTTATCCAAGCTTACCTTGCCTTTTCATAGATATTGGTAATGTAAGTTTCTCCATATGCTACTAATTGCATCTACTTAATTACACTGTAGGTATCCGCTGGATATCGTCAAGACTAGAATGTGAGGATCGATAGATTTATGGACCACAGAGGAGTGCTGATGCAGGTTCAGACAATTGCAGTCCTCGAAAGGCACTGATGTAGATTTATATAACGGCATGGCGGATTGCTTCAAAAAAATAGTACGGAATGAGGGGTACTCTCCGTTTTTGCCTAATTAAACCCACTATAAGACTAACTCACGACAGATTTAATCGACTATATCGTGGGATCGGAGCACCTATCATTATGGAGGCGCCAAAACGAGCAACTAAATTTGCCGCCAATGAATTCTGGGGAGCTTTCTACCGTGACCTTACAGGCGCAAGTAAAATGAACCAACCACTGTCAATACTAGCCGGTGCCTCTGCTGGTGCAACCGAATCAATAGCTGTCGTTCCATTCGATCTCATCAAAATTAGGATGCAGGATCGTTCCTCAATAGGAAAATACTCAGGTTTGGTAGATTGTGTCGTTAAAACTATCAAGGCCGAAGGTCCTCTAGCACTATATAATGGCTTTGAGAGTACCATGTGGAGGCACTCCCTCTGGAATGCTGGCTATTTTGGGTGTATCTATCAAGTCCGCGAATACCTGCCAAAATCGGATAATAAGACTACGCAACTCCTGAATACCCTTACCTCAGGCGCCATCGGTGGTACAGTCGGAACCATTTTAAACACGCCTATGGATGTGGTTAAGTCACGCATTCAAAATAGTCCTAAAGTGGCCGGATCAGTCCCCGAATATAATTGGGCTTGGCCAGCAATTGGTAAGGTTATGAAAAGCGAAGGGCCTGGAGCGCTTTATAAGGGTTTTTTGCCCAAGGTACTTAGACTAGGCCCTGGTGGTGGTATTCTCTTGGTAGTATACACTGGGGTCATGGATTTTTTTGCGAAAATAAACGATGAGATTTTCAAGTAAGAAGAATAAAATGACTTAATTACATGGAATCACAAAAACCCGAAATTTTGAACACATGACGATCCGAGGCTTTTTCCATGTGTTAAGAGGCCTTGGGGATAAGGGATAGGTAACACCTGGACCAATACTGTAGGGGATGAGCAAACCACCGCAGCCGGGAGTGCCTGACGGTTGGCCAGGTGGAGGTGGAGTGACTTACATTTGTATTGACAAATTAGTTGAAGATGACAATGACAAACGTGAGGCGACGCGAGCTAGGAATTTGACTTGGGTTCCATCTAAGACCCTGCTGCATCTAAATTTGAAGGATACGAGCTGGGAAAGGTTAGCACGGACTTGACAGCTGCCAAAGTAAGTCACATACCCTTAAATTAGATGCGTTTGTGCGCAACGTGAATTGGCCATAGACCAGGTAACACATTTTGGCGGCGTGAGTCATGGGAAGAGTTATAACAGCCAGACATTCTCGCGACATCACGAGACACGCATTATCAACAAGTGTAGCGCACAATGGCAGTCTTGTGCAATCTCGGTTTTTGAGACTGAGAACTTTCACCTCCAGACGGCGGTTGTATCCGGCTGTATTTCCTAAGTACTCATTGAGGTTGGTGCAAGGGGACCCTGTTACGACAAAAGGACTTCAGGGAAATATCGGGCTGGTAAGGCCGACAGTAGCTGAGGAGCATAAGAGACTTTCGATACGTGCTGGAGGATGAATGAGCGCTGTAAGGCTGACTCAAGCCTTCAATTAGATGGAATCGTGGAGACGGTGTGCAACTGGCGATGCTGGTCGGAGCCGATGGCGGACGGGCGGTTGAAATGGTTTGATTCTGAGAATTGCGTAGGAGAGTTGACACATTTGCACAACCTGCAGTTGAACGGCAGAGGCCCCGCACATTTCCCATAGTCTCTATCCCTCGAAGCTTCTAGCGATGCGCTCGCAACCTCACTACCATCGCCGGCCCGGCAGCCTGGCCTATGTGTAATTGATCCGGTCCAGTGAAGGGGGAAAGTTGACTGAACATAACTGGGGCCTCAAAGATGGACAAGGTTAGTGATAGGGGGTATACACATTTCGAGTTCCCCGGATACATGGTGGGTAATGCAGCCTGATGAGGTCCATCCTCCGCGCCCAGGTAAAAACGGGTCAAGATTAGTTTCCAACACCCTATTTCTCACAATCTATTAGGTATCTTGTGCCGTATGGATCGAGCTGAACGCTTGACTATGACAAGGTCGGCAACTTACCCACCCAGCAACTGAATTTACTGGACAGACTTCAACTGTGATTACTAACCGGAATAGTTTACTCCAGAGTCTGCGGGCAGTAAGGCAGCTTGATAATTGCACGGTGAAAGATGCTGGGAGGATGCTGCCAGTCGGAGGGCAAAGACTTTTTCCTACCCACGGTATCCTCTAAGGACCTTTGAGTAGAATATTATTACAGAGCCAAGTTCAGCCAAATTTCGCAATACCAAAGAAGTTGGCCTACGAGACAATGACTCAAAATACTCCACCATGTCAATCTTTCAATACTAACCAGGTCGATCCCCACCTAAGCCTCGTCAAGTTTGCAAATACGACCAAGAACATACTCAATTTAATGACCACAACTGTCATCGACTATTCTCTGGTCTCAGTTTGCCACCATATACACGCCAACGCCGATATTTATTCCGGCAGGAGAGTACAAAGCGTTGCGCAAAAATGTGGGAAGCAGTTCCTTGGTACCGGCGTGGAAGAGATCAGGACAAGTTTACAGGATGGCGTAAAGGAAGTATACAATCTCGACGGGTTTGCGGTTTCGAATTTAAGCTAGTATTTTTACAAAATGAAGAGCATTTCGCGCATTGAAGCTGCGATGGCGAGAATGCAGTTGACACTACTAAAAGAAGCCAACGATTGAAGTTGCCGTGGTGCGCCTTCTGGTGGTGATCTCTGGTAAAGTTTATTAGGCTGGGCCCTTATTCCGCTAAGGAAGGAGACGCCTCAGATCATATTTCGCACGGAGAAAATTTAGTGAATGATGGAGGCATGTCTGAATAACTCAGGGTTATTAAGACGTTTCCCTGGGTGAGTATTCATGGATGATGGTTAATTTGGGATGAAGAAGCCGCCATAACTTTGTAGAGATACTCTCAAATGAAACCGAGGCATTAGTAGTCTATTTTTGAGTTGGCTCATCAATTCTGTAGTTTCAGTCTGATATTGTGTCATGGCTAGACAGCGCAAAACACAACTAAGATCCGATGCAAAAATGTAGAATGCTGCTTGTTCCTTGTGATAATCCTGGACCTAGAGACAGTGAGCGTTTCGAAAGGCCGTATCTTTGTATCTGATCAGATAAAATTGTACTTCGGGATAGATGTTCTCATTGTTTGTAGATCTACAACGGTGATGTATCAATGGTAAAATTACACGAGGCTAGCCATTCAGCCTTGTGCCCTTCAATTGTGCCATGACCTCATTTCAACGTCACCTCAAATCGAAAATCCAGATCTGCCAAGTGGTTAAGAGCTAACATATACAATGACAAACAACAGTGAGGGCTGTTATAATGGAAGTTGTGTAGAGAAGCTTAAGCTGTTAGGCTTCTGTTTAATATCACCTAGTGAAGCGAGTTGGGAGATTGAAGAGTCTGAAAACTATAGTGGAGAGTTGTTGATTAAACCCACTTAGTATCAGAGTGCTACTTAAACTAATTATTACAACTAAGCGAGGGACACGATTACTAGCTTATTGTGGATAATTGGGAGGCTGGTCAATGTATGAGTCATCATGAACCTGGCTAGAGAACTTATACCTTTCTACGTTCCATGTTAATGATACCCTTCATTACCATATAGCACCAATTTCAACAAGGGCAAGCTACAGATCAAGTCAGCCATAGGCATTGAATTATCTTTTGTGCGAGCGGTCCGCTGAAATACTCGCATCTCAAGCCATGTGGTAGACAATCTGTAGGAGAGGAGTCAAAAGGCCAGACCAGATTTTGAGGTTCACGAAATCTCTCACTCTCCCTTCTCATCCTCGTAGATTACACTCGTCAAATTTAATTGTACCGCGCAGTGAGGACAAAACCAAAGGTTGGAAATTTATTCATATCTTACTTCTTTGTTATCCGGATTTAATCTGTAGAATCACACCGGCAGATCGAAGAAGAGAAAGTCGCCCCAGGCGCCAATAGCATCCACCCTGTGAGCGTTAGACGTGGACCCAAGTATCTACTGCGGAATACAAGTCTGGCTTAACTCGCCTACTGGAAGTCTAGTTAGGAGGGCAAGACTGACACCTGTACGCGGTGCCCTCTACGAACCTGGGAGTAAAATATTCTCCCAGAGCCAAGTTCAGTCCAATTTCGCAATACTGATTGAGTTGGCCCACGAGGCAATAATTCAAAATTCTCCGCCACGTCAAATTTTCGCTCCCAACGAGTTCGACTCCTATCCAAGTCTCATCAAGTCTACAAGTACGACTAAGTACATCCTCGTTCAAATGACCACACCTCTCACCAACCATTCTCTGGCCTCAGCTAGCCGCCAAATACACGCCCACGCCGATATTTACACCCGACGGAGGAAGCAAAGCGTGGCGCACAAATCTGGGAGACAGTTCTTTGGGATGGACGTGAGAGAGATCAGGGCAAGTTTACAAGATGATACAGAGGATGGATATAATCTTGACGGGCGTGTTATTTTGAATTTTGGCATAGTTTTACGAATTGAGCGTTGTGCGCGCCAAGACTTCGCTTGCGGGAGTGCAGCGGACACTATAAAAACACGCAAACGATGGAAGGTGTCGTGGTCCGCCTCCTGGTGGTGTTCTCTAGTATGGTTTGAGTAGCCTAGGCACCTACTCCACTTGGGAAGGAGACATCTCAGACTACATTTCGCGCGGAGGAAATTCAGAGGATGATGAAAGGCATGTCTGGATAACCCAGGGTTTTTGAGACGTTCCTCTGGGTGGGTATTCACGGATGAGGGTTGACTTGGGGTGAAGAAAAAGCCGGCATAACTTCGCAGTGGTACTTGCGAATGAAATCCGAGGCATGAGTGCTCTTACTGTAAATTGAGTCATCTTTCCTGTACATTTTCGCTGATATCGTGTCATAGCTAGTAAGCTGCATACGCAATCAAAATCTGATGCAAAAAAAAAAAAAGTCAAGTTAAGTGCGGAGATTCGGTGTATCGAGGATGACGAGGGGGGGGGGAGCGATGTAGGTCCGCCTTTTTAATGGTATTCCCACACAACCATTTCATGTGGTTTGCGCCATCTACTAAACCGAGCTAGATGGCATGGGTAGCTATAATAAGTGAGTGTGTTTTATGTCCTATAAAGTATATGACTATGTAAGGAAATGAAGGTCTTCTGTCTACAGGCCGGGAGTATCTATGCCTCCTTCACAACTTCTTTCCAGCAGCAATAACCCCACAGGTCTTCATTCGAGCACACACTACGAGGAGCCATTATCCCTTCATTGTCTCCACTCTCCAGCCAACCAAACGATGGTCATTTGCGGGTGTATAGCTGCAAGGCAAAGTTTCAAAAAATCGCTCGGTGCGGGGCTCTCCTATGACAGAGGCCGGCCTGTGGGTCCGTGTCCCGTGACTCTGGGTCACCCACATTCTTGGACAGAATACTTGTAGCTAGAGAAAGGAGAGGGATAAGAAACAATATATACTTCATTAAAAGTCTTACTTCCAGTAACAATTGTCAGCAGTCGTCATACGACTCATTTTATATTAGATACGAGACGTGAAGCCACAGGCCAGCCAGGCGCAGCAGACCTGCGCTTACCTAAGAGCGTCTCTCAACCTTCCTCTTTCCATGATTCATCCCGCAGGACGAATCGAAGATCATGAAAGGATGTCAGAAAGGGCTTGGTCAAGAGTGACTGCCGTAAAGAAGCGTAGCCCAGCATCCAAAAGTCGTTTCGGACGTGGAGTCGTCGCTTAACTCATGTATCTCTGATGCCCTCCTGGCTAGAAGATTCGGAAGTAGTGATTAGGTGGAAAAATATTGTTGACGAGTCGAAATCTACTTTGCCAGAGGGCGGAAGGGTCATTTACTTTGCTTTCGTGGGCTTTTTATTTGCCCGCCGGTGGATTGCACATGTTGTGAAACTACAAGGAATTCTCTGACTACTCTTGTAGCGTTTGGTTCCGCATTATCTTTCCTCATTCCCGGAATCATCATCGTCGTCTTAGTCGTCTTGTGTACTATCGGAAGCGTATCTTTGACTGAGGGGGACATAACTCAGCTCAAATTTGAAAAAGTGCCACTTAATCTTGACTCTACAGACTCTACAGTAAGAGCCGGAGGTTCAAAGGAGACACCACTGACAGGTGATGAGAATAGTCCCCCTAACTGGTGGAGTATTAGTTAGGGTTGAATCTGAATTTGAAATCTTTTACGTGACAGGAAGAACCTAACATCTATTTAGACGTGACACGGGTAGATGGGCTCTGAAAGCGCATTGCTACCTACATGACCGGCAGTGAAGCCAGAAGCGACAAAAGAAAAGAAATAAAACCAAAGGAACATTAAATATCTGAGTTACTGTGACCTGCGCTGCATCCCAATAATCCAAACCCATCTCCTCTCGATTTTGAAACAATCTCAGCATGGTCACCTCCAACCTTGTTCATTCTTCGGCAGACTGTAACATCTGCTTGTAGTTAGGAATTGGAAAAACTTCTGCCATCCATTCTCCCCTATCATTTCCCTGGCTCCATGCGGGGCCATTTTCTCACAGCTTCTCCAACGTAGCAAAACAGGTCGACACTCTGAAAAATGCCAGGGCCTTTTCTCTCGGCCGCAAACGCGTTTCAGATCTTCATGTTCGGGGTTGAAACGTCGATGGTAGTCGGCGTAGTCCCCGTGGCCTGTTCTTGCCGCAATAAGACGATGGTACGCCCATCTTGGTAAAGCTGATTCCAGTGGCCATTTAAAGAACATGAATAGGTCGAGATCTTTGTATCGTTCTGGTCGATAATTCTACCACCACTCTTCCACAAGCTCTTGGCTGCGCTGTTTAACCCACCTCTCTAATGCCGTAAAGGTAAGATTTTGATCTTCTCAACTAGGCGTAAATAAGGTTAGTGACCGGTTATTGAGAACTCCCACAATCGATTTGGCGAGCTTATCGGCCTCTCCATTGCCTTGGATCCCCACATGACCAGGTATCCAGCGTATTTCCACATGCTAGTTCTTGTATCTCAGCGACAAAAACTCGTCCACCACTGCCTGCGAGGAGTTAGATCTTCTTCAGTCAAGCGCTCAGGTGGCCGCTTGGTTGTCCAGAAGAATGTAAATCGGCAGGTCTTCTCCAACTGCTATTGCAGCCTCCAAGGCTTTCATGGCGCCTACAACTTCCGCGTCGAATACTTCTGCTCCAGAAGTGGACCAGAACTACTTCCAGCTAGCCTACCTCCTTGGTATACTACATATCCCCAAGCTAAATGTCCGGGACCGGATGACGATCCATCAGAGAAGGCTACGACTGTATTGGCTGGTAGGGAAGTTAGCCATTGTTTGATGCTTCCTGACCTGGCTTCTTTTATCGTGTAGTATAAGATAAAAATATTATCATATCAAGCTTTACCTGGATTTTGATGCATCTAGTACTTATTTTAATGAGGGTTACCTGACTATTAGATTACGCCAGGAACTTATTAATCCTCGGATTAAATTATAATGCCACCTATTTTTCCATATACGGTACTTTGTTGTATGCGTATGCTTTAGAGTGGAAGCTCAAACACTGGGATTCCAAATCGTCTTAGATGGTAATAAAGGAGAATTAAGCCTCTTGGGAGGCTTTTCCTGGTTTATCTTAGCACAGGAATAGGACGTAATCAAAATAACGCTTAAATCAGTGTGATGGTTCTATCCCGCCATCTTGATAAACATGAGCCGAAGGATAAATGCTACAACACTATTTCTTAATCAAGCCTAAGATTTCATTGCAAATATTGAGCTTAAATAGCGTGCATCCATGTAATGCAAGTACATTCTAGGAAACTAGGTTGTGGCGATCATCCAGTCATAGATCATTGGTTTTCCTATATCCTATATGCGCATATATCAACATGTATGATGACAATTAATCTCTTAACCACGTAGTTTTATATCTTTTACTAGTCTCATTTTCTCTCGGGCTAGTTTGCAGAAAGAATTTGGAGTAATGCCGAAAAATCCAACTACAGCAGTAGCAACTACAGCTTCCCACAGACCACTCACAACTTCTTGTAGCTCATGGCCTGTTTGTTGAAAGTCTGGGAATGCGTTAACCTCGAGTAGCCATGTCGTACCAGCCTCATCCACTAGAAAATCAAGGCCAAAAACCTCGAATACATTTGGAAGCGTTTGAAAATGTACTAGCATACCTCTCGCTGCCGCTTCGAATATCTCTCCGCTAATATGGTCGATTTGATCGTAGATACTGGTTTTGAGTGCAGCGGGAAGATCGAGGGTAGTTAGAAGCTGAACGGACCCGTCATGGTTACCAGTCTGAAGGCAAGTATTGGTCAGATGCGCTGAGATATCACCCGAGGATAAATCATCCCAAGGTGGAGTGTATTTCAACGGTGAAAATAGAGCGAGCATTTCGTGGTATACGTATACTTTGAGCCCTCCAATAGCTAGTACATATGTCCTGATGTGGAATTTTCTGGGATTTTCTCTCAGCAAAAACGGCTGACTAATGTAAAGCTGAGCTACAAAATGCCGCAAATCAGAAGTGATAAGTTTATTGCGGTCCTCATGATTGAAGTTACTTGAAGTGTTGGGGCACAACTCATCATTCCCTAACTCATCGTCAGAGTCAGATCGTAGAGCTTCCCACTCCTCGAATATAGCCTGAAGCTCTGCCTGAGTGGAGAAAAGACGAATACCATGCCCACGATCACTCATACCAGGTTTAAGAATCCACCACTCTCTATCAGCTGCATTTTTCCCCACATTATTCTTAAAAGATTGTTGTAATTCCCATGCCTCTACTATTGCGTCATCAAGAAATTCTGGATAATCAAGTTCAAATTCGCATGAGACTTTAATGTTTGTTTGCAAAATTGAAGTAGGATATTTGGTGATCCAATTGTGTGCAGTCGTACTTAGATAGTGTTTTCGAATCAGAGCTTTGCGGATGATATAGGCATTCGTTAAGGACGTTGTCACATGGGACATGATATATTCGAATGGTAGGTCTTCATAGGTGCCAATATGCAAATAATTTACTGCTTGGCTTGGTAATTCTGACTGACTCTTGATAAGTGTGTAGCTAGATCTAGGTAGACATTTTTGGAGCGCGATGAGTAGCAATGGCTGTACATAGGTGTCCTTGTAATTGATAAGAGCATAGATGTGGGTTGAGGAATCTATGGGAGGTGTTACGCTCTTTATGCTTGATTGAAGAGGCCTACTGAGGGGAAAGTTAGACGGTATTAGCGGTGCTTAATTCAATGTTCTAGCAAGGTTAATCTCACGAGGATTCTGTAGTTGCCATTTTTCAACACAACCTATCCCTTCAAACTTTTAATAGAACGATTGAAAATTCATCAGCAAGAATTCGAATCCATCGTGGGGCTATGTGGGAGTGAACCACCACAAAGCCAAATGGTGTAGTGGTACTTCGCCCGGACCTTTCTCCAAAGTGAAGTCTAGAATGCTCGCGCAGCCATCCCGTTCGATACAGTAGAATATTTCATTGAGTCCCACGAGAATCAATTCACCCTTTGATCGTTGCTCCTGTGAAGCACAATAGAGCCTTTTTTTGTAGAATTTGCGGACAGCAACTTAGCTTTGGTGGAGGTTGACGTAAGAGGGTCATCTGTACTATGCTAGTAATTGTACTTGTAAACGGTATTTGCAGGTGGAGAATAGAGTATGAGTGTCGCTACAGTTCCCAATACTTTTGACAATAGATAGGCTTGTGGTTTTGACTTTGCCTCACGGTCTTCGAAAGAACGGAAGGCGTACTTGTATTACCTAATGCTGTCAGGCAATTTCATCCTCCAGTGAAAATAGGTTACTGGCTAAAAGATATATATTTGATAATATTCTCAGACTAAATGATGGCTAAGGTCTGACAGAGGCTCACAGTGAATTTGAATTTTTCAAAACTTAAGATGACCATAGCTGTGTAGGAGTGATACCTCAAGATGTCTCGTAGCTCCAAGCCAGCATCCTCGCCAGGTAGAGCTTGAGGCCTTTAAACCAGATTTTTGACTAATACAGGGTACAGTCTATCCACGGGACTGGGCCTTCAACGACAAAGATAGCACTGCCCACCCCAAAAGCAAAGGGTACCAATTTAATGACAGCACCCGGTACACGAATGTTTCTACGCCTCACTCAAAGCTGCCACCACAGTGCAGGCAATACTATAAACACCGCTATGGTTGGATGGTGCAGTGGTATATCATCGTGGCTGGTTTCTCGAGTAAGGTCTGGATAGCTAGGACACACATCCCACTCGAGACAGGAGACCGCTGGTTCAAATCCGGCATCTAAACTACATTTCTCGCGGCGCTAGTATACATGGATGATGAAGGCATGCTTGGATAATCTAAGGTTTATAATTTCCCTTTCGTGGGTACTTACGGATGAGGTTTGACTTGGGATGAAGAAGCCACCATAGCGTCGCGGCGATACTTGAAAGTAAACTCCGAGGTATGAGTAGCCCTATTACGGATTGAGTATTCTCTCATGTATTTTTTCTCTGATATTATGTCACGGCTGGATAGCTGGATACGCAGATAAAATGTGATGCTAAAAAATGCCATCGCTCCAACTCTGCCGCGATCCACATGCCTTGCTACCCAGAGTCTTTGGTAATTTTGAATTTGGTTTACTTGGTCTGATTTGGCGCCCTATGGGCCCACATAACTATCTACAAAGTGTGAAATTTACACGGGAGAAAATCTTTTGTTGTAAAGCCACCTCGGACCTTTCTGTTTGTTGACTATGGTTTCCACATTTCTTCTTCGGAAGCGCAATGACACCATGGTACCATCCGTGTAAGCCAAGCGCATCCTCTCTGTCGACCTCAAGAATCATTTGACCTGTTTCCTTCCCTCATCAGCATTTCGACCGCCTCTATAATATGGAATTGCTCTACACAACTGTGATTGGGGATCCACAGTGTAACTCTATTTTTGTCGACTGGGTTATTTATCATGGCTTCGTATGACTGGTCTCGAGCCAATCTCCGCTATATCATTGGACAATCAGGAGCAGGACGTAATCATATGCCTGGGCTTCTGTAATTGGCAGCCATATGGACAGCCTAGATGGAATACTCCGTGAAGTTTTCTTCCGGGTAAATACGAGTTGAGCTCCAGGTGCACACTGCAAATTTGCGTTGCCAAACTACTTTGGGCCCTGGCAAGGTTTCGATGTAGAAAAAATGGTGAATCTTGTAGACACCGTTTTTGCCGTCCAAATTTTCTACTTTGGTGAAATTTGGCCGATGTCCTGGTTCCTGAATCTGCAAGAACGTTTAGGAATGAGTTAAATAGAGCTCAAAAGACGGCACCGATAGGCGTCACACCCCAAGGTCTAGAGCCCTTTTGAGTAAGATATTTGCTGCACAACCAATGAATCCCGTAGTTGTAGCTAGTCACCTCGACGTAATGCCACAAAACTTAGCCAAGATTGTTCTGCGTCACACTGTTGTACCCCGGAACTGTATAACTACAAGTTGGAAATGTGCAAAGTGGCACACGGTTGCCTTGTACAAAATTCCCATGTGTCATGTGGTGTACAGTGTCGTACTCAACCACCAATTAGGATTGACCAGGGGTGTCATTTATGCTTAGATGGCCAAGCCCCCATGGCAGACGGTATATGCTGCTAACAATTTAGTATACCGGCAGAAGCTCCGGCCTTTCTTCAACACGTTATGAATTCCAGAAAAAAAGGTTCATATCCTGAGCTGCTATCGGCATATTCTAATCGCCCGCTCGTTTAGGAGATTCCAAAAAGGTAAGAAATACGTAATGGCACATCCGCGACGTGCAAGATGTAGACATGTTTGCAATTCAACTTGGGATACTGATCTGAAGTGCATGCCGTAGGGGCGAGCCATAGAGTGAAACAAATGGGAGATTCAATAGCTTGGTTAGCGTCATAAAATCTACAAAATTTGGCAGTGACCATAGAACATAGGCTACGCAACTGCAAACGTTGGCATCATTTTTCTTACATCTGTTTGGCTTAGCCCGGTCATTGCTAGGGTAACTTGCGCTCGCTGGCCCCCCCGGGGGTGACAAGACAGCCCGTCCAATTCATGTTTTACCTTAAAGCTTGTTGACTTATCGTCACTAGTTTGCACGATCAAAATATCCAGGGTGTAAAGGACTGAGGTTACAATCGTGATACACAAATAATGCCACAAAATAATCTGTATTATTCAATGTGAAGTCCGCTTCTGTGGTATTAGACCAACATGAGGTGTCTCACTATGTCATGAGCAAAAATGCACTTAGTCGGTGTTTTGTGTAGTGCCAAAGGCCGAATCATTTGCCAAAGCCTACTTACATGCCAGGCTGGGACCCTAAGTGGGCCCCTCCAGCAAACAAAGGTATACCCGTGCAAAAAGGCGTTAGGGTTGTAAATATGCTTAGTAATGGCTCTCACTTATTTATGAGGTGAATGGATCTTTTACTTGGATGGACTATATCCAAATGAGATTACTAATTTAAGTGTTTGATTTAGAGAGTTTTATTCAAATATACTATTAGCTTTACTTTTATTTGTTCATTCTAGTTTAGTGTTGCATTATTCATGAACTCGATTATATATACTGCTCTTCATGGTGGGAAATTTAGGATACCGGGTAGGAGTGGTCATCAGTTCTGCATAACATTCGTCATCGTGTTTATATGTGCATGAACGTTTTGCAGGGAGATTTTGATTTAGGAATCACTGTAGTTAGATGTCATATTGAACAAGCAGTTAGGAATTTTTCTCGGCTAATATGCTTTGGCGAGAGCCTTATACAGACGTGGAATTTTTGATATAGCACAAATATCATAGCCTCGTGATCAATGACCAAATAAAAATGTGGATTGAAATATCATTAATCTTATAACTTTATTTTCTTATCTGGACTATCACGACAAAGTGGCTCTCCTCCTCTTTTCCTAGTTTTCTCAGACAAAGGTTTAGTGCATTGCCATGATGCGAACGGTCTGACTTTCTTGGTATTGCGCAAGGCCAAGGGTTTTGATTCTCCGAGCTCCTGTTTAGCATTACGAAGTGGTCGAATCGGCCGGTCATTTGGCCCGTGTGTCTTTAATGTTATAGGACATGTCCTGAGAGTGTTTGGAGATGAAGCTGGCTGTGATTTCGGAGTTAGTGAGATAGATGATTTTTCTTCAGCTTTGTTTGTGGAACTTTCTATCAAGAGGGGCGAATCTTCGACGGCGCTGCCAGCCCCCAAGCCCTTTGTGATGATCTTCTCTGTTTGTGGATCTGTAGATTTGGGGATAGGTGGAAATAGGAGCCTTGGCTTAAATACTGTCCGGCTTGTTGATTGATGGATACTGCGGGGCAAGGGGATGACATTATCCTCAGCTAGATTATCTTTTGTATATTCGTTGGACTCATCGTTATTATCAAATTTACGAAATATCACTTTGCCACGGCTTGAAAAATTAGTGGCGTTTCAAAATTTTCTATTTGCCAGCACTTACAAGTTATATAATAGACCATCTTCGCGACGGACCAACTCATCTGATGTTTGAAAGCCCTCACCTTTGACTGCTATTTTTATCGGCTTAGAAAGAGATTTACTGGTATTACGATGAATAGAGTTTTTGTCAAGAAAGAACGGATTATTGGGGCTGACATCAATTTCAGGTATGCGGTCGCGAGGATCTGTGAATATAGAGATGCGTTCCGCCTCTTCTTCTGCATCCGGGGTTGCTGATGACTCTCGTGATGTTATCTCAGAGTATTTCTCGGTCGATGGCAAGCCAGATGATTCATGGCTGGTAAGCTCGTTGGAGAAAATTTTTCGTGCGACTGAGGAAACGGAGGCCAGATTCTTTCTAGATCTCTTCATTGGAGTTTTGGTGGGTGTCATGAGCATTCCCATACCACGATAGCATGAGGCCGGAGAACTTCTGTTACTTTTAGTATTGAGCGGCGAGAAGCTGTAATCGTGATCGTTTTTGTCTAGACTTTTTGAAGATGAATCATTTGGTGTCTTTTTCGTCTGTAAATCTGCATGAAGTTCATCAAATTTAGGCTTCTTCCTATTAGCTTCACAGGATTGGGTAGAGTCATTGCGAATAGATGAACATTGGAGTGACTTGGATTCTCTGTGGGAACTGCGGATCGAGCGAGTTGAGGGAGCTGGCGTTGTCTTCTTGTCTGTAGTCTCCGTGTGAAGCTGATAACGACGTGAAGAAATTCTCGAGGAACGTGGGGAGTAAGGTTGATAATTATCGTGGAAACCAAATTGTGGGGTCTCAGGTGTGTGAATCTTGGGATGCAGAGGAGTGGTGACGTTTGAAGGAGATGTCATTTTGCACTGAAAACACTACTTTTCGTTCGTGCGAAAAAGTTTGGTGTAGTAGGGGTTTTGAGAGTTTACTTTGTATTTTGAAGTCAAAAGAATCTGTGCCTCTTGAGATGGAGTGATTAGGCCCTGCGGCACAAAGTGTTAAATTGTTGATAAAGTACTTCAGTACGTTTATGTGGATGATAGTAACGACGTATGTGATGTTAAGTGATATATGTAGAAGCAAAAGTGAGCAGCAGAATGACCATGCTTGTGTTGCTCATCTATCTCAGCTTACGCTAAGGTACGGTTGACCCATCAACAGTGTAGTTGCTCTTGTGTTTACTGGTTGACAGGGGATAGTACTATCGCCCGGGTGACAGCAAACCTTCGCAATAACAGGGTATCATCTATGCGACCGAATCGGGACAACAAAAATGGGATAAACTGCCGCTTGTTGATCCGTTTGAGTTCAAGCATGAGAAATAAAATCGATTTGGTAGTGCAATGTTTTCATCCATGAGTTCAATTCGTCATAATGACGGCCTGGTCATTTAGTTCGAAGTGGAATTACTCGGTTAAAACTCAACAAAATAGACAAAAAACGACCTAGTTCTGAGATAACTTTAAATGTTGCGGATAATATACCACCAGTCTAAAATAGATTTGTAGGAACTTTGTTTCCTTTGATATTTTATCAATATGCCTTACTAATTAGTCTTTTCTTCACAATGTTTTTCCCTACCATTGCGTTATAGCTAGACCCCATGGAGATGATTCCGGGAGAAAATTGAAGTATCGTGGGCAGAATATTGCATGCTTTATTTGAGTTAGCCCCTATCAAATCATACACGGGTAGCGTGCTGCATAGTCAAAAGAGGGCCGAGGTGTTGCATTATTAGATGGTAACTTGTGGGGATTGACGGTAATTTGTGAGCTGCAGTTTTTGATGGTATATGGGATGAAATCCACAGCTAAAGTTTCTCATGATATACAGTTAGTTGAGACCCCGCAAGGAAATAAAGTACTCTCAACCTTAACTCGCCGACTACGCCACATAAGTTTCCAAGGCCTGATTTACTAAACAGAGCTTTAGCGAAAGCCTTTTTTGGCTCGTTATATCGATAGCAGAGATCTAATTAGAACATAGCCATGAGTTAACATTTAGGCTACGTAGGACCACATTTCAAGAGTGTTAAGTAATCATCATCATCAGCAGCCATAGTCAGATTCCCTGGCTACACGGTATTGATACGATCGGCCGGGGAGGCTCAAGTTCAATTCCGGGGGGGTCGAAGTCTACGGACCTATTAGTGACGTACTGAGAAGTGGGGCACATTTCTTTTGAGCTTATTTTCAACAATTATCATAAGCGAATCAAAATATTATTGAGGGTAAAGCACTCCATATTAGATCTATCAAGGAATTAATGACTCCTCAGCTATGAGGACGAAGGGCGAATTCGTTCAAGTAACTACCAAATTGAAACCAAGTAAACAATTTGTAGTCACGTGTGTATCACAAACTTGGCCTTCTTAATAGCCTCAACTATTCCATTTTCTTTTGTCACCATATCCCCCAAGGACTGGGGCCCTAGCCGTAGCTGAAGCCCGGTAGACCTTTAAAAATAAAATAATAATAAAATATTACATTTTCATTCTTCGTCTTCCTGTAGGGCTCAAGTCTGTAACCCATTTACTTTTCTGCTTGTTGGGTTAATTATTCAGATCAGAATAGGTGGACTAGGTGAAAACGATTGTTGATTATTACTTGACCCAATCCCTAATGATTGGGTCCTTGAGGGGGACTATTCTCAACACCTGTCAGTGGTGTCCCCTACGAACCTCCAGCTCTCACTGTAGAGTCTGCAGAGCCGAGATTGAGTAACACCTTTTCAACTTTGAGCTGAGTTATCTCCCCCTCCGTCAAAGATACGCTTCCGATAACACATAAGACGACCATGACGACGATCATGATGCTAGAAACGAGGAAAGATAATGCGGTACCAAACGCTACAACGGTAGTCAGAGAAGCCCTCGTCATATTACAACATGTGCTACCCACCGGCGGGCGAACAAAAAACCCACGAAAGCAAAGTAAAAGACCCTTCCGCCCTCAAGAAAAGCAGATTTCGACTCGTCTATAATATCGTCCCTTCTAATCTTAACTTCCGAATCTACTAGCCAGGAGGGCATCTGGAATACATGAGTTACCCGACAACCCCACGTCCGTAACGATTTTTGGATGTTAGGCTAGGCTCCTTCACGACAGTCACTCTCGACCAAGACTTTTCTGACATCCTTTCACGATCTTCGATGTGTCCTGCGGCATGAATCAGGAAAAGAGGAAGGAGGAGGCTAGGAAGGTTGAGAGACGCTCTTAGGTATACACAGGTCTGCTGCGCCCGGCTGGCCGGCCTCTTCGTCATAGGAGAGCCCCGCACCCAGTGGTTTTTGAGACTTTTCCCTGCAGCTACACACCCGCAAATGGCCATCGATTCGTTGGCTGGAGAGGGGAGATAATGACGGGATAACGGCTCCTCTTAGTGTGTACTCGAATGAAGACCTGTGGGGGTATTACTGCTGGAAAGAAGTCGTGAAGGAGGCATAGGAGGGAGTACACTACCCGAGGCATAGATACTCCCGGCCTGTAGGCAGAAAGGACCTACATGTTCTTACATAGTCGCAGACTTTATAGGACAATAAACACACACACACATACACACTTTTTTTTTGAAATTCGAATTTTCGAATATCCCCATCTTCCCTCTCCATTCCCATCTCTCGATACTGAGATATCGTTCATCCTCAATTCAAATTTTGT
This sequence comes from Blumeria hordei DH14, assembly GCA_900239735.1. Taxonomy (NCBI): domain Eukaryota; kingdom Fungi; phylum Ascomycota; class Leotiomycetes; order Helotiales; family Erysiphaceae; genus Blumeria; species Blumeria hordei. The sequence goes on from OENG01000023.1 coordinate 6,447,431, forward strand.
GAGCAACTGGCAGGTCGCCAACATGCCTCCAGTTCGCAGTAAACCAGCGCGACCGAAAGACGCCATAGAAAACCGCAAACATATTAAACATGTTGCTCGTTTGAAAGCATGTAATAAGCTGGGCTCCCTCACCCCAGCTCAAGAGATGAACATCGACCGTTTGGTCGACAACATCGCCCTAGACGACGAGATGTTAGACGTCGACAGTCTCGACATTAACAAAATTCTCAAGGATCTGGAAAGACTTCCTGATTCTATTCACTCCAGGCCTGACGCGACTGGAGCTGGTAAGGCCGCGACGAGCCACAAAAATCCAGGAAATGCGACTACCGGGCAGCAGACACTGCCTCTGATGAAAGTCGCTGTGCCAGATACAAGGCTGACAGCGATTGTAGATGTAAACGCGGCGAAAGGTGCAGCATCTACCCAAAACCACCTGGAACACATACCAGGAACTGCAGAACAGAACCCCACTCCTCACAGTGGAAATGAACGCAGGCAGACGGAGGAATGCCCCCCGAACTCAGGGCCCTTATCGAGGCTGAGGAACGCCGAGCCGCAAAAACGGCAGAAAATGTAAAAATTTGCACCGCTGCAATCAACGGTGTCGAGAATGCTCTCACCCCCCTATCCAAAGGGTCGAGTGTTCAATTCATAGACTCCATGAAGGTCTACATCAGAGCTGCAATAGCTCACTTCATGATCGCGGGACCAGGAACAACTCTCCCATCACTTCCCCCGCGCCCGATATCCAGGCTACGGCTGGAAAGACTGCAGAATCTACTGTTGGCCAACAAAGTGAGCCACAGCGCAAAACGGCTCAAGCCGAAGTACACCAACCCAAGACTACTTGGGCCTCTATCACCCGGAATGGCCTACAGTCAATCCCGGTTCCAACCAAAGCCGCACAGTCAACGCCCAAGGCGACAAACTCGACGCGAACGGCAAAACCCTCAACCGGACCAACGAAACCGGCTATGCAAGACGAACGTTTGTTTCTCCGCTTGGGAAAAGAACATCCCTGGCGAACACTATCACCGTTCGGTGTTAGGAAGCTGTTTCAAAAATGCTTGAACTCCCACAGACAAAAATCGAGCATGTCTACCGGGTGCCAACTGGCTTCGCAATCAGAGCCGAAAACCAAGAGGCACGCACGCTGATGCTAAGCCTGGCTGGATCCTTCGCTCAGCAGGATGCAATATTGGAGAAAGCCACGGACTTGACTTCCCTTCGAATAGCGACGGTCCCAGTCGCCATTAACACAATAATGGGCAGAGTCCTCATCACCGAAGAGATGGTGACCGACGAGATAGTCAGGGTCACCAAGACTGTACCGGTCAAAGTACGTCCGCATGGAAAAGGCCGACCAGGAGCCCCATACCAATCATGGGTAGCTCTTTTCGAGAAAGCATCCACGCCTCGGCCGGGATTCCGACTATTTGATGACTCTGGAATCGCAGTTCGCCACCAGCCCCGTCAGGGAATCAGCCAGTGCAAGCGATGCTTACAATTCCATGGCACTAGAGGCTGCTCGCGCGCCCCAGCTTGCTGGAACTGCTCTTCCACCATGCATTCCACCACGGAGTGTAAGGCACACACCAAGTGCCGCAACTGCGGAGGCCCGCACAGATCAGACAGTAGGGATTGCTTAGCTCGCCCGACAAAATCTGGAATGGCCTCCAAAGATAACCTTCAGGCCATAAGGCAGGCAAGCCAACGTGAATTTGCGGCTGTCACTCGAGCCAAAGCAGCAGTCAAACGCGCAGAGGCAGCGATGATAGCAGCCGCAGAAGCGTCAAATACTAACCAGCTAGGTTTCAAATCGACCAACTGTTTTGAAGTTCTCATGTCCGACGCTACAGCGATTGTAGCCGAGGTCGATGAGGCATCAAATCAGCAAAATCTTTGTGAAGGGCACCCCACGGGTCTCTTCAAGCCTCTCTCCTACTCTAAGCTTTATGTCAATAAACGTAGGTAGAGGGGGCTCTACGCAAAACATTGCGCTTGCCCGAGCATTCGAGCTGGGTATCGACGTGGTTCTTGTTCAAGAACCTCTGTGGAACAAACCAAAGAAGACAACAAAGGATCACCCAGGATATACCTATCATCTGCCTAACGGCGGCGAAAATGTTAGGCCGAGGGCTGTGACCTATACCCGGATAGACGATAAAAAGATATCGGCAACACAGATCTTTCCTTATGGTGTGTCTACTGGAGACTATTGCTGGGTTGAGGTGAACGGTATCACTTTTCTCAACGTCTACAAGGCACCAAATGACTCGACAGCTATCCAGCCTCTCATCAACTGGACTCCACCGCCAAACTCCGTCGCTGCAGGGGACTTCAACTCAGTATACTGGGCTTGGCAACCTGGCACAGAACGCCCTCATGGACAAGGAGAAATGATCGAAAAATGGGCAGACAAACACCATTTGACCTGTCATATTATTGGGGAGCCTACTCACCGAGCTGGAAACACACTAGATCTAGTTTGGAGTAACATTGACGGCGCCCGTGCTTGGGTAGATCGTGGTGGATGTGTCACCAGCGATCACTTCCCTATCCGAGGACAAATTCCAGTTCGCAACTCAGTGATGAGACCCGAAAAGGCAAAACTCCGAGTCACAAAGGATAAGCTACCCAGATACGCCAAGGTAATTGCACAGTGGGTCCGACCACCACCAGTTCTTGACACAACCGAGAGGGTTGAAGAGTATGCCGAGGAAATTTGTTTCCATCTCACTAATGCAATCAATGCAGTAGGAACACGACCAAAAGCCCGCTGCGGCAGATCTGCTCCGTGGTGGACCCCAGCGTGCAAGGTAGCATACGCCGAGTACAAAGCCGCGATAGCACCCCACCAACGTGCTCTCTGCGCGAAAAAGCTCCGATCAGTTGTGAAGACCTCGAAAAAGGAGTTCAAAACCCAACAGGTCGAATCAATTACTACGCCGACTGATGTATTCAAGCTAATGAGAATGGATAACCCCAGACAGGCTAGTATCCCTCCGCCACTGAATCATAATGGGACGTTGATAACAGATCCATTAAAACGGGCCACGATCCTTCGCGACTCCCTCCTGGCACGATACCAGGCATCAGACGACTTGTCACCATGTACAGTCGCGAGCAGCAGTCGGATACCATGGGAAGAGGACGTAACAGATGAAGAAGTCCGAGCCTGTACCATTGGTTGCGGAAATACGGCCCCAGGAGCAGACGGAGTCTCCGTAAACCTGCTGGAGGCGTGTTGGAATACAATCGGGCCTTGGGTTTCCCAACTGTTCCGAGCTTGCATTCTGCTTGGCATCCATCCAAAGTGTTTCAAACTAGCCGAGGTGGTCCTCCTTCAAAAGAACGATAGAGACCCAACGACAATCAAAGGTTGGAGACCAATCGCTCTTCTCTCATGCTTGGGAAAAGGGTTAGAAAGGCTCTTAGCTAAGCGGATGGCACACCTTGCAGTTATCCATGATGTAGTCGGCCAGCAACAGTTTGGTGCACTGCCGAAGCGCTCAGCAACCGATCTGGTCTCATGTGTGGTTCACGACATCGAAGAGGCAAATTCACAAGGATGGGCAGCTACTTTTGTAACGATGGACGTTCAAGGAGCATTCGACGCGGTACTCCATAATCGATTAGTAAGGAGGATGCAGGAGCAGGGATGGCCGGAGTCTATTCTCAAATGGACTAGCTCCTTCCTCGCCAATCGGATGGTTCAAGTGCGATACTCTGGGGGAGTCACTGCCAAGAGAGAGCTAGTGTGCGGAGTTCCACAGGGCTCACCGATTTCGCCACTTCTCTTCCTTCTATATATGGCAGAGCCCATGCGAAGTGGAACCCCGGGTCTGAGGTTTAGCTACGCCGACGATATCGGTATCCTTGGATTTGGCCGGACGATTGCAGAGTCAGCAGCCGCAGCACAGGATGAGGTCAATAACCTACTAGACTGGGCTCGAAATAATGCCGTCGCTTTCGACATTGACAAGTCCGAAGTCGTCCAATTTCCCGGACGATACCGCGAAACATCGATTGGAATTTATGTCAACGAAAGCCTCATAGAACCGTCGCAAAATGTCCGCTGGCTTGGTGTGTACCTCGATCCTCGACTAAACTTCAAACACCACGTCACAACTTGGTGTGGCAAAGCGTTAAAAATTGCACAGCACATGCGTCGCTTCAATACAGCCTACCGAGGAGCCGCTCCTGGGGCGTTGGTTAAAGCGATCGACACATGTATTGTCCCAATCGCAACGTACGGAGCTGATGTCTGGTGGCCTGGCCTTAGACGCCCAACAGTACGAGGGATGGTGACACCGCCCACTGCTGGCCTATGTAGTATGATTGATAAGGCTGTCTTAATGGGTCTTAGGTCAGCACTACCGGTAATGAGGACAACCCCCAACGCCGTACTACATAGGGAAGGAGGAATACCAACCGGAAAAATCATTCTCGAAGGAAACCGACTTCGCCTCTCTGCCAGAATGCAAACACTTGACGACCGCCATCCGCTCAGGATCCGTGCTGCAGTTTGCCCAAATGTCGGTACGCGAAAATATAAGAAGCACAATCGAAAATCTGCGCGTCCTGAAATTCAAATGTCACGGGCTCAGCGTGCTTATAGACAGCTACCAGAGGCAGAGGCTGCGGAACCTCTTGCCTCACCATTTTATCAATCGCGGCCGGGTTCGAAGGTTGGTTCGAGAAAAGACCAAGTAGAAGCCTGTAAACTTTGGATCACTAATGTGCCAAAGTCAGAAATCTGTGCGTACTCGGACGGATCATCAGAAGGAAACGGACGCTCAGCTTGGGGTTTGTCCTAAAGCTGGATGGAACAACTTTTCAAAAAGGAAGTGGCATAAAGCACGGTGGAGAGGCTTTAGATGCAGAGATTATGGGGGCACAGGAAGCTCTTAAAGCAGCGTTGGGTCACCTAAGAGGGAAGGAGTGCCTGGCGAAGGGAACGACGCAGTGTATTAATGTGTTGATGGATAGTCGACATGCGATAAATGCACTGAGCACGGGCAGGTCCTCGACCAGCCACGAGGAAGTACGAAAGTTTCGCGAGTTATCTGGGCTAGTTCAGGTAAGAATAAAGTGGGTACCAGGACACTCGGGAATTCATGGAAACGAGGAAGCAGACGCAGCGGCCAAATCCGCCCTACGAACGCTTCCCAGCGTGGGAACTGGGCCAGCAACCACCACGACAGCATTTTTACACCAAAAACTGCATCGACAGCGACAGACTTTGCTCGACAGCTGGTGGAATGAAACCTGCCCGTCACGGTATCGTGAGCTAAATCTGCTCATGCGCCGTCGTAAACCACCAGAACTGGGGCTTTCCAGGCTACAGTTACGACATCTCATTGCAGCCCGTACGGGCCATGGCAATTTCGCGGCGTACCATCGTCGCTTCAACAATCCGTACGCTATCACAGAGTGCACCTGTGGGGAGGCAACCACCCCTACTCACTTCATACATTGTCGACTCAACGCAAACACCACGCGTCGAATCAGAGGGTCATTGTCACACAATGCCTTCTTACACAAGCTACTCGGGCCTAAGTGCTTCGAGAGCTTCAAACAATTTGCGCAGGATACCAATTGTTTTGGGTACTCTCCTGTGCATCCATCTCCTACTCTCAGTGGAGATCGAATATAACTCGTCAGGAAACTAATCCTGACAAAATGGGAATCGAGGCGAGGAGTATTGCTTCCCATTCTAACTTATTTGCAATTCATCTTTTTCTTTTGTCAATTTTGGGACAAGGAGTTCGCGTCGGCGCATATTTTTAACTTACTGCTGGTTTTGTGGTGGTTCATGCGGTGGAATCAAGCTGGGTATGTCTTAGATGTAGTTCTGGCTGTGAACATCGGTCCTGTACTCATAGTGGATTTGGAGCTTTAGCTTAGGACTTGAATAAAACAACAACAACAACATACATTGGGTCCTTGTTGGTAGACTTAATTACAGATATACTACTGCCTAAGGCATCGCAGGCATATACTCTATAATATGTTACAGCTAAACTACATATACATAATTAATCAATAACAACACTGCCAATTTGTTCTACAAAGACTGGCCTCTATCAGTCACCTCAATAGTTTGGCTAACCTCTAATCTTTTCTAGGCATTTCCCGTCCTGCTGAACGATTTTCTTTTATATTGGAGAAGACCAGATTCCTATCGGAAATCTGCCCAATCCGTGCTGTTTGACTGATTTATATGTGAGGAGCTCGCTGCATAGAGCACATAGCGTCTTAATAATTTTATTCCGGGCCTTCCAGCTCTCCTTCAATTATATGATATTGTAGACCACATTAGTGACCATTTCTCCTCAGGGATGGGGCGCCAGCCATAACTGTAGCCTGGCAGTCCTTAGAAATACCTAAATAACCAAAAAAATAAATCTAATTTCTTTGGCAGCACCAAGTAGCAATACGATGTTATGTTGTTTTTGGAGATTAGATAAGACGTAATTTGAAAATGGAGGTTTCTGATGGAAACAGGCAGTGTAGATGCACTTAACGTTCTCTAGAGGACTTAGAGGCCTGGATTATCCTGTGTGCCTTTTTGGTGTTAAATTATATTGGTAAACATTACGGCTTCTTATAAGATTTTTATAGAAAGCTTTTATGAGACTAAGACAATGAGTGGAGTAGAATTGAATTCAAATCTCTACTGAGTCTATGGCTATAAAGGACTGCTAAAACTATATTCAAAGCTTCGAAGCTTATGGGTAGATATAAAAATTGATACAGTTAACATTTTCTGATGGATATTGAGAGTCATCCACCAGGATCATAAAGCAATGTTAAAAGCTACATAGAATGCTTATTTAGTACGTTTAGCCTGGTTTCTGGTGATTGGCTTTTCTCTCAACTGAATACATCAAATATATATGTTGGAAACATAGACTCAGTTTATATGCAGGATTAGATCTCTAGGTATGATTATCAAGATCAATTAGATTGATTTGATTGCGTATGGTTAAGCATAGCTGGGTGACATTAGGTTCATTAGTATCTAAAGTGCACTGGCTGGGAAATGCTTCTCCGCGATCATTGAGTAGCTGGTTGTTGCCAGATCACTGGGAGTTCGGGATGACTCGTAAAAGGACTGGTCACGCTAGCTGTTCGCACAAGTGAATCCAAAATGGAGTTTATATTCTGTATAACGCAAGGATTGTATGAACTACGCGATTAACGCTATTCTGAGCATTACGTAACCCACCCGAACTTGGCTACCAACTACTGTCGCTCGAATTTAGCCTGATACGTTAAATTATTCAACTCAATTTAATAATGTCGCTCGAACTATCATTACAAATGGAATCGGACAACTCCGATTCTAACCATACAAGGTTCTGCATGTCCTACATAGTCTTAGACTCAGACAGGACAATAAAATGATGTAATAATAACCATACAAGGTTGTAAGCCTGTAACATCACTAAGGCCTTGTGTTGGTATGACAAAGGTCATACACTAAAAGCTTATTGGTTCACTTCAAATTATGAGAGTACTCTTATAATTAGTTCGAACTGTCGTTCAGACGAAATGGATATTCATTGATACTCGTTAGCTAGCTTACAATGATGCTACAAAATATTAACTGAGTTGCATTCGGATAAAGTATTATCCGAATGACGAAATCCACAACACGAAGGAAATTGTGAACATGTAACCCAAGAACCACCAACTCCAAGTAAACCAAACTAGAGATGCTATCCCAACTCCTTGGGAATCCGTATTCAATGATAGACACATTTGTACATGCTAATCAAATTTAACGGAAGACTACATGTTGTAAATCACTATTCAGAAGAGATTTCAATATCCTAGACAACTATCAATAAAGTCTTGTCCAAAATTTTACACTTGTTCTTCGACATATTTCCTGCTAGCAACCCTTGACAATTTATTTTCGCATCAGATTTTAATTGCGTATGAAGCTATCTAGTTATAACACAATACCAGAGAAAACTATATACAAGATGACTTAATGTAAAGGAAGAGCATTCATGCCTCGAATTTCAATTGCAAGTACCACTGCGAAGTTATGGCGGCTTTTTCCTCACCCCAAGTTAAGCCTCATCCGTGAATACACACCCAGGGGTGTTGTGAGGTTAAAGATCGAGAGGGATTTCGGGCTGTTGGAGATGAAGAAAGGGTGGTATTCGAGCACAGGAGCAGGTGAACGGGGCTTTAGATGTAAAGCTGTGGAGTTGACGAGAGAAGCGATGAATATAGCCTTCAGAGATATTCAGTTAATACAATGAACTGAAGATCTCTGGAGGAAGGAGAGACTACATCTATATACAGAAATCAAACTTGGTATGACTAAAGTTTGGGGATTGATGAGGTACGTGCCAATGTCTCAACTTGACAGCATTATCCAAATGACATTTTAGCCTTGTGTTTTAGTGAACCCCCGCGACTAAAAGAAGAAACAGATGTGACTACATTAAACATGGAATCTGATTACATGTGAATTAAGAGTTACATGTAGTAGTGCACAGGCAGAGATCCTGCATCAATACTGATGTAGAACTGTTTTATTACACCAAGGGGAACGTCACAAAAACGCAGAGTTATCCAGACATGCCTCCATCATCCTATACCATGTTATTGAGCTGGGACCCAGCAGTCGAACGTAAGGCCTTTCATGTAGGGCTATGCAACCTCGACGATGTCCCCTTTTGGGACATCTACTAACCAATAGCAGGATACCGGCTGGATCAAAGGTGCCTGCTAACCCATCTTTTGCTCTCAGCGGAGAATGGGAAAATTTGTCATTTGGAAGGTGTGACGGACGAGGGAATGTGGGGGGAGTGCATTGCTTGGGTCCATTATGGAGGAATCTTCTGGGATTCGGAGTTGTTTTTGATTTTCGTGATTTTTCGTTCCTGTTCAATCAGCTGCACTTTCGGTAGCGATTCACGAGGTTGGAACGAGTTAGGCTGTAGGACAAGTTACAGGGAACCCTGCCGGATCCGCCGGTCCTTGACCCAATGTGGAAAAGATAGCGTTAGCTTTGGACCAAAAGTAAAAAAAAAAAAAAAAAAAAAAAGTAGGGCTATGCAGTACTCAGATAGATGTACTGTTTCCCTGAAAATTGGCAGATATTTATTTAGAATGACTGCGGCTATCACATCCCATAGTATTTGTGCACAGTATTCTTATATGAACAGCTTAGTTGAATTTGAATTTGAAATCTTTTACGTGACAGGAAGAACCTAACATCTATTTAGACGTGATACGGGTAGATGGGCTCTGAAAGCGCATTGCTACCTACATGACCGGCAGTGAAGCCAGAAGCGACAAAAGAAAAGAAATAAAACCAAAGGAACAGTAAATATCTGAGTTACTGTGCCCTGCGCTGCATCCCAATAATCCAAACCAATCTACTCTCGATTTTGAAACAATCTCAGCATGGTCACCTCCAACCTTGTTCATTCTTCGGCAGACTGTAACATCTGCTTGTAGTTAGGAATTGGAAAAACTTCTGCCATCCATTCTCCCCTATCATTTCCCTGGCTCCATGCGGGGCCATTTTCTCACAGCTTCTCCAACGTAGCAAAACAGGTCGACACTCTGAAAAATGCCAGGGCCTTTTCTCTCGGCCGCAAACGCATTTCAGATCTTCATGTTCGGGGTTGAAAAGTCGATGGTAGTCGGCGTAGTCCCCGTGGCCTGTTCTTGCCGCAATAAGACGACGATACGCCCATCTTGGTAAAGCTACTTCCGGTGGTCTTTTGCAACGCATGAATAGGTCCAGATCTTTGTATCGTTTCGGTCGATACTTCTGCCACCACTCTTCCACGAGTTCCTGGCTGCGCAGTTTAATCCACCTGCCTAGTGCAGCAAAGGTTACATCTTGATCTTCCCTACTGGGCGCAGCTGAAGTTAGTGACCGGTTATTGAGAACTCCCACAATCGATTTGGCGAGCTTATCGGCCTCTCCATTGCCTTGGATCCCCACATGACCAGGTATCCAGCGTATTTCCACACGCTAGTTTTTGTATCTCAGCGACGAAAACTCGTCCACCACTGCCTGCGAGGAGTTAGATCTTCCTCGGTCGAGCGCTCAGGTGGCCGCTTGGTTGTCCAGAAGGATGCAGTTCAGTAAGTCTTCTCCTACCTCTATTGCAGCCTCCAAGGCTTTCATGGCGCCCACAACTTCTGCGTCGAATACCTCTGCTCCGGGAAGTGGACCGGAACCACTTGCAACTAGCTTTCCTCCTTGGTATACTACATATCCCCAGGCTGATTTTCCGGGACCCGATGATGATCCATCAGAGAAAGCGAAGACTGTGTTAGCTGGACGGGGAGCTAACCACCGCTTTCTGCTTCCAGACCTAGCTTCATTTTCTCGACTACATGGAATTGATGCTGGGGTGCCACGTGGGAAGTATAGCTTTCCCGGGCCTTCGGCTGTCGGAACTCGACGCACACTCATTTGTAGGCGTGTCATGTACCGTTCTGGTTGTCTGAACAAACGATCTCTTTGTCCCGATCAAGACCTAAGCGTCTTATTGTCTCTTTCAGATCCTCAGCCGCCCGAAGGGCTAGAGGGTGCCAGATATTCATTCTTCGCATACGAGCTGCAGACCGCAGCATCTTTTGTTGGAGAATTATCGATGCCGGTGGTATTCCCGCTTCACGATGAGGAACGCCACGCTGGGAGTGCTACTCTGATAGCTTTCATCATCGTTTTGTCCAGTAGAGATATATGCCAGCCTGCTCCAGTGCCAACTTCTTTATCTCGCAGTGTGGTTATTCGAGTGAGACCTGGCCACCACGCTTCTGCCCCGTATAAGGCTGTGCTCAGAACGCATGCGTGTACCGCACGAATTAGAGGTCCGGGTGCTGCACTCTCGAGGAGTGTATATGCTATTTGTCCATAGGGTAAAATTGTGAGTAAATAGGGGGTCAAGGTCTTCCACAAGGAGAGGAAGAGGGTCAGTGAACTGAGAGTCAAGGTCTTCCACAAGAAGAGATAGAGTGCACGTCGTGATCTGATACGAGTATGGGCTCGAAGTGGTCTTCACGAGGAAGAGAGGGAATATCTGGAATGAGAATAATATTGAGAAGACGTTGCGTGAAGAACGCAACTCGACTGTAGACTACGCTTTATTATAAACATGCTCGTAGTTCACTGTTACGTTACCTTTCCCTACTCAGGCCTGCAAGGTTTGTTTACTACTAATAAGCCGTCATTCTAACCCCTGTTATTATTCAGTGAAATGCACCGCGTTGGACTCCGTTTATATGTCGTAAGAAATGTACTAGACGATTAGCTTTTCCAGTCCATTTCTGTACATGCTGCTTGAAGTCTAGCTGGGTATCAAGCCAGACTCCTAGCCACCGGATATGAGGCGACGTTTCGATCCGGCGATCTTTCACCAAGATGGAGAGATCAGCCGCGTTAATTTTCTTTCTAGGCCCTCCTCCGATCACTAGAAGTTCTGACTTTGCTGGGTCAAAATCGATCCTGTGTTCTCTTGCGAGAAGGATAAAGCTGTCGAGGTCGTCTTGATCTGCGGAGATAGCATCCGCCGCGGTGTTTCTAATTCTGACAATAGCTACATCATCAGTATAACAAAACCTGCTCGTTAGACCATGATCCTCAAAAAGCACAGCGATGTAGAGCATGAAAAGAAGTAGCGATAGTGGCGAGCCCAGTGGTACTCCACATTCCAGTATCTTCTCTTCTGTGATTCCACCACGGTATTTGACCTGAACCTTTCGTTGGCAAAGAAATATCTGACTAAACCGGCACAGGGATCGTGGCCAGCCTTGTTCTCGAAGGCGTTTGAGCAGTCGGTTGTGAAGGACTGCGTCAAATGCACCTTGAATGTCGAGTGTGACCATAGCCGCACACTTACCACTTCTCATGGCCGCCTCAGCATCATGGATTACACAGCATGCAAGGTCGACTGCAGCTCGTCCTGGTACTGAGCCTAATAGTTGTGGGTGAACAACTTGGTGACTTATTGTCAGCCATACCATTCTCTTACCAACCGGACGCTCAAGTCCTTTGCCTAAACTCGACAACAGCGAGATTGGTCGCCAACCCTTAGCAGTTGACAGATTTCTACCCGGCTTTGGAAGAAGCACAACTTCTGCCACCCTGAAGGCCGTGGGAAAGTAGCCGATTTTCAGACAAGCCTAGTAAAGATCTTTCACGAGAGGTCCTAGATGGGACCAACAGGCTTTAAGTAACCGTACCGTTATCTTGTCCGCTCCCGGTGCCGTGTCATTGACAGAGACAGTGGCGCTTGTCACATCGCCCAGTGATAATTCCGTATCCCATAGAATACGCCCCTCCTGTCCGTTCTCCCAGATAGAAATGTCGTTCTCGCCGCTAAACCTAGCCAAGAGAGTGTCTCGTAGCGCACTAACTCGCTCTCGCGGGTCAGATAGCCACCGGATTTCGTCAATCTGTAGAGGAGGGGGCTCAGCAGCTGGTCGAGGCTTAGCCCATCTCATGAGCTTGAATACCTGTGCGTCAGTAGTCACTGCCTCTACTTGCCTCTTCCAGTACTCTCGCTTGGCTTTTCGAGCCACGGCTCTAAAGCTCTTGCGGGCCTCTTTCGCGAGGTCAGGGTTGTCTCTCGCTGTCTTGTACTCTTGCCATTCTGTGCAACATTCATCGGTCCACCATGGCCCAGTTCTTCCGCTTTAGATGGCTGGGACTTTCCCTGAAATCTTGAGCGCATCTCCAAGTGCTTGTAGGAGATCATTTGTGAAGTTTTCGATGTTGACGATGTTAAAGTTATGAGCTTGAGCGAGTATGGAGGTTATAGCGGAATCAGTGTCGGCGGTTAGACCGATACAGTAAGTCTCGTATGAAGTTGTAGAAGGAAGAATTGACTGGAAACAAGTGTATTGAGATGTATGGTCCTGAGTAAACTGAGCTGATAAGAGTGAGATTGCGTGTGCGCATTTCATATCAACTGAGGTTTTTGACCAGTATTTATCAATCTCCATGGATCATAAGTTATGATCCCTGTAGATGTAAATCTATATACGTACAGATATATGAGCCAGAAATATAAAGCCAAATACATGTGTGTCGGTAATAGATCCGAGAAACCTTTAACCTGCATTTGATACATAATCATCTGATGGAATGCTAGTGTGAAATAAATGCCAATATGCATTAAACTTTCCGTGAGGAAAGTGCTGATGACAATGATATAGGAAGGTGAATTTGATAACCTAATTAGCTGGACTTACAAATGAGTTATCCTTGGCATTCCAGGATATACGATATCTCAACAGACGACACTGTCACGAGGGCCAGATTTAGTCCATTGGCTAACGCATCGGCTAAATTCCTTCAAGTTGGCGTCACTAACACGAATGTTCCTTACAATTCCAGAGAGATCTGACACTGTAGGGTTAAGCACGGTACCTTCGATGGTCGAGTAATCTGAGGTACAGTGGTAAAGTTTGGACACTGATGATATAGCGGCTGTGTTGCTCCACGTTAGATTTAGGACGTTCCCATCCCTATGCGCTGGCTCTCCAACAATGCTGACTAGGTCCATATCGTGGGCTGTTGCCCATTCCATAACCTGGTTGCCATTCCCGTATGTCACGGATCATGTATAAAAGCAATGAGCATTTGTATAGAAGATGGTAGTTTATATTTCGACTAATGGTGAGCTATCTAGGGAGTCGGACAGTTATTTATACAATCCTTTTCCTACTATCCTTGGCCTTCATCCCAGGAGTAATCATGGCTTACTGACCTAGATCCTTCTAGTAACTTCTCATCTCGTCCCTGGAAGGTTCCTTCTTCATTGCTAGAAGATTCCCACTCTTTCTAGGTGAAGCTCGATCATCTCTGCTCTAGTCTCGAATGTTCCACCAGAAAGATATGCCAGGTAAGCATATCTAAGAATCTACTAGAATATTCCTGATCATACTTCATAGGAGCCAAGGACTGTCTGCGCTAGCCAGCGTAGACTACAGGTGTGGAAACTCGAGGGACAAAAGACGATTGGCGAGTGGTCAAAAGCTGGCGTGGACTCAAATCATAAGATTCTAAACTAAAGAGAAAAGTATCTAGGAGGATATGAATCTGTATATGTACATAGGAGGTTCAACTGTTCAAATAAAGTTGCCAACACGAAACCTCCTGTCCCTCATTGCCTACAACCCAAGGGTTTCGCATGAAAACCAATATCCATGACAAACCTTTCGTATCGTAATCTGTCACACACAAGACTCGTGTGTGTGAAGCTAGTCGTTGGCATTCCTGGATTGACCATGTGTCGGCTTACCAACTATTGGACTCAAGACCACGTGGCCACTAAAATGTCGGGGCGTCACAACAGGCATTAGTCGTTTTACTGACCGTCACACCGAACTGATTTGTCGCTAGCGGTTGCCAATGCTGTGACACAGAATTGAAATCGCCTCCAACAATCACTAGACCTCTAATTTCACACCGGAGTAGGGGCTCCAAGGTTCCACTAGTGCCTGGGGCACGGTATACGTTGACAAAGCTCAGACCGCCCATCTTTACAAAGCAGTAGTCAGATGTCGGGCCTGACAACGGTGGAAAGAATTGAGTCGCATGACTACCTTTGCGCGTGAAAGTAATCGCGCGGGGCCGAATGTCTGTTCCTCCGAATGGTATATGGCTATTTTAGCCAGGGTGACTTTTTGTGATGAAACTCCTCTCTTTCTTTCTTGTCCATGGTTTCTGTACCATGACTACATGTGCACCGGCACCCCATGCCTGCTGCAATGCTATATCCGTATTCTCCCCACCCCTTCCGACATTCACTTGGTGAGAGTGGACGGTGTTGTACTTGTCTTTTGATGCTTTTGTTGAGGGGTTTCCTAACATTAACACGACATTGTTGAGTCCTGGGCAATGACGGTTTCAACCGCCTTACCCTTCCTTTCTGAGTACGCTAGAGCAGCGTGATAATCACGATGTCCGCGTTCTCTGATGATGTGAAGTTCTGCCGGGGTACGGGGCAGAATTATTCCGTTTTGTCGTCTTGGCCGGGCCATACAGCTGCCCTCATTTGAGTGGTGAGGTCCCGCGCAATTAGAGCACTTTGACACCTTTGCCTGGCACTCAGATGTCTCATGGGTTCCCCCACATCGTACACATCGCTGGCTCCTGGTACAGGAACGAGTTGTGTGGAATCCCCAGCAACGTTGGCATTGCTCGATTGGTCTTCGGTGCGAGAAGGGAATGGCTGGACCGCTCTCGTCAAATAGCCGAATTTTCGTGTTTTCTGGTTTTTGTTGGAAATGAACAATCCAGCCCGTTGAATATTGCCCTAGCTTTGTTTCTGTGGGCCTTACCTGTATTGGTGTGGCGCCGCATACTGCTTGGCACTCGTTCTTCACCATTTCGTTGGTGACTGGGATGCTGCCTTCAAGCGTCCTAATGTACAATGGTACATGCGGGATTATCAAAGACGTCCATTTGGACGCTGCCTAGATCACAGTATTGTCTTCCTGAAGGAGAGGTGCAATTCCCATGACTGTATCTTTCAATGCATCTGATGCGCATTCGAGAGCGATCCCCGACCTGACTGGGTACATGGACGTGATAGCAGAAGTTGCTATCCCAGCTTTTTCGGTGATAATTTTCTTGATCGTGACTGACGATAACTTGTGCTAGTGGTGATCTTTCCTCAGTCGTAAGAACAAGCACTTGTCCTCCTTTGGGGTTGACTGAGGTTTCGGGTTGCTTGCTGGAGCAGGCCTTCGCGGAACTTGCACGCTAGGCGGCGTCGGTAGTTTGGCCGCTTTGCGGACTACTGTCACGAAATGAGGTCGTGATCTGTACAATCGAACGAAGTAATCAAAGTCTATTCTGATTCTCTAAAGTAATGAAAATACAAGAGTCGCTCTATGATGCGCTGGAGAGTGTGTAATAGAAAGCTATTTTACAGGGGGTATCTTAGCGGGCCCAGGACCCGTGACATCACCTCTCTCCTCCCGGGTGTATTTACCACTATTGGTGTAGCGATGGCCTCTTTTTGCTCCTTGAACCTGTATAGCTACCCGCATTGGAGTCACCAACATCATCTCCATCTCCATATTTGCCGATGAAACTCTTAAAGGCATCGGTAAGAACTAAATTTTCTCGGGGTTCCCAGGTAGTCTCCTTGTAACCTATCCATTTCACGCAGACAAATCTTTTTCCTCTGAAAGATTGGGCTCTGAGGACTTTTTCTACTCCATAGAGGGGATGTTTTCCGTCTAATAGTGGAGGAGGTTGACTGTCGTCAGTGGCTTGAGAAGGCAGTGGATCATCAGAGTCCCGACGGAGTAGGTCTACAAAAAATCTGGGATGGATATTACTTGGTACATCTAGTTCATAGACGTCAGGTGCTACCTCCCGCGTTATTTTGTATTTGGCGTTTATCCATGATAACTTTTTTTTTTGTTGCGGAGTAGTGACATTTCTTAAGTTTAGCCAGACTTTATCCCCGACCTTTAACTTTTCGGCAGGCCTTCGTCCCCTGTTGGCATTGTGCTCCATTATCTGCTGGGCAGTTTTCATTGCAGCTTTCGCAATTTCTTGACCGTCGTGGAGGCGATTTATGAAGGCGTCAGCCCTTGCTTTGGGATTTGTACCTGAGCTTAACAGTGTTGATCGGCGCCGAATAGGTTCCAGATGGTAGCCATGGGTCAGAAAGAAGGGACTGAAGCCAGTTTTTGAGCTAGTTCTATTGTTTATTGCGACCATTGCTGGCGGAAGAAGCTTTGCCCAATCGTCTTGCGCATAGGAGATATAAGATCGAAGGTACGTTAGTACTTCTTGATTCATTCTCTCGGTTCCTCCATCCGTCTGGGGATGAAATGCTGTTGATAGACGCTGTTGGATGCCCACACGTTGACAAAGCCTTTTCCAAAAATGACCGACCCAGTTTGACCCTCGATCTGAAGTTAGGTAGTTGGGAAAACCGTGGTAGCGCCAGTGGCTTAAAATAAATTTGTCTGCACAAGCTTCGGCTTCCATAGTTTCCATAGCTTCCAAAGTCGCACTACCAAGAAGTCTATCATGTATAACCATAAGGAATTTCTCTTTTTTATCAGTCACCGGTAGATCAGTCATGAAATCTATGGCCAGCTCGCTGTGGAATCGCTCCGGTATGGGGAGTGGCCGGAGCAAACCACGAGATGACTGTCTCCAAACTTTTGATCTTCCGCAGACATGACAGTTTCTCACAAACCTCCGAACGTCTTTGTACTGCTGGGGCCAAAAGAAGCTTCGTGAAAGTATAGAAAGTGTTATTTCCCTGCCCGGATGTCCTGTCATATGAGAATCGTGCACCTTTTGAATTAGAGCGGTTCGAAGAGGTTCCCAATTTGGAACCCATAGGGCATCTCTGTAAACTAAAGCATGCTTATCATCAAAAGAACAGTCTATGATTTGCATTGAAGACCCAACAGATTGTGGTAACAAACGATCACCCCTTTCTAGACTTGTATAAACTTCACGGAAAGAAGAATCTTTTTCAACTGCTCGATTCCAAAGTTTCTGGAGCTCTGGCTCCTCAAACAATTTAATTCCTTTTGGTGGGCCGTTGGCGGAATTGGAGACCCTTGTTGGTTCCTTGGGGAGTTCAGATAGGGCCTTATTTGTAGCTACTTCATGAGATCTGGCTTGTTGCCTCGTGACTACTGCTGAGAGACTTAGGGATGACAACAAACCATCTTTTTCTGATTTAGACAACAACCAGCTGTCTTTTAAAAGTTGGAATTCCCTTTTTCGGAAAATTTCATCATTTGCATCCTTTGGTCTGAACTCAGCCTTTCTTGAGAGAATATCAGGTTTTGCTGAATCAGAACCGGGCCTGAATTTTATATTGAAATTATAACCTGCCAGCTCTTCGGCCCATCGAACTTGGCGTTCTGATAGCTGGCGTGTTGTCATAAAATGCTGTAGGTTTCGATGATCAGATAAAACAATAAAAGGCTTGTCTACACTTCTAAGCTCTCCTCTAAAGTGCCTCATGGTTGCAATTATTGATAGCATTTCTTTGTCATAGATTTCGTAATTTGCTTCAGCTGGCAACAATTTTCTGGAAAAGAAGCCTACTGGTCGAAGGCGACATTTTTCGTCTACTTGCGATAAGACTCCCCTACAGCATATCCCGATGAGTCCGCTTCTAAAATGGTTTCAGCTTCCGGATCAAACATTGAAAGTACTGGTGCACTTATCAGTAGTTGTTTCAGCCGCTCAAATGCATTCTTTTGGGGCTTGCCCCATTGCCAAAGTACACCTCGTTTAGTAAGGTTATTAAGCGGCTCGCAGACTGAAGAGAAGCGAGGGATGAATTCTCGGTAAAAATTGGAAAATCCGAGGAAAGATCGCACTTCGGACACATTATTTGGCTCCTCCCAATCAGAAATTGCTAGCACTTTATCTGGATCTACTTTAACACCTACTCCAGCTTCAATGATAAAGCCTAAGTATTTTATCTTTGTCACCCCAAACGCGCATTTTTCTAGATCAAGCCGAAGCCCTGCTGTCTTTAGTGAATTTAATACTTTTGATACCTTTTTAAAGTGGTCTTCTAGGTCTCCGTCTGAGTATATTATGACATCATCAACATACGCTGAGCAAAAGACATCTAAGAACTCCTGTAGGGTGCTGTTAATAAAACGTTGAAATGTTGCTGGTGCCCCGCATAATCCAAAGGGACAAACTAGCCATTCAAATAAGCCTTGACGTGAGCGAAAAGCAGTTTTCCATTCATCTCCCTCCTTGATACGCAGGCGATGAAAGGCGGTGCGTACATCCACTTTCGTGAACCAACGGGCTTTAGTCAGTTGACGTAGTGTCTCCCTTATAAGTGGGAGCGGGTAGCGATCTTTTTTTGTAATTGCATTAAGTCCCCGATAATCGACACAAAACCTTAAGCCACCCCCTGGTTTCCTTGCAAAAAGCACCGGTGAGCTGGCTGGCGAGGAACTTGCTCGTATCCAGCCTTTATCAAGGAGATCAGCGAGAGTTTTCCTAAGGACCAATAACTCTTCCTTTGACATTTCATAGAGCGGCCCATAGGGCGGTTTCTTTTCATTGTCGCTTTCATCCCTATCCAACTTTATCTCATGTCATGACCAGCTCGGTGGGGAGGTAGCTCACAAGATTCGTCTTCTAAGAACATGCCTTCGAATCCAACAAGCTGCTTGGGAAGTTTTTTACCGACTGATTCAATGGTGGGCTTTTCTCGTTTTGTGTCAAGCTTTTGCAATGCTTTATTGATATCTGAAATTGACACTGATGCTAGAGTGAGATCTTGCAGGCTATTTTGAGCCTTCTTTGTGAAAGCGGAAAATGCAAGCGCGGATATGAGCTTCCCTTCTCGGATATACTTGGTCCTATTTACTACATCTCCGCATTCCATCCACCCCTTTTCAAGAATTTTTACTTGCTGATTCCCCTTATTAACATAAAGAGTGGGTTTTTGCTTGGTACACAACATTATTTCTTTCTGCCCATCCCTTACCAAGTATTAAATCATAGTGCAAGCCTTGAATGACGTACCCCATAACCGTTCTCGTCGACCATTAATATCAAGGGTGACATATGTTATTTGGTTTATTTTATGGGGGACTTGTCATTTTTGGCAAGCTGAAGATTTCTTTGTTGTACTGTAATGCGTGGAAGTTTATGTTTCTGTACGATGTTTTCGCTGAAAGCAGCGTATGGGAGACAGCCTGAGTCAAAAAGAGCTGGGAGAAAGAATTGGTCATTAATAAAGGTATCTATTAAAAACGGCTTGCTATCCATTCTCTTTTTCGCAACTAGAATTTCCCTTAACGACGGCTCCTTCTTTAAATTTACACCGAATGAATCATATACCATTGGCCTCTGAGCACGACTTTTCTCAGAGGCAACTAGTTTTCCGAATCCGAAATAAATTCACCTTTTGATGGCTCCTTACTCATCGAATTCACCCCAGCCCGTCGTGTAGAACTATAGCCTCTGGGCGTTGGGTTTTCTCGAAAGTTTCGATAGCGGCAATCTCCCCATCTGTGAGAAGGAGACTTGCCGCACCTTTCACACCTGTTGTTGTCAATTCGTTGGTTTCTTTCGGCTTTGGAAACTTCTGGAGGAAATGGGCGCTCATCATTTGTCCGACTATTACCACCTGAAACCTTCGAGCTTGTCCCTTTAAGCACTGCTAGAATTACTTGAGTCTGAGCGTCGATTTGGCTTTGAAGCGAGCTTATATCGGCCATCTGGATATCGCCATCTTTGTCGAATAGTGTTGCAGGCTGACTTATTCTGCTTGAGGATTGGTTTGGCTGGCAAATGTCTTTATTTCTATCTATAGAAGTCAGAGTAGCTTGTGAGGTGCGTTCAACTAAAAATGATTCTTTATCAGAACCTCGAATTTCTCTGAAGCTAGGAATTGATTCCAGCTCTTTGGCAAGGCTTTGGACCTCTCTGACAAAGCTATCGTAATTTGTTTCCGAAACTCCTTGACGATAAGCTATTCCCTGACGAAGGTGTGAAGCTAGCGCACACTTCATAGCATTTACCTTGGATGCCCCAACTGGTGCGAGGTGATCTGCTTCAGAGCAAAGTTGCTCGAAAACTGATCTAAAGTTAGCAAACGTTTGTCGCGGTCCTTGGCGAAGGGCGTTGATCTTGGTCTGGGCTCTTGTCGCTGCATCCCTATCGACAAATAGGTCTTCAAGATGGGATATAAACTTCTCGCTACTCCAATCATTAGACTTTTTCTGAGCTCTCATCCACGGTGCAACTCGACGCTGAGCTTCGGCGGGGAGAGATTGGGAGAAAACCGAGTAACAAAAAGATTTGTTGTTTGTGTGCTCCTCTGCGACTCCTTCAAGGCTGATGTGAAAAGCGGGAAAGTCCGCAGAATCTCCAGACCATTTCGGCCATTGTATTATCGGCTTGGGGACTTCTGCGGTTTGATTGTTAGTGTTGATTTGTGACATGACTGAAATCAACTTGGGTGCTGGCTGAGATGTAGCGAGCTGAGAGTATTTGAGAGCTGAAAAAAAATGTATTCAAGGCTCAGAAATTTGATTCACGTTGGGTTAACGTGAGGTTGTTGCCGGTACCGCGAGGCGTTGCAGGTGTGGCTAGATGAGGATAAAATGATTTTAGAGAATCAGAATATGTCACGAAATGAGGTCGTGATCTGTACAATCGAACGAAGTAATCAAAGTCTATTCTGATTCTCTAAAGTAATGAAAATACAAGAGTCGCTCTATGATGCGCTGGAGAGTGTGTAATAGAAAGCTATTTTACAGGGGGTATCTTAGCGGGCCCAGGACCCGTGACAACTACTGTCACCCAGGGCGAGCTGGTGTCTTGGGGCTTTGAGGGAAGGGCGTGGCTATGATCCTCAACAGCAGTGATATTCCTAGGGGCGACTGGTTTGGGAGTGCTTGCCATAGTGGGAGGTTTCTTACTTAGTAGGCTGGCTGCTTCTGCCTGATCTACTGCAAAGGCAGTTATTACAGGCGTGATCATTTCCATCAGCGTCGCGACGACTGCTGCTGCTTGTTTCTCTCCTTTGCTCTTAGCCCAGGAGTCGATTAGTTCTAGAATTCCTGGGCTATACCCAGTCTTTCTTTCCGTTGTTGTTCTGCTTTTTGCATTGCATCCACAATGCCAAGCAGGCTTGGGTGAAGTTGCCCTCCAGGATTGGAGGGCGTGGACGATGCAACAGCAGGGGCCATTGCACCGATTGGTAGCTCTTGTACGAAGGCTTGTTGGTGATGTGATTTGTTATGGTTGTGAAGTTTTGATGATGGAGTCCTTCATGACGTATGAACAGCTTATTATTATTGTTATTATTTCATTTTATTGTCCTGTATGAGTCATAGACTATGTAGGACATGCAGGTCCTCTATGCCTACAGGCCAAGGATACTTATCGACTTTCTAAATCTTGATCGTCGATTCTGTTTATTTGTCTGTAATGACAGACACGGAAATAATTCATGAGATTGCTTAATGAGAGGCTAGGAATTGTCAAAGGGTAGAATTTCACCTATTCATTGAAACTAAGCTAGTCAAGTCACATGACCTTCCTAGCAGTACATAGATTTCATCTGTAGCAGTAGACCTCATTAGTTAATATTTACAATCTATAAACCGTGTCCCAATTTCTCTTTAAGAGGATTGATTCCGATATTATTTGGTAGAAGACTTGTCCCAACTATCAGAGGGCTACAGCGTCTTTATCTATCTACAGGTAAAATCCCCCATATCCCATTCATACTAGCCATACAGGACCTAGCATATTAAACTTGATACGTATCATCATTTTGGGGTTGAGGTTTACCGTGTACTTGCTACTTGAGTCGCGTGCATGACTACTATGAGACACGCTCAGGTATCAACCTTATAACCCATAACAAACCCAAACTACTTCACTACCCTGAATATGACCCCATGAATAGTTGTAACAGTAGCCTGCAACCTAGCACAATTAGGCTAGACATCGTTGACTAAGACCTAATCCGAACAGATACCTATGCCAGTAGTATATCCCCTCCTATACCTCTCATACAGTTCCCCTCAAACAGTACCGCCCATCAAAAGCCCTCATTTGATCATACTCTTAGGGGAGCCCTTTGCCCTTCATTATCTCCGCTCTCCAGCCAACGAAACGATGGCCATTTGCGGGTGTATGGCAGCCGGGAAAAATCGCAAAAACCACTGGGTGCGGAGCTCTCCTAATACCGACATTAGGACCAAATCCGAAGACATAGTGACACTTCTTGTTGCAATGGAAGTTGTGTAGAGAAGCTTAAGATGTTAGGCTTGTGTTTAATATCACGTAGTGAAACGAGTTGGGAGATTGAAGAGTCTGAAAACTGTAGTGGAGTGTTGCTGATTAAACCCACTTAGTATCAGAGCGCTATTTTAACTAATTACTACAGCTAAGTGAAGGACACGATTCACTAGTTTATGCTAGATAATTGTGAGGCTAGACAATGTATGAGTCGGCATGAATGTGGCTAGTAATACTCGAACCTCATTACGCTCCATGTTAATGCGACTCTTCACTGCCAAGTAGCGCCAATTTCAACACTTCTGAAGCGTTCGAAGAGGCCGGCCAGCTGGGCGCTGCAGACTTGTGGGTACCTCTGGAAATTCACACTCTGCCTTTCTAGCCTCCTTCCAACTCCTTCCCGAATGTCGTGCTGAAATGTCAGAAAAGTCTTGACAGAGCGTGATTGGTGTGTGATGGCTTAGCCCAACTCCTTTTGTGCCGTCCAGGGCGCTGGGGAATGCCGTAGACTCATCGATAGTAGAAATCCTCCTGGATAATTAGCCGAACTATGGGCCTTGGCGCCCACAAACATTCCAAAGTTGAAACCCCCTCAAAAATGTCAGTCCCAGCATGGTCTTCAGAGACCCGTTCCCCCTCTCGCTCCACATCTCAGCCGCCTGTCCTTCCTCAAGATGTAGAGCCCCATTAGAGCATCAGTCCACCATAAGCCAGGACCCAGGCTTTGTATTTCTCGACTTGACTTCCTCCTTGCAGGTATAAATAATGTGGTAAATTTTTAGTGAGTGATAGTCGGTAACTAATGAGGCAAGCTCCTGTTTGCAATTGGAGAAAATTCTATACTGGTAGTTGAGGCGAGATGATGCGTGGTTGGAAAGAGGTTGAGGACCCAGAGGAGAATAGCAAGAGAGGCATCGTGGTGAAGTCGTCAAATGGAGATATGCTGGAGGTTGCTGTCGACTCCGATTCGGATGCGATTCGTCCTTGATATCCTAGATATCAGAACCTACTGAGCGATTACACCTGCACCATTGTAAGGTGAAGAATTCGTCTTTGCCGGCACCTTGAAGTGATGTTTGCGAATGAAATCCAGAGCATTAGTGTCTCTAACTTCAAAAGAGTTATCCAACATGTATACGTAGCACCGGTCATGTGTAATAGCTTTATAGCTGTATACACATTAAATGATTTAAAAAAAAGATTTAAAAAAAATCACAACATTAACTTTGACCTCAAGCAGTGTTTGAGCTATATCCTGCTATATCATCCGATTGGATTGGAAATCTTCAAGTAAAACCATTCTCAACTATCTATTTGTAACTAGGAAGGAAGGAAATTGATATTTTTAAATTTGTTTTTGCAAAAGTGGCTAAATATAAGTGCATTCCATATCTACAGCTAGATTTATCGCCAATAGAGAATAATTTCAAGTTAAAGCTCCAAATTAATTACAGACTTTCATGGCCGACGTCTTTCTCACCCAGAGAAATTCAAATAGCTGAGAGCTGTATCTTTGAGGTCTTTCTTTCTGGCCGGTATCTTGTGACATCATGCATTCTTCTACCATTCTCATTGGGCGTAGTATTTGGAATCAATCTTCCTCTTCTGCCTAGGTGCATTCTTCAATGAATTTTCGGTTATTTCGATAGCCCTGTTGGTATACTACTGCCACTCGTTTATTTGAAGTAAAGACAGCAAAAGTTGTTGCTAGTACGTTTTTAGTGTCTAATTAAACACATTTATATATAGGGGTTAAGAAGTAAATGATCAAAGATACATACCGCTAGATGACGAAGGATGCACATCCAATACCTTGTAAACGACACCGCGACTCAAACTAGTGTTTTCATAGACTTCATCCTCTATAGTTTTAAACGGAAAGTGTTCAAAGGAATTCATATTTGTATGTGAATAAACATCTTCTTCATAAAGTATGTCACCGCTTGGGCATTGCCACGTTCGTGAAAAAG
The DNA here is from genome assembly GCA_900239735.1 of Blumeria hordei DH14. Lineage (NCBI taxonomy): Eukaryota > Fungi > Ascomycota > Leotiomycetes > Helotiales > Erysiphaceae > Blumeria > Blumeria hordei. The sequence continues at coordinate 6,472,181 of OENG01000023.1, forward strand.
CGCCATTAATGTTCAAGAACAAAGATAGTATTGTCAAGTTTGAAACAAATGATGAGTGATAAAATTTCATTTTGAAAATCCGACGTGCAAAGTAGTTCAGGCAGGTGTAGGTGAGTTTCGAAGGGAAGATATAGAAGCTCTTTAAGTACTCTTGCAATGAGATTAGGCCTTCCTGGCTCTATGATTTTGTCGCTTCAAGTACCCAATTTTAGTTACCTTCTAAGTTTAATCTCCTTCCTATGGCCCCATATTGGCATGGTAATTCCCTACAGTTATTGTCAAGGTCTTAAATTTTGCTGTGAGAATGATCTAAATCTTCTCATTATTCACAAATCTTAACGTCATTAATTCCTCATTTTTCGGGTATAACTATCCTGACCATATCAAACGTAGAGATGAAATAAGACTATTCTTAGCCACAAGACCAGAGGAGCTTAACTCGCAAAAATATCAAAGTAGAACCAATAATTGGGTCAGGATATTTTCCGTGTTATAAAATGGCTCTCTGTTAATCTTACTAGGTTAACCTTTACTTGGCAGCACCAAAAGCCCAGTTTTTACTGGAAAGCTACGCAGCGCTCCTCGCGACTTCTCTATTTAATTAGACTTGAAGAGCTGCATTTTTACCTAACCCTATCTAGAATAATCCGTAGTCGGCAATTTATATCCTAGCTGCATTATGATGCAGGCTATTGCTCTAACTGTTCATGTGGTCACTTTTTAATTGAACTGAATTGAGCTATTAAGTCTATGAGGCGAAAACCTACACCCAAGAGGCTTGACACGGCTGCGTGAGACTGAAGGACTTATCATTACCTCCAAAACTGGATTTATTTGGCCAAATATTAAAATGATTGCAACACAAAAATATTGAGGGAAATATTTTGCTGCCCTGACTCAACACCTATCGCTTAAGAAGCTTATTTTGAACATATTGCCTGCGATGTTTGTCCACAGAAAGACTTTAGTTCCTGTAGCCTAAATTTATTGACAAAGTTGTTGTTGTGCATCAATAAAGTAGTTGAGATTATATCAGGCGACATTGTACAATTAATGTTTCACCAAGACTAGACCTTGTTCACGACCCAGACATGCAGCTCCTCCAGATAGATGCACCTGGAGAATCATTCCATCTTTTAAATATCTATAATGAAAAATCTCAAGACACATCTCAGCCTACACTCACTACTGAACGACTTTTACAGCTGGATATAAAATGGGATAGACCTTTTTTGCTTCTTGGAGACCTCAATCTTCATCACCCATCTTGGAACCAAGCCATCAACTCACCTTCACCAAATGCAGAAGCTTTTGCTAACTACACGGAGAAAAACCAAGCCACTCTCCTTAATGATTTCACCATCATTGAAGGGTTTGGTGGAACCTTCCACAGATCTAACACAAAGAAAATGTCCATTATTGATCTGACCTATTTTTCTGGCTTTCAGAGGCTTCAATGGCATAACTGGAAATATAGTGAGTGTACAGGATCAGACCATGAAGTTATAAGCTTTGAAACCTCAATCACTTCACCAATTAATAATGCTGGAGAAAATCAACCTGCTAGTTTCAACTTGAAAAATGCTAACTGGGATATCTTTGGAAATAACCTTGCAGCACTTGAAAGCAAGGCAAATTCCGAGCTGGACCAGCTTATCATTACCAGGAACTTTGATGGAATAGCTATCTTACTAAAGAAAATCATCCATCAAGCCGCTAATAATGCTATTCCTAGAAGCAGAATTTCACCAAGATCAAAATCATGGTGGATAGAGGAGCTCACAAATCTTCGGAAAAACTACCACCAATTGAGGAGGCTAGCCAAAAAGACACTGGATCCTGAGATCATAGAAGATGCCCAAAGGACAAGGAACAAATACTTTCGATCCATTTCTGAACACAAAAGCAAACACTGGGACAAATTTCTGGAGCAAGCTCAAGGAAGGACAGCTTATACTGCATTTCAATATTCTAATGCTTCACACCAGCAAAGCCCTTTGATACCAAACTTGAAATATACTCTTTCTGATAGTAGTGAACCTTTAACTGCATCATCATTTTCTGCCAAATCTGATGCTCTTATTTTGAATCTTTTTCCAAAGTTAAATTCCCTAACAAATATGGCCTCAACTAGTATACCCCAGATCCCATCTTCATCCGGAGGCAAGTTGAGATGGGAGTGGCCAGAACTCAACCAAGAGGAATTCTTTAGAGCTATTCCAAACAAGTCAACTGCACCAGGAGTGGATCAAATTGGATGGCAGATGCTCAAGCATGCTGTTCAGACTCTACCAGACTTTTTCTTCAAAGCATATCAAGCCTTGTTTCAGGGTGGTCATCATCCTGACTCTTGGAAGGAAGCTATTGGAATTATTATACCAAAAAGAAATAAAAAAGACTACTCTGAACCCAAGGCTTACAGACCCATATCTCTGTTGCCCTGCATGTCAAAATTGTTGAAGAAATTATTTGCCAATAGACTTTCCTATCTGGCAAATGTTTCAGATGACCTCTTGGACCCAAGTCAAATGGGTGGAAGGAAGCAAAGGTCTGCTATTGATGCTGCTTTGCTGCTACAAGCTTTTGTTGAAGAAAACCATGCCAAAAAGCGAATGGTCAGCACACTTTTCCTGGATATCATGGGGGCATTTGATCGACTTCACCCTTCTAAACTAATCAGCATCCTACACCAATTGAGTCTACCAGACAGCTTCATCTTGTGGTGTCAGTCTTTCTTGACCAAGCGCAAAATTCGACTCTCCTTCAATGGTCAGATGAGTAAGATTCACCAAGTTTCAGGCACACCACAAGGAAGCCCTATCTCACCAATTCTTTTTCTGATCTCAATTAAATACCTTCTTCCTAAAGTAAGAGGCACTAACTATCTACAATTATCTTATGTAGATGATATATCTCTCTTAACAGCTTCCACTTCCATTACAAAAAATATTTCATTCCTGGAGGATTGTGCTAATTCCTTACTCCAAAAAGCTAGAGATCACCACATCCTTTTCGAGGTGGATAAATCAGAGCTGATACACTTTCATCGACACCGACAGCCTGTCACTCTACCCATAAGAGTACAAGGTACCTTTCTTCAACCCAAAGAGGTAGTAAGATGGCTTGGTATCTGGTTTGATCGGAAACTCACCTTTAAATGTCATGTGCAGAAGCGACTCCAACTTGGCAATGCAGTCTGGGAACGGCTCAAAAGACTGGCAAGGCCATCAGCTGGCATGAAACTCAACTCTCTTCGTCAACTATATCTTTCATGTGTAACCTCAGTCATGGACTACGGATCTGTTCTATGGTTCAATCGGCCTGGATCTATATCACTTACCTACCAATATAATAAGATTCAGAATAGGGCTCTAGTTGCCATCACAGGTGCATTTCCCCAGGCTCCGAGGAAAGCCCTGGAAGTAGAGGCAGCCATATTACCTACAAAAATACGTCACCTCAAAAATGCCAGTCTATATGCCCTCAGATTTCTCAGGCTCCAGAAGACACATCCAGTGTCTAAACTTCTTTACAGCCCCATTGAGGACGAGCTGAGTCTATTCAATCAGCCAGACCCAAGGGACCTACAAGGAATAACATTACTCTCATCCCAAATAGCAAGGCTTGGGAAGCTACTTGGGCAACTTACTATAAACCATAAGCTGGAATATATTGACAATAAATGGAACCCTCCTTGGCTAAAGACATCTCTCAAAGTACTCATATCTAGCTCATCCAAAGAAGTAGCAGTAAAGGAGCACAATCAATTTCTGAGACAAGTCTCACACTGCTCAACAAGAATCTATACAGATGGGTCACTTACTGAAGGCAAAGGAAGTAGCATAGGGTATGTAATCTATCCTCCACATTCTGAACCAGTCAAATGCATCTCATTTAATCTTGGACATGGCATGGGTATCACAGATGCAGAAACCTTCTGCATTCTGAAAGCTATTCAACATGCAGTGCAATTATCTACCTCGAAAAGTATCTATGTTTTCACTGACAGCCAAGCTTCACTGAAAAGGATTGAAAAAGGCTCTAACCAATTCTCCCACCAAATCCGTCTCAAAGGTAAAGGTGCAAAGATCACACTTGCATGGTGCCCAGGCCACATGAAAATTGAAGGTAATGAGTTAGCAGACTCTCTAGCAAGAAGAGGTGCAAATGAAAAGCCAGTCAAAAAACATCTCTACACAACACTTAGCTTCCTTAAACAAGAGGTTAGACTATATATCAAAGATGCCTGGTCTAAAGACTGGACAACCCAACTACAACGTGAGGAAGAAGGGAAAAGAGCAATAGGACTGGGCAAACTATATAGAGCCCAAGCCAAATGCCACATACCCAACTTCAAATTTAAACTATTCAACATGACCAAATTCTCTCGAAAAACCCAGTCAGCATATTATCAAGCTAGAACAGGCATAGGAAGCCACCTGGCATATATGAGCAAAATTGGGAAAAGCAATACTAATATCTGCAATTTCTGCACCAAAAGTGTTCAAACTATTGATCATTTAATACTTCACTGTTCATTCTTCAAGAAACAGAGGAGAAAAGAATTCAAAAATCTATCACCAATCACACTTCCTATATTATTCAACACAGATGTGGGGAAAACTTTGCTACTAAAATATCTTTCAGTTACTGGCTGCCTTTCAGGGGGTAGGGACAGGGAAGATAGAAATCAATCAACTAATTAATTACTGTTTACTCATCACAAATTTTCTTCACATAGTAATGTACATAAAATGGTGGAATGGGGAGGAATCTGTGTTGCTTAGGGAATAATTGTACATAGTGTCATAGCTAATTAGGCTGCATACACTTAATGAATAAAAAAAAAAAATAAAAATAAAAAGTAGTTGAGATTAGGGCATTGTGTATGGCCTTAGGTTGTGACAAATTATCACTTGCATTTTGGCTAAGCGAACATATACATTTGTATAAAGTAGCCTAGAAAGCATGTGATAATGGGCATAAATAGTTCTCTAGCTAGCAACTTTTACATAATACATACACCCTTTTTGAAGGCTTTGGAATACTAGTCGCACGTGCTGGATCCGCCAGAACTCCCTGATAATACAATTCCCCCACTATGGTCTACATCCTGTGGGACCAAGCTTATCGAGATTGGGGCAGTAGGCAGATTCCAGGGACCAAATCCCCTCTAACAATGGCAGGCTACACGACCTATCCTAGACTTATTCGTATTTTCAAATGGCTTTCTCATAGATGATCGAGCAGGTGCAGAGCACATAGTCTATCGAGGTCATTAGCAGGAGATGAGGTGTGGATCGCCCTCAATCGGAAACTCGGCAGAGGTCTACGATGCGGAAACTGCCGGGGCTATAGACGGTCTTGCAGCGGAACTCCTTAACTCTTTAACCCATTAGTATACTACGCCTCAAATGGCACGGTTCGTCTTGAAAGCTAGAAGGCAGCCGTCCGTATACTCTTCGATACACCCATAGCTTTTAGGTCCGCAAAATTCCATCTATTTCATTAGCTCGCAGTAAGCTTGAAAAGAAGATCACGTACTCAAAATACAAGGGCTAGGGAAGTGGCTACCAGATTGTGCCCGGGTCAAGCAGGTTTTCTTGGAAACGAAGCAGCCGCCGCGCTCATCAAAGTTACATATACCGCTCCAGCTCCACACTTGGCACTCCCAACCGTGAGAGCAGGGAGGGAAATCAGAGCCAAATACGAGACTTCTTTCCCATTCCATTGGACTGGAAACTTATCGACTATATTTAAAAAATTAGGTATTGGTGCTATTACTAATTGTAAGGATTCCTGTTCCGGTCCTTCCTTCAGCTTATAATTTATCACGGGTTCAGAACAAAATGCATGGGCAATTTTATAAGTACAGTATGTTAATTATAATTCTCTGAGAAGAGAATTCCTACACCTAAAGACTACAAATATATACAGTCTAAGAAACTCTCCTTCGATAAGGTTCCCTCTGTGACTAGAATGGTTTAGATTCTTCAACAGCTTCCTGGAAGGTTCTAAGTACACCTGTGGTCCTCATGAACCTTCAGTATGCTTACAGAGGGTTCACTAGGAGTCTTCCAAGCTCCGGGTATTTCGAGATTCTTCCCGAAGGTTCCCTTGGCTTCATTGTCTGCGCTAGCCAGCGTAGGATACAGGAATCCTTAGGCTTAGTGTTACGGCCTAATCCCGAGCTAAGGGGACTCTGATGCTATGATTCTTTTCGGGTATTGTATTGTAACGCTATATGCGCACGGACCAGTTGTATATTATGTATATTTATTGAAATGTATAACCCACTACTTAGTTCGTGGACTTGTTGGTAGAGGGAAGCTTATGCAATAATGAAGGATAAAAGGATGTCAATTCGACTACTCTTCTAAACACAGATACCAGACTCCTTTTAATCCCAATAGATAGCCCGTGCGGGATCTCCTATTAACAGCAGTAAACAACGCTAGCACAGGGTATACGCAATCTCCGTTCGCCAAACACCAGTCGGTCGGGACTACTTATTATCGAGCCTAGTAGGATCAACAAAGTGTATCTCAACATAGAAATAATAAAAAGCTCAACACCCAAACCCCTCATCAATAACTGCCATTAATCATCACCTGACTTATCTCTGTACTCCATAATTTTAACAATATTTGTACATCCTTAGATACCCTTGTTCTCTTCTTTCCTTACTGTAGAATCTTATGAATTATATTCCTGATTTGAGTCCTTATTTGATTCGACTTGGTCACCTAGTAACCTGTGCTCTCTTCCGGTCGTCAAACTTAGCAGCTGTTACATAATTTTACCCTTTTGAGGATTCATGATCATAAATATTGTATTATAATTTGTCACGTGTACCCCAGTTCTTATGCATAATGCACACTAAGCTAGAAACCTGTATATACTAGACACATCCTGTAATTTTAGAGGAGTCACACACCGTCTTAAGATTTCACTATATAGAAGATATAGCAGAAATCCCGAGACATCGTGACGTACAATTTCCGTATACTCACATCTCACCACCGTACCATCCTGGGAACTTATAACCTCAAAAATAATTATTTTTGAAGAGAAAAACTCTCATTAGATTTTAGAAAAATGTCTGATTCCAACCCACCACAGTCACCTTCGTCGACTAACCATCCTAACATTTTTTTTCGCTCAACAAGAAAATGAAAGAAAGTTTCGCCGAAACCGAAGCTCGTTTTAAGAGTTTAGAAAAAGCGATGGATCTCGGCCACATCAACACAGATAGCCGAATCAATAAAATAGAGACGCGGTTGGACAGAATGGAGAATACAAGCTCCGACATGGAAAGAATTCTCCTTCAGATACAAAGCACGATGAACTTTCAAGTTCAAAATAAGATGGAGCTGTATAGTAGGGGCAAGAGAGTAGAGGAAGAAGAGGGGAAGAATGAAGAAAATTATCCTGTTTTAAACCCCGAATTCATCAAAAAATCGGGCGTGAAAAGAATAGAATTTGGGAGGATTGGTTTGTCAGAAGATGTTGAAAGCAGCATTTATCTCTTATCGACTTTCTAAATATTGATCGTCGATTCTGTTTATTGGTCTGTAATGACAGACACGGAAATAATTCATGAGATTGCTTAATGAGAGGCTAGGATTGATTCCGATATTATTTGATAGAAGACTTGTCCCAACTATCAGAGGGCTACAGCGTCTTTATCTATCTACAGGTAAAATCCCCCATATCCCATTCATACTAGCCATACAGGACCTAGCATATTAAACTTGATACGTATCATCATTTTGGGGTTGAGGTTTACCGTGTACTTGCTACTTGAGTCGCGTGCATGACTACTATGAGACACGCTCAGGTATCAACCTTATAACCCATAACAAACCCAAACTACTTCACTACCCTGAATATGACCCCATGAATAGTTGTAACAGTAGCCTGCAACCCAGCACAATTAGGCTAGACATCGTTGACTGAGACCTAATCCGAACAATCTCACTCCCGAGGAGATATTTGTTAAGAAAGCTTGGCCAGAGGTTATATTTCTGGTCGATGTGCAGGACGAGGCTTTTACAAGCATCAAATATGTAAGGATTCCCTGTTTCATTCTTAATTTAGTAGATATTTTTAGTCTTTGTTGAAGTATCAGTCTCTGAGCCCTAGAATACATGTGACTTGATTTGTAAGCTGGTCTAAACTAGGGTCAATAGAGTGTATTGTAGGTGTAGAACTTTGCAGTACAATAATATACATTATAAGCTTCAGGCATTTACCAGCAGTACAGTCTTCTTACCATTTTCTATCCTTCAATAGTCTTCTTCCAAGCGGCTATGACAATACCGTAGCTCTTGGCACTGTGTTACGGTTTGTTCTACTATATGTTTCTTTAAGGCGTTGATGGTACTGCAGGGAATAGACCTGGGATGTGCGGCGTTAGTGTCTTGGCATGTAGATATTTTACTTTAGGAGCTACACGTAGAAGAGAGGAACAGAACAGACAATCAGACGATTATTACCGCGAACCATTAATGCTATTAAGTCCATTACAATTTATCTAATAGTTATGAGCCCGGCTGCTCTACAATAATCTCTCGATAATCCTTTTCTCACTGCTTCGAACGCAATCCCTGAGTTCCACCTGTCTGCGAATCTACGCGACAAACCTAAGCCTCAACCAAGAATCCGAACAGGCTGTGAATCTGCGCTTGTCAAATCTATTTGCAGCAACAATAAATCACTCGAAAATGTATTCTGAATCTGACCCAACAGTTACTCGAGTCACAGTTGTCCTCGATAAGCCTGGTGACTGGTTTGATTGGTTATTTATAAGAAAAGACTCATGTTTTCGACATGATCTCTGGAAATACGTGAACCCTGAGACACCAAGACATTCTTTACCAGTTCTCACAGAACCTCCTGAGCTAGAATTAAGTTCCTACAAAGCCGACGCCATTTCACTAGCTAATCTTGACAAAGAAGATAGAGATACCTACCATTGGGATTACGATTGATACGAACGTAAACTAATGGAATATCGAAAATTGGTCCAAGCTCTCGCCGATTTCAACCTAGAAATCAGCAAGACAATTTCAAAAAAGCATATTTATCTTATCCAAGATTGCAGTACACCATATGATAGGTTAGTTAGGCTCAAGAAGCATTTGGCACCTGATGCATCCACGCGTCGTCATGAAATAACGTCGAAGTACTTTGGCCTTAAAGTAGCTCCGACAGCTGTGAGTAAACTGGATGATTGGTTCTCTAATTGGACTCGGATTACTACGATTGGAAAGTCTATGAATCTTCCAGAAACTGATGGTATAAGGCCACAAGAAGATTTCCTTGTCGCGTGTAAGGCACTTGATCAAGAATATGCAACGACTTGTCTTCGCGACCTCTATAGGGCGGAAAATGCTGGCACCACAGATTTACTTCCTTCTCTAGATGACTATGTTGCAGAGATCACAGCATTCCTACGACGCAACAAGCCTCATTTATCAGGGTTTTCTGTTGCTGCTGCAAACCTCGAGGTAGCAAAACCATTCAACAAGAAACCAACAGGTGCAAGTAAGAATCGAAGAAATGGCAAGCCCATACCCGAATGTATCTGTGGCTCGAGACACTGGTTCGCAGACTGCTTCATTATCAACGAAGATCATCCTGAACGTCCGCCAAATTACTGTCCAAATCCCGAGGCCTTGCATAGAGTTGAACAAGCCCGAAATGATCCAAAGATAGAAGGAAAGATTTCTGCTGCTCTAAGAAAGTGGGGTAAGAGAAGTCAGAAACAAGAAACGCTCCAAATAGATGACGGTCTTCCACCAGCTAGCTTTGATACATTCGCTGTGTATGTTAGTAGTACTCTTGACCAGTCTGTAAACTCTACCAACAGTAACTGTATAAATACAAAATGTTCAAACTACCTATCTGTAGACAATGATGTCGAGCCGGTTGAGAATCTTGCCACTGTAGCTCTCGAGAAAAATCAACCCAATGAATTACTGACTAGATGGATAGTCGATCCAGGATCGAATACTCATGTAATAAATAGTGAAGCCTGGAAGGGATGGAAAAGAGAGCGTGACAATACCGAACGGCGAACTATAAACGCAGGTAGTAGTTGTTCTCTTATCAATGCCTGGGGAAGTTTTGAACTAGTTGCACGTACGCCAGCAGGGCTCAAAACTCTGCGTTTGACCCATGTTGCATACGTCGAAGGATTTCTTACCAGTGTCATTGGTCTCGCGCGCTGCCGAAAAGAAGCTATTCATTTTGATTCTGGACGAGACGTGCTCTATAGGCAACAGCCTACTAATATTATAGCTCAGTTGCAGTACAACGGAGGACATTGGCTCATAGATGCTGATCCTTCTCGTAGACCTTTTCCAGCGGACATAAAAGAGCCCTTAAGCAGCTTTGGAGTTTCATACCGTCCATCTTACGTCCCAAAGCCAACAAATACCATTGATCGGCAGCTTGCACATCAAATTTGGGGACATCCTAGCAAAAAGGCTGTAGAAAATCTCGAAGAAAATGTCAAAGGTATTTCTATTAGCAAATCAGAGCTTCAAGATTGTATTTGCCAAGTGTGCACAGAGGCAAAGCTGACAAAAATTATTTCACACGCCCGGCACAAGATAAAGCCACTAGGCCATTTTATCGGATTGGTATTGACCTTGTATATATTGTTCCTCTTAATGAACAATGCTGGAACGGCGATAGATACATGCTCCACGCCGTCGATGAATATACCAAATGGCATGAAGTTTCTACTATACGCAAAAAATCTAGACCGGTTCTAATGCATTGGATCAAGTCTGTTATTAGAAAAATAAGTCGTGTTTTTGATGCAGACGTATGTTGTATTAGATCTGATAACAGCAGGGCTTCGGAAACGACTTAGTCGATCTGTGTGCTGAACTAGGAATTATCCTCGAGACTTCTTCGAACTACACACCTGAGCAGAATGGTCTTGCTGAGCGTGCTGGAGGAGTACTCACATCAAGAGCTCGCGCTATGCGACTTCAAGGAAATCTTCCAAAGACTTTGGCAAATGAGGTTTATAAAACTGGAGCTTATATTCTCAATCGCACTCCGACAGAATCACTTTGATGGAAAACTCCATTTGAAGTGATCTGGCACAAAAAGCCTCTTGTCGCACACATGCGTCCCATTGGTTGTCTTGCCTATGCCCTCAACAAACAAATCAGTAAGGGTGATAAGACTGAATCTCGAGCACTCATTGGGCACCTTGTTGGTTACCAAGGCACAAACATATTCCGCATTTGGCTGCCTACTAGCGATGATGTGCTTGTGACACGCGACGTTGTTTTTGAACAGTCTATCTTCTACGATAATACGAGAAAATATGCGACAAGATCAACAGTTGAGCGTGTTGTCGAACTTCTTGAATACCCAGAAAATTCGGTTATTGACATTGCTATGAGTGATCTCCTTTCAAATTGTCAACGCAGGAATGGAAACCTCAGTTCAGCGCCTGAGGATAACGACACCGAGCCAGAGGTTGGGGGTGTAAGCGCTAAAAATGCTCAAAAGTATAACTGCCAGACTACTTCTGAATATGGACAACTACTAACCCCTGGTCCTTCAGAAATCGGCGACTCTGCTCAACCATCTACAAACATGGAAAATTCAGCAATGCAGCAAACTCATACTGTGCAAGCTCCCAGAGGACACCGATTATATGGTAATCCTGCCCCAAAGGAAATTAATCTCGATCCGTTCGATACGAGTCTTATTATTACAGGAAAGCGCAATCGAAAGCAATTGTCAAATCCAAATGTCTTTGCTATTCAGTCACACGCGGCTACACTAGGAATGAATCAGGTATCAGATTATTTGGAAGCGTTTGTGACTGAAACCTCTAAACAAATTCACTGTAATAAAACTCTCTGAATCCACCAAAACCAACTTCCACCTCCGCCGAAGCATGTGAAAGCTCTCGAATCTCATAAGTTTGGAAAGCAATTTGGGGATGCTCTAAGTAAGGAATGGGATTCACTCTGCGCGAAAGGTTGTTTTAAGGAAACAGAAAAGTCAAGGGCCACAGCAGACGCTGAGATTTTACCATTGATGTGGGTTTTTTCCTACAAAACCGGTGAAGATGGCTTTCTCATGTCATTTAAAGCACGACTAGTTGTTCGAGGAGATTTGCAAGAGCACCTGGAAAATACCTACGCTGCCACGCTTGCAATTCGAAATTTTCGTGCTCTTATCTCTGTAGCAAATTATTTTGATCTAGAGCTAAAACAGTATGATGTCCCAACTGCATTTCTCAACGCTAAGCTCAATCGTAAGCTTTATGTCGAAATTCCTGATGGTATTTGTCATATACGTGGAGAGATTCTAGAAGTTCTACTCGCTTTATACGGACTTAAGGAATCACCGCTGCTATGGTACGAAGAGCTGAAGAGTACCTTGATCAAGCTAGATCTCAAAGCTGTCTCTGGTTTCCCATGTCTCTACAAAAATGAATGGCTCCTTCTATTTGTTTACGTTGATGACATAGTCATGGCGTATCATCGCACAAATGAAGACATTCATAGCAACTTTGAGCGGAAACTCATTCAGAAGTACGATTTGAAGATCATGGGTGACTTGGCTTGGTTTCTCGGTATTCGGGTTATACGCAACCGCCCTAATCGGAAAACCTGGCTCATACAAGATGCATACATCGAAAAGGTCTGTGCTCGATTTGGTATTGACAATATTGGCAAGTATCCAGAGGTACCAATAACTGAAAACTGGCTTCCTCAATCAACTGAAGAGCCAGATAAAGGTCGCATAAAGCTCTACCAGCAGCTTGTCGGCTCTCTGGCGTACATTGCTGTATGGAGTAGACCTGATGTAGCTCGCACTCATGTTCTATTCGCGTGTCACCTCACAAATCCAGGGCAATCACATATCTCGAAGATCAAACAGACTTGGCGTTATCTACTGGGCACAAAAGGACTCGCACTTGAGGCATCTGCTGAAGAAACCCAATTGATTGAAAGTATTACTGATAATCCCATGTACAAGGATCCATTGTTCTTCGGGTCCTCAGATGCGTCCTATGCTGATGAACCAGAGACACGCAAAAGTTCTCAAGGTTACCTCTTCAAGTTCGGTGGTATGGCAATAGACTGGAAATCGACAATACAAAGAACAGTGACAAAATCAACAACCGAATCTGAGCTACTATCTTTGTCACTAACTGGCTCACAGATGCGGGAATGGATAAGATTTTTCGATGGAATTTCTCTAAAACTTGATTGTAAGCCAACAATTTGGTGTGACAACCAACAAACTGTCGGTATTGCCATCAAATCTGAAGATAAACTTCAAACTAAAGTCAAGCATGTCGATATACACCAACTTTGGATCCGTCAAGAAGTTGAAGCATCTCGACTGAATATCATATGGGTTCCAACAGAAAAAATGCCTGCTGATGGTCTCACAAAAATCCTCCCCAAACAGAAATTTAAAGAATTTTTAAGCCAGCTCGGGTTGGTTGATATCAGCAGTCGCATTAAAAAAATGAGAGCCATTTGCATGAATGATGTCAATGTTTCATTTCGAAACCGATGATCTGACAGCCATTACTATTTCTTGAATCTCGAAAGGCAATTATCAAAGATACTGGCTGGGGGGTGTGTTACGGTTTGTTCTACTATATGTTTCTTTAAGGCGTTGATGGTACTGCAGGGAATAGACCTGGGATGTGCGGCGTTAGTGTCTTGGCATGTAGATATTTTACTTTAGGAGCTACACGTAGAAGAGAGGAACAGAACAGACAATCAGACGATTATTACCGCGAACCATTAATGCTATTAAGTCCATTACAATTTATCTAATACACTGGGTACTCTATTATTAAGATAAGACTTATATCATGATGGAACAATGGAAGGAAATCATGTAAATAAATAAGGGCTTGGTCTACTGAAGCTGAGCTCTCCACGCTTAGATTTCTGTAATACCCAACACCTTGGGATTACCTCGGATTACCTCTTGTACCTTTAGTTACCACTAGTACCAACTCAAACCTTTAGACCTTGTAGCTATTTATATTACCCATCTTTCAAACCTTTAGTTCCTCCTAGTTATCTCCAGTAGACCTTCTGTTACGGTTTGACCGTGGTTTAGCTTAGGTGGAGACCTAAGCGGAGTTTGGGGGCGTATTAGGGAGAGTGTTACATATTATCTTGTATCAAGCGACTAAGTTTCACTTGGCAACATTACATTGGAGCTAGGAAGGAATGTGAGACGGCGAAGTAGAATTGCCAAGTGAGAGAGTCAGCTAGATGGCAAAGATGACGACGGGCAGTGGCGGAGCAATATGTCATTCTCACCAACAGAGTACGTACTGGATGAGCTAGGAGGATGTACAAATAGTCATTACCCATAGTTGTGATAATTCTCTCTTCATATAGTTTAATCTTTCTAAAAGTACACTACAACCAGCTTGGTTTCGTCACATCTTAAACTATATCTTTTTTAGTTTGTGCCACCCGTCATTGAGCAGATCGCGACCTCTATTTGCGGCTTAGGGTTATCATCAACAAATATAGAAGTGATAGTGTATTACAATTTTTGCACCACCTTCTTCAGCATCTGTGATGGGCAATCAACAAAACAATATAGGAAATGAATGGTGGCCGATTACTGTCTATTTTCTACATACATCTCGGAACTGTCCACCGAGGGGAGGCTACTTAAGGTGTCCCAACTCCTAATGCGCTAACCACGTTATCTGCTCTACTAAACCATATCCTTGATATTCCAAGTAGGCTCGTCATAGCGAATCTGGGTCTTGTTGGTCCATTATTCCATATGAGACTTGCTATAACAATATCCTGTTTACATATTCGTTGCAACCCTGTATTTGTATGGCTGAGTTGGACATCCCTCCACATAGTTAGGCTAATGACGTAATTATGATTAGTGTCCGTGCGATAGTCACTAGGAGATAGGCGCAGCCTGTAACATTATCCCCTCCTCATATTTTTTTTTTTTTCAGAGGTAAAAACTTTGTGCCTTTTACCAGTAACTCCAATTCTCGCCCCGACATCTTCTCCCACCTCGTCACCAATACCGTATCTTGCTTCAAAGATATCAAGGGCCTCCGTGTCTTCGAGAGCTTGGCGCAATTCCCAGTTTGGCTCTTGAAAACCTTTCCACTTTACCAATACCTCCCTTCGGAAGCCCCGACCCTTCCTTCTCTTTTCGGCCCTGAGAATCTTTTCAACGACTTGCTCATTTTCTCCATCAGGATTAACAAGCGGTGGCGGCTGCTCGTCTAACATAATTTGGGACGGAAGGGGGTTCTGCGGGTCTCGTTTTAATAAATCGACGTGAAATCTTGGATGTATACCTGAGGGAACATCAAGTTCGACTACATGAGGGGATATAATTTTTAGCACGCGATATTTGGCGTTAACCCATGATAGCTTTTTACTAAGTTGTGGCGTCTCAATGTTTTTAAGTTTTAACCAATCAAGGTCTCCCTCTTCAAATCTTTCTTGTGGTTGCCTCTTTTGATTAGACGCTGATTCCATCCGTTGTTGGGCAAATGCCATGGCAGCTTGTGCATATTCCTGTCCATCTTTTATTCGCTGTACAAACTCTCTGGCTTTCTTTTCAGGTGCGTCGGATTTTTTAGAAGGAGGCGGGATTTGTTCGATAGGCTCTGCGTGGTAACCATGTGTGAGGAAAAAAGGGCTTAGACCGATGGCTGTATCCCTATTGTTAAGAGCTAGCATAGCTGACGGGAGCATACTCGGCCATTCGTACTGGGCGTAGGATATAAAAGATCTAAGGTATGCCAACACTTCTTGATTCATCCTCTCTGTACTTCCGTCTGTTTCAGGGTGAAACGCTGTAGAAAGACGCTGCTCTATACCTACTAACTTACATAGATGGGCCCAAAATTTTCCAACCCAATTTGAACCACGATCAGAGGTTAAAAATAATGGAAACCCATGAAAACGATAGTGACAGTTTAAAAACCGCTCGGCGCAGCATTCTGCTGACATTGAGCTCATAGCCTCAAGGGTGCAACTTTTCAGTAGTCGATCTGTAATTACCATTAGATATCGAGAATCTTGTCTAGATTTTGCAGGCAGATCCGTCATAAAGTCGATTGACAATTCTGAATGGAAACGACTAGGTATCGGTAGCGGTAGGAGCAATCCGTGTTTCTTTTCTCGCCATACGTGAGACCGTCCACAAACATCGCAATTTTTACAGAAAGTTCTCACCATTGTCGACGCCCCTGGCCAAAAAAAACTCCTTGACAAGATAGCATATGTACTATCACGACCTGGGTGTCCCGTTATATACGAGTCGTGCGTATTTTGTATCAGGGCTGTTTGAAGGGGTTCCCAGTCTGGTACCCATATACGACGACGAAATCTAAGGACGCCTCTCTCATCAAAATCGCATTCTGAGATTGATACTTTCAGCTTAAGCTCTGCTGGGAAGGCCCGCTCACTATTTTGTAGAGCTTTATACATGGTTCTTATGCTTTTGTCCTCTACGCAAGCTCTATTCCAAAGTATCTGAAGTTCTTCTTTTTGAAAAATACAATTTCCATCGGGCAATTGTATTTCAGTACCAGATTTTGAAGAGATATTTAGGCAAACTGAAGCTGAGGTAATTTGAGAGGTTACCATGTTGGCGGATTCGGTATCAGTCTTCATCCATGCGTCTTTGATTAATTGTACTTGCCGACTCCTCAGCCGCTCGTCACTTGCACAACTTGGCATATCCTGTTCCCGACGTGAAAGTGCATCTGGTCTCAGCGAATTCTTTCCTGTTCTAAATTTTAGCTTAAAATTATACTGGGAGAGCGTGTGGCTCCATCGAACTTGACGCTCGGACAACTTTCTTGTGGTCATAAAATACTCCAAATTTTTGTGGTCCGAAAAAATTACGAATGCATGCTTGAGGCCCATCAATTCGCCTCTCCATTCTTTCAGAGCCAAGACAACCGCAAGCAATTCCTTGTCGTAAATCTCGTAGTTGCATTCTGCGGGGCTTAATTTCTTTGAAAGGTATGCTACTGGGCGTAGAACTTTTGCATCGTCGTATTGCGACAAGCACGCTCCCATGACATATCCTGAACAGTCCGCTTCTACAATTGTCTTTCTATCCGGATCGTAAAGAGCTAGTACTGGGGCCGTAATGAATAGCTCTTTCAGAACATCGAATGAGATTTGGTGCTCTTTAAGCCATAAGAAAGCATGATCTTTTTTCGTTAAGTTGATAAGAGGCTGTGCTATTTCGCTGAAGTTGGGGATAAATTCACGGTAAAAATTTGCGAAACCTAGAAAGCTACGAACTCCTTTTCCGGTTGTCGGAATTTCCCATAATTTTATGGCTTTAACTTTTTCAGGATCTACTTTAATTCCTTCTCCAGCGCTTATAACAAATCCCAAATATTTTGTTTTCTTCACTGCAAAATCGCATTTATTTGGGTCCAGTTTTAAGCCGGCTATGTCTAGACGTTTAAACACAGCTTCGACTTTAGCCCAATGATCTTGGAGATCTCCGGACGTGTAGATTAGAATGTCATCAAGATACGCGGTGCAAAACTGGTCAAGATAATCTCCCAAGGATTCATTTACGTACCGCTGAAATGCAGCTGGAGCTCCTTGCAGCCCAAAGGGAGTGACTAGCCATTCAAATGAGCCGAACCTTGTCCGAAAAGCAGTCTTTTCTTCGTCTCCCTTCCTAACTCGAAGTTTGTGGAATGCAGCGCGAACATCAACTTTAGTCATCCATTTCGATTTTGATATTGACCTCAGAGTTTCTCTTATCAGTGGTAGTGGGTACCGATCTTTTTCAGTGATTGCATTCAAGGCTCTGTAGTCTACACAAAATCTCAAACCGCCATTTGGCTTCTTAACAAAGAGCACTGGTGCTCCTCCTGGCGAGCTGCTGGCTCTGATCCATCCTTTATCGAGATGATCATTTAGCGTTTTCCTTAAAACTAGAAGTTCATCTCTTGACATTCCATAAAGTGGGCCCCAAGGTATCGATTTTGTTCTACCTTGTTCATCTCTTTCTAAATCGATTCTCATATCGGAATGTCGGTGTGGGGGTAATTTACTTCGTCTGTCTTCGACAAAGAGATTGGACCAATGCTTAATGGGAGGAGGAAGCGTCTTTTTGATGTCCTCCGATGTTTCTTCGCTTTTTATCTCCAGAGCCTTGTTAAGATCTTGCATCGTAATGGCGAATATTTTTGACCCTGTTTCCTCGGCAAGCTTTATCAGTGACATAAATTTGCCACCCAGAACTTTCTTAGCTGTAGCAACATGGTGTATTTCTTTCTTTTTTTCCAATGAGGCCATGTTTTTATACCAACCCTTTTCTCTGACAACCTGTCCGTAATTTTGAGAACCAAATTGAATAACTCGCTTCTTTGCGAGATAGACGACATCATTTTGTTCCATCCATGGTTTTCCTAGGATAATATCGTAGGAAAGGTCTTGGATAATATATCCGTAGACCTTTTCTCGTCTGCCATCAATATCAAAGTCTGCGAAAGTTAGTTCGTTGATTGTTCTTTGCTTCCCATCATTTTCTGCCAGTTGCAAGGATCTTTTTGGTATTTTTATGCGCGGAAGTTTCCATTTCTTCACAATCTCATTAGAAAATGCAGCATAACAGAGACAGCCTGTGTCAATCAAAGATTGCACAAAGAAACTAGAATTTAATAGACAATCTATTAAAAATGGAGTACTGTTCAATTTATCTGTTTTTTTAACTATATCAATGGAAAATGATTCTCCCTTGCTCTGAGCGCGACGTTGCTCAGAGCTTAATCTTCCCCCGAATTCTCACTGGTCTCCAACTCTTCATAGTTGACCTTTTCCTCTTCATGGCTCTGTTTTTTTGTTTTTGTGGGGCCTTTTATACAGGCAATCCTTGAAGTAGGATTTTGAGCTGGACCGAATTTAGTACAGGCGCGAGACATATGACCTTTTTCCCGACACCGGACGCATCTTCCCTCGCTACACAAACTTTTAAACTCCTCCGGGGAACGCCATTTAGCCCTAGGCTTGTTGGTATTGTTTCGACTATTTAGGGAGTTAAGCGCTAGTTTGAGAGCTTCAATAGCATTAATTCCCCCCATTTTGGTATCCCCTTCATCGTCGAGGTCTGGTGCGTGAAGATATTGGTCCGTTGAGCTAAAATGGTACTTGGATAGTTTATGAGATAAATACCAAGTTTTCTTGCCAGTGCAACCAGTTGGTCGATAAGATGGCCGATTTTCGAGTCGTCCCGCCACTCTTTTGACCATAGAAACCCATGTTTCGAAATCATCATCAGGTAGATCTTTGGATACTAGATGGTCACTTAGCGATTCATTAATACTTGAATTGAGTTTCATTATTTTGCTACTGTCAGGCAATTAGTTCCCCCACATTGTGCAAGCTTGACCTGAAAATCTTGAAAGAAGTCGCAGAAGTATTGATTCGAACCCATACGCATCCGATAAAGTAAATCTCCTGCGGTCTGTCGGGCTTGTTTATCCTCGAATTCGAGCTTGACATGCTCGACAAAATCTTTCCAGTTGTGCCTTCCTGAAGGGCCTCCTGTCTCAAACCAGTGACTCACTCTGGCTTGTTTATCTGATGGTATTGAATTAAGGACCCCTAGACATATTGCGCGATCCGACCCTAGCTGAGGTCTATCTTCTTCGATTTTCACAGTTAGCTTGTAAACATGAGATGATAGTGGAAGTTATTGAGCCATCCCACAGAGGCCACTTGCTGGGCTTTTTGTATTGTTGCTGGGCCGGTGTTGCATATGAAGTGTTTTGCGCACTCAATAAGGATTGATTGCGAGAGATATCTGCCATAATTTGATTATATAGCGCCTGATATTGGGGTGAAGATGGGTTAAATGAGGGAATGTCCCCAGCTTTGTGAGGATATTGGTTCTGTTGCTCTTCGAACTCTGAGGGTTCGCCTAGTTGCTCATGAACCGTATTTTGCGGTTTGCCGTAATGGGCACCGCTGACTTTAGCTGTTTCCGACATAGTTTCACTTTCCCTGGAATGAAAGGAAGCGTCGTCGGACGAATCAGTATCGATTTCTATACTTGGAATTCGGAAGCTCATAGAAGATTTGGTCTTCCCTTCTAGTCTTTGGTAGACCGGAAATTATGTTGTTTAATGGGATAGCTAAAATGTTAGAATGATGTAGAAAATATGTGATGGGCAATCAACAAAACAATATAGGAAATGAATGGTGGCCGATTACTGTCTATTTTCTACATACATCTCGGGACTGTCCACCGAGGGGAGGCTACTTAAGGTGTCCCAACTCCTAATGCGCTAACCACGTTATCTGCTCTACTAAACCATATCCTTGATATTCCAAGTAGGCTCGTCATAGCGAATCTGGGTCTTGTTGGTCCATTATTCCATATGAGACTTGCTATAACAATATCCTGTTTACATATTCGTTGCAACCCTGTATTTGTATGGCTGAGTTGGACATCCCTCCACATAGTTAGGCTAATGACGTAATTATGATTAGTGTCCGTGCGATAGTCACTAGGAGATAGGCGCAGCCTGTAACAGCATCCAGCGAAACCGTCGGTTCACCGAGCGACCTCTCCTTTCAAACAGCCTTAGAATTTGAAAACCTTGAAACAGTGACAATGGATGCTCAGATGAGTAACAACCAAGTAGCCAACGAGGGGCTAACAGAAATGGCAGAGTCAACCCTTCTCAGTGAGATAAGGGCAATGAGACTTGGGTACGAACGAGAATTAAATTCTCTTCAACAAGAACTGGCATCAATGAGAGAAAGTCGATCACACAGTACGTTACATGTGAACGACACTGCGGAAACGTCGAGCCACAATACTTCACGGAGATCAAATGAACTACCATTAAGTAGAAGAAAGGCTCTCAAATGGCCAGAAGCATATGATCACAAAAATCCGACGAAATGGCCAGCGACATACGGCGTTCTGAAGTACATATATCAGCGTGTTGTATAATCCACGTAGATTGCCAGGCCAGACGCTTGGGGCCACGTCACGGTTAGTGCACGTGACGGTGGAGCTAAACCATATAGGTTTAGTGTGCAATGCGTGCATTGGCAATATGGAGCCAACCAGATCTCGATGAAACAGGGTTAATGGGACTAGCCAGAGACCAATGGAATCGGGGAGAGCGAGAGATACATTTCTCCTAGAAGAGAAATGATGTAACAAAGGGAATGTTCTAGCACGGGGCTGTGGACAACACAGTAAGTCTGGAACGACATATAAGGAGGACTTGACCTCCGTTCATTCACTCGTAACTAAGTTTCCTTAATATACAATTATAGTCTTACATACAAAGAGAACACACGCGACAGTGATAATAGAGACCTACTGCAAGTACGAGTTCCCCAGTAGGACCCATCATCCTGCTCCTATATAGCCTCGTTATTATAACAAAAAGTCATCTGAATACAAGCGTTCCTCAATTAACACAAGTCTTTTCTATATCTACATTGGTGTTCTACAAACACATATAGTATCCTTCCAAGGTAGAGATTCAACCCGTATGTGCTCATAATCTTAACACGTACCTCTAGAGCCTGCCAGCCTCCGAACAGCTCTCATCCGGCACATCCACGATCAATCCAGTGTGGCTCATGTAGGAATTGGCAAGACGAAGCTTTTAGTCTCTAGAAGATATTATTAGAAAGGACTGGGTGCCGACATCATCTGATACATACAAAACTGTCGATGTGTCCGCATGAAAGCTCGACAGGACAAGACTCCAGGTCTATTGAAGCCACTTCCTATCCCAGCTCGTCCCTATCTGTTGTAATCTAACGCTTTTCATCCTCGGACTTCATTGTGAGCAGTAGTTTTATAGCACGTGATGCCATGCAGGGGAGAAGGAAAGGAACAGCGAAAGCTGCTAGCTAGACCTAAGCGATCTGGCCCACTTGTAGATGTAGACATCCCTCTTGTTCATAGAACACAAGGAAAAAACCAACCCTAACTAGTATAACAACAATAGTAAGGAACTCTAACATCCACACTCAGTTATCTCATACATCGTGACCCATAAACCTCTATCTTATCTCTATCACTCAATGACAAAGCTTCAACACTATCAACACTTGACTATGGATTTTACGGAATTGCCTCTGGATGAAGAAGGACATGACTTCGTGCTGGTAATTCTGGACCGTTTAACCAAGAAGCCGGTATTAAATTCCTTTCAAAAAGAATTTCACTGCTCAAGGCCTTGCAGAGCTCCTTCCAGTTCACTGGATCCGTCATTTCGGCATGCCTGACTCCATAGTCTCAGACAGAGGACCTCAATTTGTCTTAACTTTTTGGAGAGAGTTCTGCCACATCTTAGGTACAAAAGTCAAGCTCACTACTGCCTTAAACCCTAACGTAGACGGTCAGACTGAAGTCATGAACCAGTATATCAATCAGAGACTTTGCCCCTTCTGCACGTACTATCAAGACAACTGGGGAAAGTTACTGCCTATCATAGATATT
The DNA here is from genome assembly GCA_900239735.1 of Blumeria hordei DH14. Lineage (NCBI taxonomy): Eukaryota > Fungi > Ascomycota > Leotiomycetes > Helotiales > Erysiphaceae > Blumeria > Blumeria hordei. The sequence continues at coordinate 6,494,699 of OENG01000023.1, forward strand.
GCACAATTAACTCTTCCTCACGAATCCCTGGGTGGCATATCCCCTTTTCAGGTCGTCAATGGTACAGAACCTCGCACTTTGTGGGATCTCGTCAACCCCGAGCACGCTGTCTCAGCCTCTGAGAAACTGACTAGATAAGAGGCATTAAAAGTAGCAACAAGAACTCAAGAAGTTATCAAGTTCGCCCAGTCATCACTACAAGAGCAGCAAGCCAAGATGGAGCGTCTAGCCAATCGTCGCCGTTGCGAAGTAGACTGGGATGTGGGTGATGAAGTTATGATTGATACTCGGAACTGAAAGATGGACATGTTGAAAGGTTAAGGATCGTGAGAGCGGAATGCTGGAGCGATGGAGGAGAGAGAAGAGTTATCGCCGAACAAAGAAGCTGGTGAACAGAGATTAATGGAATAAATCTTGGTAGGTTGACACCAAGCAGGTATGAATATGACCTTCAGAGATATTCAGTAAACGTAATCAACTGAAGATTTCTGAAGGATAAGGCCACTAGATATATACAGGAATTAGCCCTAGTGGGACGAATGCAGAAAATAACTAGGATATGCGCCCTAATTCCACTATGGCAACATTATCATGGTGTGGGTGTGTCTTTACTACCAGTAGACCCCCAAGCTAACTGAGTGTAAGACAGACCTTGCATGTTCGTCAACAGATCGAAATGAAAACGAGACAGTGCATGGCCAGGGTTACAGGTGCAGGACTGTTAATAATTACAACAGGACAGGCCCGCCCGAAAGCTATCTGACAAGTGGTACAGTCCTGTAGAAGTGCTTGAAAAGGTAGGAGAGAGCTGGAAAGTCAAGCTCCCCGAGGGCTGGACGATCTATCCTGTTTTACACTCTCACTCTTTGCAGAGATACGTCCGGAATCCGCTTCCTGGCCAAGTTCGGGCGGAACCCGCATCTATACAGCTCCAACCAGAACAGACAGAATGGGAAGTCGAGGATATTGTTGGGGCTAGAATTTCCAATAAAGTCCTTCAATAGCAAATCAAGTGGAAAGGTGTTGATGAGGATCTTGTAACAGTCGTGAACTGTACTAAGCATGCGCTCGCCTAACCATACTCATCTTAATCTGGTTAGGCTCGGCTGATAATCTTCCGGCCTCGGCACACAGTTTGTATGATAATTTCATGTACATAGAACTTTCTCTCTTTAGATTAAATATAGCTCATGATTCAGACCCAACTATATCATTTTTAGCTTTCCTCTGACAGATCTGACCTGGTACCCCTGTTCAGATGCCATGACAGTACCTCACCTGTTGAAAAGGTGGCACCTCAGTCACCCTTAGGCAAAAGGTTCCCCTCGCGGCCTACTGTTATAATAACGAGGTAATGAGGGGACAGATGAATACCTGAAATGGATGCAGATAATTATGGATGCGCGGATATAATTTATGTGGCTGTAGTGAGAAGATGTATTGGAATGGACAGTAGTGAGATGGTTAATTCTCTATCTAACTGCGGAAGTATTGCTTCCTTATATATACATTCAGTACCCCAGTCCTGATCACGCACTCACCACAGGTGCTTCCTACTTCTGTCACAGTAACCACTTCCATAGCCCCTGCTAATATCTCCTGTCATAACATACTATTGACACTGGTTGCTAGTGTGGAACTTCAGGGATTGCAGAGCTACACACCGTCGTCACATTGTATGCTGTTGCCACTCGGTAGCCATCAGAGTGATGAGCACCTCAGTCTAAATGCATTGGTCCACCAGGCAACGCTCGGACGTAAGGATGTTGCCAGAGTGATTAGGTACTTAGCTGTGCTATCAGTGCCCTAATCTCACCTAGCTTACTGCGGCCGAGTGTCCGAGTGCCGCGATGGTGGAAGCCCGATGAGGCTCGATTGGAGCTGACCCGAGGTATTCACAACACCTACCGGCCTGGCTGACAGCCTACAACGACGGAATTGAGGGCTATAACCACCTAGAGGATAATAGACCCATGACTATAATTTCGAGGACGCAGTTTTTCAGAGGGGGGGTAATGTTATGGTTGGAATCTTATCGACTTTCTATATATTGATCGTCGATTCTGTTTATTGGTCTGTAATGACAGACACGGAAATAATTCATGAGATTGCTTAATGAGAGGCTAGGATTGATTCCGATATTATTTGGTAGAAGACTTGTCCCAACTATCAGAGGGCTACAGCGTCTTTATCTATCTACAGGTAAAATCCCCCATATCCCATTCATACTAGCCATACAGGATCTAGCATATTAAACTTGATACGTATCATCATTTTGGGGTTGAGGTTTACCGTGTACTTGCTACTTGAGTCGCGTGTCTGACTACTATGAGACACGCTCAGGTATCAACCTTATAACCCATACCAAACCCAAACTACTTCACTACCCTGAATATGACCCCATGAATAGTTGTAACAGTAGCCTGCAACCTAGCACGATTAGGCTAGAGCTCGTTGACTAAGACCTAATCCGAACAGAATCACTAGAGTACTTGGATGTAGATTGGTGGAAGAATCTGAGATCATGTGATAGGGTATAATGGGGACGTGGGCTGGACTAAGGTGGAGTCGCGGTCAAGCTTACCTCAAGCTTGTAGTTCCCAGCATTTCCTTCCTCTCCGTCTTTTCTTCTACCTACGTATTGTAGCCTAATGTCCAAATACAACTTCTTCTTAGAGACCCGTATCACCCTCAGGTCAGTCGTAACAATGCCTATGGATAAGTCATTAGTCTATAGACCCACAAAGATCAACTCTTATAAGTACCTGTTAGTAGTAGCTAGAGTTCTCTTTTCTCCTTATATAGTTTAATAAATAGATTTATTCATTACCAACTCGGTTTCCGTCACACCATGACTAATTCTTCGATTCATATACTACCACATCTACCAAAGTAATTCTAGATCCAACGTAGTAATCAAGATCTAAGAGAACGTTCAAACCCCAAAGCTGCTGGGCGTTATGAAATAATGGTCAATAGTGTCATAGCTAATTAGGCTGCATACACTTAATGAATTAAAAAAAAACAAAAAAGAAAGAAAGAAATAACGGTCATCAGAATAATCTTTTTTATTTTATTTTATTGTCCTGTGTGAGTATATGACTATGTAGGACGTCAGGTCCTCTCTGCCTACAGGCCAAGGATACCTATGCCAGTAGTATATCCCCTCCAATGCCTCCCATACAGCTCCCCTCAAACAGTACCACCACTCACAAGCCCTCTGCCAGGCGTAGGTTCACTAGGCGTAAGACTCGAGGCGTAGGAGAGGGCGTAGCGTACGATGTACTGAGGAAGGACGCCTTGTGGGAACGCGAAGGGCTTTCTAGAGAAGTGGTAAATGGGAAAGCGGGGAGTCGTTCCAGGTAAAGTAGCCGGAGGTGATGGTAGGTCACCATGGGTGGCAGAGGACGAGATTGAGGTTTAATTAGAATTATGTAACTATTCCTAAAGACAGAAAACAAAGCGTAGAGATCCCAGTCTCGGAAATGAAAACTACATAACTAGCCTCGCTAAGCAATAGAGCCTAGAAGGGCTAAACAAGGAGCCCATAAATCCTGCCTGAGGCATTTCTCCAGAATCCTTACACACTCATTTGATCATACACTTAGAGGAGCCCTTTGCCTTTCAATATCTCCCCTCTCCAGCCAACGAGACGATGGCCATTTGCGGGTGTATGGCAGCCGGGAAAAATCGCAAAAACCATTGGGTGCGGAGCTCTCCTAATACCGACATTAGGACTAAATCCGAAGAAATAGTGACCCTTCTGAAGCGTTCGAAGAGGCCGGCCAGCTGGGCGCTGCAGGCTTGTTGGTACCTCGGGGAATTCACCCTCTGCCTTTCTAGCCTTCTTCCCGAAGGTCGTGCTGAAAGGTCAGAAAAGTCTTGACAGAGCATAATTGCTGTACAGTAGCTTAGACTAACTTCTTTTATGCCGTCCAGGGCACTGGGGAGTGCCGTTGACTCATCGATAGTAGAAATCCTCCTGGATAATTAGCCGAACTATGGGTCTTGGCGCCCACAAACATTCCAAAGTTGAAACCCCCTCAAAAATGTCAGTCCCAGCATGGTCTTCAGAGACCCGTTCCCCCTCTCGCTCCACATCTCAGCCGCCTGTCCTTCCTCAAGATGTAGAGCCCCATTAGAGCATCAGTCCACCATAAGCCAGAACCCAGGCTTTGTATTTCTCGACTTGACTTCCTCCTTGCAGGTATAAATAATGTGGTAAATTTTTAGTGAGTGATAGTCGGTAACTAATGAGGCAAGCTCCTGTTTGCAATTGGAGCAACTTCTATACTGGTAGTTGATGTGAGATGATGCGTGGTTGGAAAGAGGTTGAGGACCCAGAGGAGAATAGCAAGAGAGGCATCGTGGTGAAGTCGTCAAATGGAGATATGCTGGAGGTCGCTTTCGACTTCAGTCGGTTGAGATTTGTCCTGGATATCCTAGATATCAGAACCTACTGAGCGATTACACCTGCACCATTGTAAGGTGAAGAATTCGTCTTTGCCGGCACCTTGAAGTGATGTTTGCGAATGAAATCCAGAGCATTAGTGTCTCTAACTTCAAAAGAGTTATCCAACATGTATACGTAGCACCGGTCATGTGTAATAGCTTTATAGCTGTATACACATTAAATGATTTAAAAAAAAGATTTAAAAAAAATCACAACATTAACTTTGACCTCAAGCAGTGTTTGAGCTATATCCTGCTATATCATCCGATTGGATTGGAAATCTTCAAGTAAAACCATTCTCAACTATCTATTTGTAACTAGGAAGGAAGGAAATTGATATTTTTAAATTTGTTTTTGCAAAAGTGGCTAAATATAAGTGCATTCCATATCTACAGCTAGATTTATCGCCAATAGAGAATAATTTCAAGTTAAAGCTCCAAATTAATTACAGACTTTCATGGCCGACGTCTTTCTCACCCAGAGAAATTCAAATAGCTGAGAGCTGTATCTTTGAGGTCTTTCTTTCTGGCCGGTATCTTGTGACATCATGCATTCTTCTACCATTCTCATTGGGCGTAGTATTTGGAATCAATCTTCCTCTTCTGCCTAGGTGCATTCTTCAATGAATTTTCGGTTATTTCGATAGCCCTGTTGGTATACTACTGCCACTCGTTTATTTGAAGTAAAGACAGCAAAAGTTGTTGCTAGTACGTTTTTAGTGTCTAATTAAACACATTTATATATAGGGGTTAAGAAGTAAATAATCAAAGATACATACCGCTAGATGACGAAGGATGCACATCCAATACCTTGTAAACGACACCGCGACTCAAACTAGTGTTTTCATAGACTTCATCCTCTATAGTTTTAAACGGAAAGTGTTCAAAGGAATTCATATTTGTATGTGAATAAACATCTTCTTCATAAAGTATGTCACCGCTTGGGCATTGCCACGTTCGTGAAAAAGCGCCATTAATGTTCAAGAACAAAGATAGTATTGTCAAGTTTGAAACAAATGATGAGTGATAAAATTTCATTTTGAAAATCCGACGTGCAAAGTAGTTCAGGCAGGTGTAGGTGAGTTTCGAAGGGAAGATATAGAAGCTCTTTAAGTACTCTTGCAATGAGATGAGGCCTTCCTGGCTCTATGATTTTGTCGCTTCAGGTACCTAATTTTAGTTACCTTCTAAGTTTAATCTCCTTCCTATGGCCCCATATTGGCATGGTAATTCCCTACAGTTATTGTCAAGGTCTTAAATTTTGCTGTGAGAATGATCTAAATCTTCTCATTATTCACAAATCTTAACGTCATTAATTCCTCATTTTTCGGGTATAACTATCCTGACCATATCAAACGTAGAGATGAAATAAGACTATTCTTAGCCACAAGACCAGAGGAGCTTAACTCGCAAAAATATCAAAGTAGAACCAATAATTGGGTCAGGATATTTTCCGTGTTATAAAATGGCTCTCTGTTAATCTTACTAGGTTAACCTTTACTTGGCAGCACCAAAAGCCCAGTTTTTACTGGAAAGCTACGCAGCGCTCCTCGCGACTTCTCTATTTAATTAGACTTGAAGAACTGCATTTTTACCTAACCCTATCTAGAATAATCCGTAGTCGGCAATTTATATCCTAGCTGCATTATGATGCAGGCTATTGCTCTAACTGTTCATGTGGTCATTTTTTAAATGAACTTAATTGAGCTATTAAGTCTATGAGGCGAAAACCTACACCCAAGAGGCTTGACACGGCTGCGTGAGACTGAAGGACTCATCATTACCTCCAAAACTGGATTTATTTGGCCAAATATTAAAATGATTGCAACACAAAAATATTGAGGGAAATATTTTGCTGCCCTGACTCAACACCTATCACTTAAGAAGCTTATTTTGAACATATTGCCTGCAATGATTGTCCACAGAAAGACTTTAGTTCCTATAGCCTAAATTTATTGACAAAGTTGTTGTTGTGCATCAATAAAGTAGTTGAGGTTAGGGCATTGTGTATGGCCTTAGGTTGTGACAAATTATCACTTGCATTTTGGCTAAGCGAACATATACATTTTTATTAAGTAGCCTAGAAAGCATGTGATAATGGGCATAAATAGTTGTCAAGCTAGCAACTTTTACATAATACATACACCCTTTTTGAAGGCTTTGGAATACTAGTCGCACGTGCTGGATCCGCCAGAACTCCCTGATAATACAATTCCCCCACTATGGTCTACATCCTGTGGGACCAAGCTTATCGAGATTGGGGCAGTAGGCAGATTCCAGGGACCAAATCCCCTCTAACAATGGCAGGCTACACGACCTATCCTAGACTTATTCGTATTTTCAAATGGCTTTCTCATAGATGATCGATCAGGTGTAGAGTACATAGTCTATCGAGGTCATTAGCAGGAGATGAGGTGTGGATCGCCCTCAATCGGAAACTCGGCAGAGGTCTACGATACGGAAACTGCCGAGGCTATAGACGGTCTTGCAGCGGAACTCCTTAACTCCTTAACCCATTGGCATACTACGCCTCCAATGGTACAGTTCGTCTTGAAAGCTAGAAGGCCGCCATCCGTATACTCTTCGATACACCCATAGCTTTTAGGTCCGCAAAATTCCATCTATTTCATTAGCTCGCAGTAAGCTTGAAAAGAAGATCACGTAGTCAAAATACAAGGGCTGGGGAAGTGGCTACCAGATTGTGCCCGGGTCAAGCAGGTCTTCTTGGAAACGAAGCAGCCGACGCGCTCATCAAAGTTACATATACCGCTCCAGCTCCACACTTGGCACTCCCAACTGTGAGAGCAGGGAGGGAAATCAGAGCCAAATACGAGACTTCTTTCCCATTCCATTGGACTGGAAACTTATCGACTACATTTAAAAAATTAGGTATTGGTGCTATTACTAATTGTAAGGATTCCTGTTCCGGTCCTTCCTTCAGCTTATAATTTATCACGGGTTCAGAACAAAATGCATGAGCAATCTTGTAGGTACAGTTTGTTAATTATAATTCTCTGAGAAGAGAATTCCTACACCTAAAGACTACAAATATATACAGTCTAAGAAACTCTCCTTCGATAAGGTTCCCTCTGTGACTAGAATGGTTTAGATTCTTCAACAGCTTCCTGGAAGATTCTAAGTACACCTGTGGTCCTCATGAACCTTCAGTATGCTTACAGAGGGTTCACTAGGAATCTTCCAAGCTCCGGGTATTTCGAGATTCTTCCCGAAGGTTCCCTTGGCTTCATTGTCTGCGCTAGCCAGCGTAGGATACAGGAATCCTTAGGCTTAGTGTTACGGCCTAATCCCGAGCTAAGGGGACTCTGATACTATGATTCTTTTCGGGTATTGTATTGTAACGCTATATGCGCACGGACCAGTTGTATATTATGTATATTTGTACATCCTTAGATACCCCTGTTCTATTCTTTCCTTAGTGTAGAATCTTATGAATTATATTCCTGATTTGAGTCCTTATTTGATTCGATTTGGTCACCTAGTAACCGGTTTGAACGGCTGTTAAGCCTAGGAATTCCTGCAGCCTACGCTGGCTAGCGCAGACAATGAAGCCAAGGGAACCTTCGGGAAGAATCTCGAAATACCCGGAGCTTGGAAGATTCCTAGTGAACCCTCTGTAAGCATACTGAAGGTTCATGAGGACCACAGGTGTACTTAGAATCTTCCAGGAAGCTGTTGAAGAATCTAAACCATTCTAGTCACAGAGGGAACCTTATCGAAGGAGAGTTTCTTAGACTGTATATATTTGTAGTCTTTAGGTGTAGGAATTCTCTTCTCAGAGAATTATAATTAACAAACTGTACCTACAAGATTGCTCATGCATTTTGTACTGAAACCGTGACACCTGTACTCTCTTCCGGTCGTCACACTTAGCAGCCGTTAAATAATTTTACCCTTCTTCTTATGTTGCTATGACAACAGTATAATTCTTGGTACATGATATCATGTTGATATTAGGCTAAGTTCTTTGCTATGATGAGCTTGTGGAGGGACGGCAGGTATATATACGATGGCTTGATCTGGAAACCCAGTGTTTTAAATGCTTGGTTATCTGTCACAGCCACCATGTGACGGAAAACGAGTTGGTAATGAATAAATCGATTTGTTAAACTATATAAGGAGAAAAGAGAACTCTTGCTACTACTAACAGGTGCTTATAAGAGTTGATCTTTGTGGGTCTATAGATTGATGACTTATCCATAGGCATTATACTTGCTACCCAGCCACGCAATGCCAGGTATCGCTTTGTTGTGCTAACGCTCCAACCTCCTGATTAGTAGTGCCGTTTCGTTCAGCTTCATCTACCTCCCCATACAGCCTTATCGTAAAGATCCTCAATATTACGCTTAGGTATCCTCCTAAGCTTAAACAACGCTCAAACCGTAACAAAACATCTTCGGATCATCTCTGGTCACCTCTAGTACCTTCAGTTAATATTAGTTACCACTTAAACCTTTAGACTCTTTAGTTATCTGTATTACCCATCTTTCAAACCTTTGGTTCCTCTAAATTATCTCCATTAGACATGTAGTCATCTCTCGCAGTCCATCCAACCTCTTCTAGTAATCCAATTACGCTCCAGCACAAACACCCACGCTCCAATCTGACACATATATCACCATTTAGTCTGTCCGTCTATGGCAACGCATACTTGGATACTTACTAGTTGTACGCTCTAGGAATGGTGGGTTATCAGACTATCATAGACAGTGTCAGCACGAAAACACCATCCTCGCCTGCTGACGTGGAGAAGAGAAGTCCTCCGACCCCTCTTCATATTGCCATATTGGGCAGTACGAGGCACAGCTTCACAGGGCACAGGATTTCACTTCCGGCATATCTTGGGCTCTTGCTTCAGTGGAGTAGGTTGATTCATTTAATAGCTTGGTGCGTTGGACAAAAATTTCAGAAAAGGCACATCGAGGCAACTGATTGGAACAGAGTGATAAGTTGATGTTATCAATTTTCTCCTTTTTTTAAAAAATGTTTTCTCCATTTGATACTATCTATGGATCATGAGATCTGACGGGAGATAGATGTGTAATTTAATCTACGAGCGCAAGACGAAAAGACCCTGGCCTCATCAGCTTTGTTAGCTCTGTGTAGTTGCCAACACAACGGGAAGTTTTATTTAGACTTGGCTAACTAGTACGTGAGGAGCTCACTTGCTGTGCGCGGAAACGATGTGAACTGCTATATACAAATAAGCACCGAAATACGGTTAAAACTCCTTCGACTCATCTAAGGCTCTGTTTGGTGCAGAAATCCGGCAGAAAATACAAAGTGCTAAAATTGACACTGAGTGAATATTTTCCATCTTCTGGACGCGTTTCTTGCGGAAATCCTGAATCTGAAAGGGAAACATCGACTAGTATCCACCTCTTTGCGTGGACCGTCGGAATATGGCTAGCAGATAAGCGCCCTCGCCTCCAGGTCTGCCCTCGCTGTCACGGCTTTTATAACATCAACTCTTGCATATGCCGGGCACGATATGGTCTCTGCACATCAGACTATGACAGTAGACTGTACATGACGCTTTTAAATTGCCTGAATTACGCTGGTACTCATGAGATCTCCACTTCAGGCTACCCGGCCCGACTATTTAGTGCTAATGGGTTCTTTATTCGGCCAGATGAAGAGAGAATGTAGCTGATAAGTCAGGAAGGACAAAAAGCATGGCTTGCCCTCAATCCTCCCCCTCCATCTAGTGACCCCCTCATTGGGAGTTCATCCTCACAACACTCGCGATCCTTTAACCTAGCTCCTATATTGGTGGTGGGCTCAATATCAAGGTTCACTCCTCTAGGTAACCTTGATGAATCACTATGAGGGACCAAAAATCGGGTCGAAAGAAGTAGAAATTATAGTCCTCTGATTCTTATAATCAACATCAGTAGACCAAGTCACACTCACTAGGGTATCCTCGCCATTGGGAAATGAGTTGGGCTGACAAAGAAATCTACGGCGAGGCTCAATGAACCGACTTCATCCTTTTCTTAAGGAAAAATCTCTGCATATAACTAGCGTTTGATGGGATTATAGACTTTCTCTTCCTATCCAGTGAGGCTTTTTTTGAAATTTCCTCATAAATCCTGCTTTCTGTGGGAGAAATTTCAAGATAATTGTAGAAATATATGTAAATTTCCTAGTTAAAGGAGATTTGTTGTGACGGCTGGTAAGCCGGTATTTGCCTGTAGCCTGCGCTGTCTAACGCAGGCTAAGCGCAAACCCATTATCGGAAGCAGGGGCTTTTATGTATTATGGGACTAAGTCCTAGGAATGGCTTAGCGAACTCGGGACTTAGGGACTTCCATGTACATAATTAGATTTACTCTCATTATCGCACAACACAGTTATTTATCCCGACCCATCCAGATCCGGATATTCCCTTTATACATTCCGTGACACTAATTGTCACTCAGATCATCATGAAACCTCAAGAACGAGGCGCAAGAAGAGGGCCAAAGAGCGAGATACGAGAATGGATTACGAGAATGGGATACGAGAACGAGATACGGGAACGAGATACGAGAACATGATACGTGAACACGTATGGGAAACTGTATCATTGGTAGGGATAGTAATGGGGTATAAAATAGCTGTTATTGTCAGAGGAAAGCTAAGAATGATATAGTTGGGTCTGAATCATGAGCTATATTTAATCTAAAGAGAGAAAGTTCTGTGTACATGAAATTATCATTAAAACTGTGTCTTGACTTGTTCGTTTACGTGCTAGGTACATTGGTTCCCGTCGCACTCCTACTGGAGCTTAAGCACGAGTGGGGTCGGGCTGGATCAGGTTAACTACCATTAAGAACATCTACCTCGTCCCACCTAAATGACCGGACCACCTCAGACTTCACCCATGTGTTGAATCATGTCAAGCCCAACCGTCCAGAGAACCCTCTTTTGACGCGCCGAAGCGCAAATTCTCCTCAGCCTCGGCCACCACGCGCCCGAGCCCTCGACATCCTCATTAACTCCGAAATATAATTGCTGTCCAATATCTCATCGTTGCTCTAGCCTTGCACTTTCATATCGTACCGTTGGGTTGTTGTCGTCATTGGGAAATTGTGTAATCCCCTCGGTATATCTTCCCTTTTCTTCCTCCTTTGTACACGTCCCGTTTCCATCATGACTTTCCTCATTAGGGCGTGTTTAGATAGGTGATCTGACGAGTATGGAGGTGGGTCGCAGGTATAGGACCGATTGAGAAATGCTTCGTTGCAAATATATGGGGAGCTAGAGAAATGTCGGATGTTTGAATACGACCCCCAGACAGACCTTGGTCCATCCGTGAATCGTATGTTGGTAGTGATGAGTTTTTGTTCGACTTTCTTGCGGTTGTGAAATCTCTGTCGACTGATTTTTCGACCAAAATACCGAGTACAACTCCTTCAAGCCGAAAATCCATCAAATAAAATTCATCCCACCCTTGTTCGTGACTGAATCTCGGCTCTGGGAGAATATTTCACTCCTAGGTTCGTAGAGGACACCACTGACAGGTGTTCAGCCTTCATCCTCCATATTAAAAAAAATAAAACTGTGTGCTGAGGCCGGAAGATTATCAGCCGAGCCTAACCAGATCAAGATGAGTATGATTAGGCGAGCGCATACTTAGTACAGTTCATAACTGTTACAGTTATTTTCCTCTTTAGTCTGTAGTCCATTGTAGATTGAAAATAAACTACCTCTGACCATAAGGTTGCCCAAGTGCCTATGCCTAGACTGTGATATTTGTCACATTTAAATTGGAGTTCAGATTAGCGGACAGCTTGTCGGAATCTTTGTAGTTTCTAGGTGCTGTAGGGTGCGCCAGAGCGTCCGGTAGTTCTATAGGGACTGATCTGTCCGGCTCGTGACAATAACCATGAGCTGTGCACTGGCACAACCATAAATTGAATTAATCTTAAACTCAATTAATAATATACATGGAGTATTTCGTTTTCGAACCAACCCACACTGAATTACCCACGACCATTTTTCAAGAATTTCCATCCGGTGCAACGGCCCCAGCCGTTGTATCGTCATTGTCAGCGCCCTCCAATCCTGAAGGGCAACCTCATCCAAGCCTGCTTGGCATTGCGAATGCAATGCCAAAAGCTGGACAAGAAAGAAAGGAAAGATTGGGTATAGCCCAGGAATTTCTAGAACTAATCGACTCCTGGGCCAAGAACAAAGGAGAGAAACAAGCAGCAGCAGTTGTCGCAACTCTGCTGGAAAACATCACGCCTGTTATCACTGCCTTCGCAGTAGATCAGGCAGAAGCATCTAACTTTCCAAGTAAGAAGCCCTCCACCAAGGCAAGCACTCCCAGACCAGTCGCGCCTGGGAAAAATACAGCTGTTGGGAATCACAGCCATGTTCTACTCTCAAAGCCCCAAGAAACCAGCTCGCCATGGGTCACAGTAGCCCGAAAAGCGGCCAAGCTACCGACGCCACCAAACGTGCAAGTTCCGCGAAGGCCTGCTCCAACAGGCAACCCAAAACCTCAGACGGCCCTAAAAGAGGACAAGCGCCCATTCCTTCGATTGGGGAGAGATCACCACTGACACAAGCTATCACCAGTCACGATCAAGAAGATAATCACCGAAAAAGCTGGGATAGCAACTTCTATTATCACTTCTATGTACCCAGTCAGGTCAGGGATCGCTCTCGAATGCGCATCAGATGCATTGACAGACACAATCATCAGAATCGCTCTTTCCTTATAGGAAGACAACACTGTGATCGAGGCAGCTTCATTATGGGAATCTCTGTTAGTCCCTCATGTTCTATTGTATATCAGGACGCTTGAAGGCAGCATCCCAGTCACCAACGATATGGTGAAGAACGAGTGCTTGGCGGTATGTGGTGCTACACCAATCCAGGTTCGGCCCACTGAAGCATAGCTTGGTCAATGCTCAACGAGCTGGATTGTACACTTCTAACAAAAACCAGCGAATATAAAGCTCCGTCTCTTTGATGAGAGTGGGCCGGCAATTCCCTTCTCATGCCGACGACCGATCGAGCAATGCCAATGTTGGTAAAACACGAAGTAATACAAATGGGTGCCGTCACGAAGTCGGTAGATCAAATAGATAAATTGGTATATCGAAAATACATATAATGTTCTCTGTCCCTTCCATCTTCGTGTCCCCTCGCATCCTCTACTTCAGGTGCCTAGCTAATGAGCTAAGTCAGATCCCTGTCGGAATCCCAGTGATATCCTGAACACCTTAATTATATAGAAAAACAATAACGCCTAAATATGATCCTTTTACCAACAGCCAACGGTGCTGGGGATTCCACACAATACGTTCCTGCTCCCGGACCCAAAGATGTGAAAGATCTAGTGAAACCCATGAGGCATCTGTTATCATCCCAGTCTGCGCAAGGAATCAAGGGTTTGATGGACAAGACTCAGTGATTATATTGCATGACATTATTGATGCAATCTCAGATGAATGCTTGACTTAAATGTGAGTCGTGCTAATTGGCAGAAGTTTAAGGATCACATAATGTCGATACACATTACATGGATATATTAGACACTTAATGGACATGACTGTAAAGTGGGTTGGAAATTTATATAATCAGGTGCAATTATCTCCTATGTAGAATATGCGTTCATCTTTAGATATCCATTTTATACTCAGATAGTCTAAAAACATTCGCCCACCACCAGGATATTCATTTCACATTCTTCTCTACACATACTATCCTACCACAATACTTATCCATCTGACCTCGTAATTACAACAATATGAGAGTGCTAGGTCAAGGTGCCAAAGTGCTCAAATTGCGCGGGGCCCCACCACTAAAATAAGGGTAGCTGTATAGCCCGACCAAGACGACAAAACGGGACAATTTTGCCCCGTACCCCCACAGAACTCCACATCGTCAGAGAGCGCGGACACCGTGATTATCATGCTGCTCTAGCGTACTCAGAAAGGAAGGGTAATTGGTTGAAAGCGTCATTGCCCATGATTCAAAAATGTTGTGTTAATGTTAGGAAATCCCTCAACAAAAGCACCAAAAGGTAAACACAACATCGTCCACTTTCACCCAGTGAATGTAGGAAGGGGTGGGGAAAATACGGATATAGCATTGCAGTAGGCATGGGATGCCGGTGCACATGTAGTCATGGTACAGGAACCATGGACAAGAAAGAAAGAGAGGAGCTTTATCACAAAAAGTCACCCTGGCTACAACAATCATCTGCTGTTAGGAAGAATATAGATCCGGCCATGTGCAATTACTTTCACGCGTAAAGGTAGTCATGCAACTCAAATGTTTCCACCCTCATCAGGCCCGAAATCCGACCAATTTTTTGTAAAGATGGGCGGCCTGACCTTTGTCATCGTATATTATGCTCCAGGCACTAGTGAAACCTTGGAGCCCCTACTCCGGTGGGAAACTAGAGGTCTAGTGGTTGTTGGAGGCGATTTCAATTCTGCGTCACAGCATTGGCAGCTTCTTACAACAAATCAATATGGCAATGGTGACCAGATTATGGAATGGGCATCAGCTCACAACATGGATCTTGCCAGCATTGTCGGAGAGCCAACGCACAGAGACGGTAACGTGCTGGACTGTTGGTATAAATGTCTTGACCTCCCTTTCCAATGTTAGTCATAGATAAGTTATCGTTCATTATGAGTATTAGTATCTTTTGTAGAATAGGAGAATAGGCAAGATCCACCAACACAACTGCAGAAACGTGACATACAGTTTACATTCTTTGCACCATGTTTAAGTATCCCGACATTGATTAGTGAGCGCGCACAGATCAGGAAATAAGTAGAATTGGAAGCATATTTCTTCCCACATTTTACTTCTATTTCAGCCGAAGAGGAAGAAGTATCTATCCGGAAGCTTGATAACGTATCTTATCGATCGATTATTGCCGACGGGTTCGATTCTTCTTTAGCAGAGTTACTAATATCGAATTGAAAGAACATTGTTTCCCATCTCTTAAGATATATCGACTCTTTAAAAGCGTAAATTCGAAAAATGTCAGAACAAGATTGGAAGGCTTTAGAGGCCAAATGGGATGAAGGAATCGATCTCGGCACGGTAACTCCTCATGATATTAGTTCCTACATAGAAACGAAGATGCATTTCTACGAAGAAGACAATACAACTAACTCAAATCTATGGGAACAGTACCAAGACGACTTCGCAACCTTTACAACAGCTACTTACAAAATCCCTAAACTCAAACTTACTCAACAACTACGAGACTGCCTCTTAAGTAGAGAAGTTTTCGTAGATCGCAACACAAGTAGGCTCACTATTTCACAGGCACTTTACAATTGCGCAAAGGAAGAAGTGTTAGAAATTGTCAAGGATTTCTAGGAGGAAATATCTCGAAGAACAAGTGTACAATTTCGGATAAGAATATATTGATAGTTGTAGAGGATATCGAACTCTCTTCTCAATATGAATTAATAAAATATAGTGTTCCGTTAACTTAGTTTAACATATATAAATAAGCCAATCCTTGAATACAGATTCCCGAGGCTTTGGTGATCCCGAACTCCCAGTGATATAGCTACAACCAGCCACTCAATTACCGCTGGGTGGCATTTCCTAGCCACTGCATTTCAGATACTATTGAACCTCGTTTCCCCCAGCTGAGCTTAATTGTATGCAATAGAAACAAGTAAATTGATCTTGATGATCAAACTAGAAATCTAAACCTTCATACATACGAAGTCTAGATTTCCAACAAGAAGAACAACATAAATGGTCTGACAGCAATATCATCAATGCCGCTGAACAACTAGAAGAGCCTCTGAAATTAGTAAAGCTAAAACGACGTCTAGATGCAAATCAAGTAGACAATAAAAATGTAGAGAATTACAGCGACGATGGCAGCAATTTCAAGACTGAAAAACTTTCCGACCTGCAAGTACCCCTACAACCAGTTTTGCCCGATCCAAAAGTACTATCTTCACAAACCCTGCAAAGAGTACAGGCTCTTGGACCGACGTCACCAATATCACCTCCTACGTACGTTGCGCAGATGTTGAACTTGATCAAGGTTTATTCTGGCGAGGCAAAATACGAAGGAAATGGGGTTAGTATATATCACAAATTGACGAATTTTCAACACCTCTGTGATCTCACTGGTGTATCCAGAGAGGTATATCCAAGAGCACTTTTGATAATACTTTCAAGATTTGCAAAAGAGCACTACCTCGCAGCAAATCTGACGTACTTAACTTTTGAGCAAGCAGTTGACCATCTTCGTAACTTCTTTGAAGGTCCTTGTCTGAACGTGGTGGTTATTGGCAGTTCCAGCAATGGCTTACATGTAAAGGCACGTGACTGTAGAGTCACTCGGACCATGTCGAGTATACCAAGCAGTTTGGCAGATAGAGAGAGAAAAGTAAGCAGAACACGAGATATCAAGAGTAACCAAGAAGTTGCAACAGATATCACATACCTGTGATACCAACAGTCCTGGTTATAACCGAAGAAATCTAGGCAAATGGAATGGAACATCTTTAAAGTTGATTATGTTGCAGAATAAAGCTAAGTCAACATCCGAATGCCTGCAAATCTTGGTCCAAACACTGAGAGAGATCCAGCATGGCCTAACAGAAGATTTCTGTACCAACTCCTTTATGCATGACAAAATTATTACTGCGTGCAAGGGCGTTCCAGCTTGCAGTTATGCCATTGCAAACCCGCCACCAAAAGTTGGTGAACTCTTGAACCAACTACAGAATTCTATAATAGCCTACAAAGGAGAAGAGAAAAATGATCAATTCAATGTCAACCAAGATGCATTCTTTACGGACAGACTGTGACAGTCGGCGAAGTTCTCAAGTTGGCTTAAGATGCACAATCAATAGTTTACGATTCTTCTAAGGAGAGAATATTTATGTACAAGAAGGGTTTATTTATACCCGCGCTCTCCTCAAATATGTGGCCCGCATCTATTCCTAAGAGCGTACAGGTGTACCTATGTAGAGTTTAGGTTTCTGCATTGGTGTTAACTCCCAACACTCGGCTACCTTTCAATCAGTTTCGCTGTGCCTGAGACAATCCTCTCTGAGCAAATCCGAGTGCTATTAACTTTCTCAATAAATTTTCCGGCACACGGTCCACCACACAGTCCTCTAATTATGTCACTCCCCGTGCTCGAGGCAATCCTCTTCGCGACTGTCCCAGTGTTTGCTAGTCGTCCGAGCAGTAGAATGAGTTTTCCATTACCTGAATTCCTAGAGGGTGGAAAGGGTGCCTGCGTTGGCCAACGCAGGCTACAGGGCTTAATATCGGCTCACCAGCCTTTACACAGATGATAACATCAAACAGGTCAGGCACAAACCAGTAAAAATAACTCGCAAAGCAACAAATGTTATGTATGTGGCAAAGAAGAATGTTGTTTGTGGAAGCATACCAATGAAGAACGCGAAAGATCTAAGGCAAATTTTAGAACTTCACTTGAAGAAAAGCTAGGGTCCTGATTTGTTGACGGCAATTGTTACAAAAAACAATACCAACAATATATAGTCAACTGTGAAGGTGATGATGAATTTTACGCAGATAGCGACGAATTTGAAGACGCCTTTAAAGCTTTGGAGATTGAAATACAAGGTGATAACAACAATGCTCGAGAAATAGACAAAACAGACGTCTTCTTGACTTCATTCGGCGACATCAGTTGCACTGCTACTAAATATACAATGTCAGAAATGGCAGCAGATTTATCAAACAGATCCTTCATTCACGCTCTCACTACCACTAAAAATATTGCGCCCAGTTCCTCTGAAGCTGATCCCTTTGCCTATACCACATTTCTTCTTTGTTACACCTCCAAAACATTTATGGGTATCATGATTGACACAGGGGCTTCTAAGAGATTGACGGCAGGTTATGACCAATATAATGCACTTCAAAAGCTTAACAATTATGGTTTAAACTGAAATGAACTTGATAAGGGACTAGTGAATGTGTAGTTTGGAATCGGGTCTACACCATCAATTGGATTGATAAAAGTAGATATGCCAATTGGAAGAATTGAATTTCATGTTGTCAGGGCTGATACTCCTTTTCTACTATTTCTTTCAGATATGGATAAGCTAAAAACTTACTTCAAAAATCTGACAAACAATTTAGTGATGCCTCATGGAATTGTGCCGGTCGTACAAAGATTTGGTCATCCATTCATGCTCTGGGATAATTCACTCTCAGTTTATATATCTGACTCTTTCAAACAATGCCCTTGCTATCTTACCAACATTGAGCTCCAACAGTTTTACCGTCAATTTGGCCACCCTTCTATTGATAGGCTTCATCATATATTAGAGCGCTCAGGCCATGGAGATGCCAATCACCTCAAAGCTCTGGAAGCAATCATACGGTTTTGCAAACACTGCCAAAAGTATGGTAAATCTCCCGGACAATTCAAGTTTACATTAAAAGAAGATGTTCAGTTTAATTACTGCATATTTTCTGATGTAATGTATATTGAAAGAAATCCTCACCTACATGTTGTTGATGAAGGCAGAAAATTCCAAGCTGGCAGGTGCATAAAGAACATGTCTGCCAAGATTACTTGGGATGCGCTATGTGGTTGCTGGATTAATACTTACTTGGGACCACTGGATATAATCTCACATGACGCTGGTAAAATTTTGCCAGTAGGGAATTCCAGCAGTGTGCTATTAATGATGGCTCTACTAAAAAGAATGTGCCGGTAGAGGCTCATAACTCTGTAGGCGTAGTCGAAAGATATCATGGCCCCCTTCGCCGTATCTACCAAATTATTACAGCGGAAATTCCTGGCATCAACAAAACTTTAGCCTTGCAAGTGAATTTCAAAGCTATAAACAATTCTGTGGGACCTGATGGGCTAGTTCCTACCCTCTTGGTATTTGGTGCATATCCACGGATGGTTAAAGAAGATACTCCCTTGCCCACAGTGACAAAAAGAACAGAAGCCCTTGGCAAAGCCATGGAGGAACTAGAGCAAATGCGTGCCACACAACAAGTCAATGATGCACTAAATACGAGAAACGGTCCTTCCACTACGGCAATACAAGCCTTGCCGCTCAACTCGTCGGTGATGGTATGGCGAGAAGGTAATGCAAATCAAGCGATAAGCTGAACTGGCCCCTACAAACTTTTAGACGTCAAAAGTGAGACCTGCACTCTTGAGCTACCTAGTGGACCTACCAAGTTACGGAGCACAAGTGTCAAACCGTACTCAACTGAAACAACAAAGCTGGTTCCGGAAAATGGTGATTTCAGAATTCCTTCAATGGAACCAATAAAATCCTCTTCAGAAAATGACCCCCTCGCAGATGATTCTCTACAGTCTGGAAGACCCAAACGACAAGTCGGCAGAACTCGCCGGTATGTCACTGAAGTAAACGCAGTAATTGTATCAGCATACTTTCATGAGAGTGGTCAGTTTAATCAGTCTCGCCAGAAAGAAATTGCTGAGCTACTAGAGAAGAACGTCTTCGAGTTGGCTGAAAATAACAACATACTCACTGCCAATAGGGTTTTCAATTCAAGATTTGTTGCCAAAGTAAAGCACAAGGGTACCAATAATGCCTTCGAGAAATCAAGACTTGTTGTCCAGGCATATAATGACACTGAAACAGAATCTATTCTAACTCAATCTCCGACGATTCAAAGGGTCAGCCAAAGGCTTATCCTCCGCATGGCATCTTCAATTGCGGAAAAAAATCTCTATTTACGTGATATATCGCAAGCATACGTACAATCCACCTCCAAATTGAATCGCAATATATATATTTGCCCTCTGCACAAGTTGAGAGCCGAACTAGGTCTAGAAAGAAGCACGTTGTTGAAAGTTGTTAAGCCTCTATATGGAATACTAGAAGCAGGAAATCACTGGTTCTGTACATATCGCAATCACCACACCCTGTTGGAAATTCTGACTCTCGAATTCAGGACTCAACCACTACCTGTTTTGTCTCAGGTTCCCGACAAGATCGACTCTCTCTACACATGCTTTGAGTGCGCTAATTGCGCCTACTGTCGCATATACGTTTGGATATTTACGTACTACAGTGTATCTTGGCTCATCATGGTAGATGAGAGGTGGCTGGTAATCACTAGGTTTGATAGGCACATGAGACTCGTGGGGATTTCTCCCTTAGATGTATATATAAGTCCAATGTTCTCAAAGTTGTAAAATATCAAGTTGTAACGGCTGTTAAGCCTAGGGATTCCTGTAGCCTACGCTGGCTAGCGCAGGCAATGAATGCAAGGGAATCTTCGGGAAGGATCTCGGAATACAAGGAGCTTAGAAGATTCTCAATGAACTTTCTGGAAGCATACTGAAGGTTCATGAGGACCACAGGTGTATCAAGAATCTTCTAGGGTATTGTCGAGGATTCCATGTTATTCCAGATATAGGGAGAACCTTACAGAAGAGGAGTATCTCAGAGTGTATATATATTTGTATTCTAGCTATAGGAATTCTCTCTCTAGAGAATTATAATAAATATACTGTACCTACAAGATCGCACATGCACCTTGTACTGAAACCGTGACACAAGTCTTCTTTACTTCATCATATATATCCATATCATTGCGTACAGAGTATATTTCCCAATACACCCAAGAGCTTTGCATGAATGCATCAACTTTCGACCCATGTCTCCTCTGGGCCATAATCCAGGCCAGCTAGGTATTGTTAGTCTTCAAACTGATGATACTCTCTCTCTAGCCGATGGCTCATTTGCTACTACGGAGCAAGACAAGCTTAAAAAGGCGAATTCCCCAGCAAAAGATCGAGAAACTCTTGCACAAAACCATCTCCTGAGATCTAACAGGTGTATGATTAATAAGCTGACTGATAGGAAAACTATAAAGTTAACTCAATAACGATAATGCAAAAATCCCAATTTAGTAGCCAAGGTAAATAAATCATCTACAGGTTCTCGCGGTGCTGTGCGTAGAAGTCTTACTACCAAAGAACAATATGTTGCGCAACGGGCTAGAGGAGCTTATATTGCTTCTGTGTGTCAGTCTGAAGCCTCTTTCGATCTCTCCTTTGCTGGTCAAGTAACAAATCCTCAAAAGAACAATATAGCTGCCCTCAATAAACGCCTACAGTGGCAGAAAAATAACGGACAAAGAGGACTCAATTTTGTGAAACTAAATATGAAAACACTACGCCTCGACGCGTTCACAGATGCATCCTTTGCAAATAATAAGGACTTCTCATCACAAATTGGCTATGTACTCGTACTAGCGGAAGCTACAAATCGAGCTAATATAATTCATTGGTCTTTGGTCAAGTGCAAGAGAGTTACAAGAAGCGTTCTCGCATCAGAGTTATATGCCATGGTTCATAGTTTTGATATTGGCGCCGCAGTAAAGTCAACTATTGAACAGCTATCACAGACTATTATTCCTTTAATTGTATGCACTGATTCCAAGTCTCTGTACAATTGCCTCGTAAAACTCGGTACAACACAAGAAAAGAGATTGATGGTCGACCTCATGTGTCTGCATCCATCATATGAAAGATTCGAAATTACCTGTCAATGGTACTAGAGGTATTTGCATTCTGTTATAATAACGAGGCTATATAGGAGCGGGATGATGGGTGCTACTGGGGAACTCGTACTTGCAGTAGGTCTCTATTATCACTGTCGCGTGTGTTCTCTTCGTATGTAAGACTTTAATTGTATATTAAGGAAACTTAGTTACGAGTGAATGAACGGAGGTCAAGTCCTCCTTATATGTCGTTCCAGACTTACTGTGTTGTCCACAGCCCCGTGCTAGAACATTCCCTTTGTTACATCATTTCTCTCCTAGGAGAAATGTATCTCTTGCTCTCCCCGATTCCATCGGTCTCTGGCTAGTCCCATTAACCCTGTTTCATCGAGATCTGGTTGGCTCCATATTGCCAATGCACGCATCGCACACTAAACCTATACGGTTTAGCTCCACTGTCACGTGCACTAACCGCGACGTGGCCCCAAGCGTCTGCCCTGGCAATCTACATGGATTATACAACACATTCCCAGGGTCAAGAGTTCGACATGAGATAATATTCAATAATTCTAAAGAGTTCCTAAAAATACAAGACCATAATCTGCCGAACCAGAGTTATCCCAAATACCCATTATATACTCCTCTCTATTGTTCTCGAAATTTCCAGTATACTCTGGTGCAGAATAGAATGGAGTAGTATAGAAAAGTACGGACAAGTACAGATCGGAACAGAACGAAGTAGAATAGAACAGAATAGCACATATATCATCGTACATAGTTCCTATTGATTTAGAATAGGCCCATGGTCCGTGACATTACCGAGGTTGTATGGATTGACGGCAATAGCAATCCAGCAGACTCAATGACAAAAAGCAACCCTTCAACAGCTCTCCAACTTTTAATTGATACTAATAGACTTAATCTAAATACCATGGAATTGGTACAACGAACCAGTAACGAGTAACAAATAATGATAAATAAGATATGAAAATATATGATAAGAATTGCAGTTTTAAGTACGGGTTTTTGTATCATTGTCTTTATGTAGTTGCCAGTGTTGGTATAAATGTCTTGACCTCCCTTTCCAATGTTAGTCATAGATGTTGTAATAAAACAGTTCTGCATCAGTTTTGGTGCAGGATCTCTGTCTGTGCACTACTACATGTAACTCTTAATTCACTTGTAACAAGATTCCATGTTTAATGTAGTCACATCTGTTTCTTATTTTAGTTGCGGGGTTTCACTAAAACACAAGGCTAAAATGTCATTTGGATAATGCTGTCAAGTTGAGACATTGGCACATACCTCAACAATCCCCCAACTTTAGTAATACCAAGTTTGATTCCTGTATATAGATGTAGTCTCTCCTACCTCCAGAGATCTTCAGTTCATTGTATTAACTGAATATCTCTGAAGGCTATATTCATCGCTTCTCTCATCAACTCCACAGCTTTACATCTAAAGCCCCGTTCACCTGCTCCTGTGCTCCAATACCACTCTTTCTTCCTCTCCAACAGCCCGAAATTCCTCTCGATCTTTAACCTCACAACAATAGATAAGTTATTGTTCATTATGAGTATTAGTATCTTTTTTAGAATAGGAGAATAGACAAGATCCACCAACACAACTGCAGAAACGTGACATACAGTTTACATTCTTTGCACCATGTTTAAGTATCCCGACAGCTATCAAAGGCAACCTTCATGTTCTATCACTCCTGTCACACCGTAGAATAAGCACAAGTGAGAGTACAGCTTGTATAACTATATATTCAATCTATTCAGCAAATACTAAGACAAAGAGGAAAGAAAGAAAGCCTAATGACAAAAGAATCTGCGAGCTTTTGTGTGTGTGTGCTCTCGCTTCCCAGGGTTGTGTGACCTTATCTTATCTCCTCCCACATATTAGTTCCTCACCCAGCATGTTATGAACCTTACTTACGGACTGGAATACGGAGCTGTTAAGCTACAGAGGTCGAGTCAGTTTTGGCAAGGCAAAGATTTCAAGGGTGCAGATAAATCACAAATAGTTAATCAAGTAGATATATTTAGTTATGATTATCAAAGGGTATAAGGTTGTGTATCATAAAACAAAAGTTGTTCAAACTAAGGAGCTGTAGTAATAGTTGTACAAACAGTAATCTCATATGGGCAGTGAATAGAGGCAAAATGCTGGCTAGCGTCTTGGCAGAGACAGCTACTGTATAGTAATGTAATCCAAACCTAGAGAAAGAGAGGAAGCACTTTTACTGAGCCCACATCCACTTTATAAAGTGAATTGTTGTTTGTAAATCTTAGAGCGACAGCTACTGTAGGTTTTCTTTGGGGCGAATTAACAAATATATTATATAAAGTATATATCTCGCAACCACTTCTATTCACTGACTCCTCTTCCAAAGGAACTTGACACCAGAATAGTTTTCCATCTCAGCTCTGACCACCTTTCCTTCTATGACTAATTGTTTGACTTAGTTTTGTATCATATGATGACAAAGATGACAATTGTTTTCTAAGTCATGTAAATGATATGTCTTCTATGAGTAAATATATTTGTGTTTTTATATAGAAATAAGGTACAAATTATCTAGAAGATGATCAAGTAATACTGGCTGTGATGTCTGCTCCAGTCCCCTCCAATCATCCAGATCATGTCCATATATAATCATTTCTATAACCGCTCCTTAGTCATTTAACCAAATATCTACTAGCTCTAGATTCCGTATACAGGTTTAGATCAAATCACACATGACACTAGAAAGTTACATATATCTCCTTAATTACAGTGTTCGTATGATTAGGCGTCCTGTACGCGTTTCTTCCCTTGACAGTTGTATACTCGCGAGACACGCGACTAGTCACGACCTGATATGTCATTACCCTGTAATAATAATTGACATGGAACCTCTTCGGGTGTCTCAGCGCAAGCATCAGATATTCCTTAGGACCGAAACAGTAGCCTGGAATATACCTGTACTTCCTTACGCTTCACTTGTCGTAGTGTAACCAAAACACTAATTCATGACTAATCCAAAGCTCCTTCCTGATCAGTCTCAGGGTTAAGTTTACTCCAAGTAGATCAAGGTACTGTATGCAAGAGTATTCCTACATGAATAACCCCTGTGATACCTACAGGAGCAAATTCTAAAATTCCAACCAACATAATCTACGCCCCATTTGCCTAGCCCTAACCAAATTTACGAAATAGTCCGTGCGCCACCCAATCCAAATTACCTACAACTAATTCATAACACAGCATACCTTCTTGGTGACTTGATACATGTAATGACATGGCAGAATGCCGTGCCATTACTGTTGAGATTGGTGCTATATGGTAATGAAGGGTATCATTAACATGGAACGTAGAAAGGTATAAGTTCTCTAGCCAGGCTCATGATGACTCATACATTGACCAGCCTCCCAATTATCCACAATAAGCCAGTAATTGTGTCCATCGCTTAGTTGTAATAATTAGTTTAAGTAGCACTCTGATACTAAGTGGGTTTAATCAACAACTCTCCACTATCGTTTTCAGACTCTTCAATCTCCCAACTCGCTTCACTAGGTGATATTAAACAGAAGCCAAACAGCTTAAGCTTCTCTACACAACTTCCATTATAACAATTACATCACCCCCCTCCAATCCTTGATTGCTCCAAATTGGCTAGTGCCGGCGTCAACGCCGGCTGTCTTCTCCTTTGTGAGTAGTCATGTTGTCCTCGGGATGTTCTTCACTGAAACGATCATGAGCCGCATCATCCAGCCAGATAAGTAGGCGCTTAGGTGGGCCTGGCAACGCAGGGTGATCCATGTGAAATTGTTCGAGCATTGCAGGTGCATTACGGAAATTTGCTGCAGGGTACCACTCTTCATCAGCGTCCCATCCTCTCCACCGAACCTTGTACTGTAGACAGCAGCAATGTAAGCAAGCATCAAGTATGAATTCGATTTCCCATTCTAACTCGCCATCAATTTCTTCAGCGGGTGGTTCTGGATTGGCTTGTCTGGGCAATTGGCTGTCGGGATCTTTGCGCAAGCGGTCTGGCGAGAACACCGGATGAATTTTCCAGGATGCTGGCAATTGGACTCGGAAAAAATGTCCCTCTTTGGAAATTATTGGGTATGGTCCTACCATTGGGTTGTCCAATTTGTCTGAAGATCTTGTGATTCTCCATGCGCCTTGACGGATGTAAACCTTATCTCCCACGTCGAAATCTACCTCCCGTCGATGCTTATTTGCCTGAGTTTGCTGGCGCTCTTGCGCACGTACCATGTTTTCCCGGGCCCACTTGACCGCATTTTCCACTCACTAGACCCAGGCTGCTGCCTCGTTGCGGCTCAATGATTCTCGCGCATTCCGTGGTTTGACCCGTTGGTTCCAATCAAACTCTTGACGTGGTTTGTAGCCGTACTCAATCATCGATGGCGATAATCCTGTGGATTTGATGGGCATGGCTGCTGCTGTGGCGTCTAAAGCAGGTAGCAATTCGGCACAATCATCTTGGTGGAAACTAACAAATGGCCGCAGTCTTTGGTCCATGATTTAGTTAATGATTTCCGTTTGCCTGTCTGTTTGAGGATGTTCAACAGTGGATAATTTGAGTTTCACCCGCGCCAACTTGGATAGCTCGTCCATGAAATACGATATAAATTGCGGGCCTCGATTGCTGGTAATTGTCTTGGGGCAGCCTCGGAAACGCCATACGTATCGGTAAAACAAGTCAGCAGTAGTTTTCGCGTTCGCGTTTTTGGTTGTAGGTATGGATATTGGTTGTTTCAATAACCGGTCTACTGCTACCCATATGTTGTTGAATCTTCTCTTGTCCGGTACTCCTACTTCGTGGAAATCCATGGAGATATAATCTTATGTACGTTTGGATATTAGCAACAGTTGCAGAAATCCTGGCGTCTTATCTCAAGGGTTATGCAATCGCCTGCATACGTGGCAATTCTGCACGTATCTCTCGATGTCTCCACTTCATTTGAGCCACCAGTATTGTGCACCAACCAACTTCCTCATCTTATTTCTTCCTGCATGAGCTATCGATGTAGATTCATGGATCATACGTAACAACCGGACACGGAGGTTGTTTTTCATTGGGACCACTAATCGTCCTTTGTGTAGAAGCAAGCCATTTGGTTCCAAAGTATAAGGCATTTCCTTTTCTCTAGTTTGCTGGTGCAAGTCCTCGAGTTCGAGATCTTCCCTGTTCACCGAAAATATATTGTTGAGCACATCCATTTCTACATTGATGGGAGCCAACATATTTTTACTGTGGCTTGGGACTGTGTTTTCTGGAGGGAATACAATTCTGGTGCGCTCTCGATCTTTAGCGGCTTTCTGCGTGGGAGTGAGTTCTTTTTTCCGAGACAATGCATCAGCCATAAGATTCTCTTTTCCAGGCCGGTATTGCAATGTGAAGTGGAATTGTGACAACGTTTCTGTCCAGCGGACCTGTCTATCATTGAGAAGCTGCTTCTGACCAAAGTACTCGAAAACACGATGGTCTGTCAGTATTAAAAACTGATCCACAAGGCTGGTGAGTTCCGCACACCATTCCTTCAAACATTGAATAATAGCCAAAAGTTCCTTGTCGTGTATCTCGTAATGTCTTTCTGGGTCGCTCAATGTCTTCGAATGAAATGCAATTGGATGCCACACACCATCGTCGTGCAATTGGATGAGCACTCCGCCTGTTGCCAAGTCTGAGCAATCTGTTTCCAAACGCGTCGGTCTCCTCTGCTCGAAATACAAAAGGATTGGCGGACTCACGAGCTTTTCTTTTAGAGAGAGAAAGGCCTCTTCTGCTTGCTCCGACCATTCGAACAAATTTCCTTTCTGGGTAGCTGTAAGATTGTACAAGGGCTTGGCCATGCGCGAAAAGTTTTCGATAAAGTTCCGATAGTAGTTGCAGAATCCAAGGAACAACTGCACACCTGTCTTACTGCTAGGTCGTTCCCAAGAACTTATGCTTTCCAACTTTTTTGGATCGGGGAGAATACTAGTTGTGTTGACAATGAAACCTAGGAAGTTGACAGATTCTTGCGCCAAGCGACATTTCTTGATATCCACTTGTAGTCCTGCTTTGTCAAAGCGTTGCAGTACTTCCCGAACTTAAGCCGTGTGCTTCGAGGGATCTCTAGAGTGAACCATCACATCATCCATGTAGGCGGCTGCGAATTTGGCTAGTAGATCACTGAGGACAGCGTTGATGTATCTTTGGAATGTGGCAGGACAGCCGGTGAGAGCGAAAGGCAATACTCGGTAGCGGAACTGTCCAAATCTGGTACGGAAGGTGGTCCAACGCTCGGAATCCGGATCCATACAAATACGGTTAAAAGCGTGGATCACATCGAGAATGGTGAATTTCTTGGAGCCAGCTACTTTGGCCAATGTTTCTCCAATGAGTGGCAGAGGGTAACGATCCTTGCGTGTATGATTGTTTAGTTTGCGATAGTCAACGCAGAATCGGAGATCTCTGTTCTTCTTTTTGACAAATAGAACCGGAGAATTGAAAGGAGAATTGCTGGGCTCGATGAATCCATTAGCCAAATTCTCCTCGATGTACGCATGGACTATATTCAGTTCTTTCTGATTCAACTTGTATAGCGGAGCTTGTTTCATTTCCGGCTCGCTGTCCAAGTGGATCTTGTGGTCGAATTCCTGATGTGACGGCAGTTTGTTTGCTTCTCGTCTGGAGAACACGTGCGCCAAATCATGGTATTCCGAGGGTAGTTGGTTTAACAATTCTTCCCTCTCTTCCTTTTCGGTGAGTTCAGCCAGCTCCGCCACGTCTTGTTTGTATTCTGCTGCTTGTATTCCTACATACCAACATTGGTCGTCCTTTTCTATCGCGTCAAAGTCGATTGCGGAAATTGCTGGCACATTAATATCTTATATACCCAGCTTTTCTCTTTCCTTTTCGTAGATTTCCTGTCGCTCTTGCAAAGTAGATTTTGGTGGGTAATGCACTGTATGTGCTGCTTCGGTCTCTATAGTAGGGCGTCGGAGTATCTGTTTAGGTAGAAATGGTGGATTTGTCGAAGGTTTCGAACTAGTAGTTGTGTTGATGTTCAAAGGAGGTATTTCAATCAGTCGATCACGACTTGTAGCATCCCATTGGTGGTTGTTACGATCTTCTGGCCGCCGCAATCTGTGAGTAGCGCAATCCAGAAATATCTGATGGTATGCCAACCATTATCTTCCAAAAATAACGTTGTTCCTGTTGCCTAATGTAGTGGCAAAGAATGGCATGCTAATTCGGTGGGAATCTATCGTGAGTGTCATGAGATAGGCATGGCATAGGGATCGAGAAACTCCACCATTGAAGCCTCGGACAGCAAGTGGATGTTTAAGTGTATATTGCGTCATCTTGACTTTACTTTTGCGATGCCAATTGCGCAATTGCTTACAATCAGCGAAGGCATATCCATTTGCGCCGGTATCCACGAGGGCAGTGATTGGGAGTTGAGATTTATTTCTAGTTTCTATGGTACATTCCATAACTAGAGGCTTTCTGCCAAAAAACTCCTCCAAATCAATACCGCACGCTTGATATCCATGCTGCTCTAGGGAGGCGACTTCTCTTAGAGCGAATCTTTTCCCTTATCCGAATCTGTGAAGAGTTCTGATCCAGATGATTCACCTTGCTCCTCTATTTTCTTTTCCTTCGGATCTGTATCGACTTTGTTGATCTTCGCCGCGGGACAGGCATCAGCAAAATGGCCTAACTTGCCACACCGAAAGCACGTACCAGAGGTTCGAACAGGCATAGGAGTTACGCTGTGGCGAGGGAGAGAATTTTCCTTGGGCGGAGTAATAGGATTCTTGATCTTTTCCTTTCGTTGCTCGTATCGCAATTTGGCGTTCGTAGTTCGCTGCAGCAGTACCAATTGGGGCTCAACCTTGAGACAATGTTTTGACAACTCAAAAGTGTTATCGGAGGTTGTACCGAGAATGGCATGCTGTAATTCGGGATTTATTTTCTCCCGGAGTTCATCCATCTGATCTTGGTCGCGAAGTTGTAATTCAGAAGCGTAGGTCAAGAACTTTGAGAAGATCGCGGAGAAAGCATCGTTCTTTTGGTAAATTTTCTTGAAATTGGCACGAGCTTTGGAACGCTTTTGCTCATTGGTTTTATTATATGCTCCTCGTAGGATATCGACGATAGCTTCAGGTTCGGTGATGTAATTGACACTCTCTGGCTTGAGGTAAGGCTTCAGGGATTTTCGTGCCTCACCATCAACAAATCCTACGAGGTATAAAATCTTGTGCCTTTTGTTGTCAAAGTACAATGCATTGCCTTCCAACTTGCTGTCTACGGTGAAGGCCCAATCCGTTATTTCAAAATCTTAGAGCGACGGCTACTGTAGGTTTTCTTTGGGGCGAATTAACAAATATATTTTATTAAGTATATATATTGCAACCACTTCTATCCACTGACTCCTCTCCAAAGGAACTTGACACCAGAATAGTTTTCCATCTCAGCTCTGACCACCTTTCCTTCTATGACTAATTCATGAATAATGCAAAGCTCCTTCCTGATCAGTTTCAGGGTTAAGTTTACTCCAAGCAGATCAGGGTACTGTATGCAAGAGTATTCCTACATATTCTTCGATGGAAGGGTTGTCGGTACCTTTGAAGACAGGAGGATACCTGATCTTTTGGTAATGCCGAGAACGAAACATAGACTATTGGCGCTCGCGCTTGGTATTATGTTTCTTCTTCGGCGACTCTGTTGCACCATCTTCTGATGCGGACGTAGTAGAATCTTTTTTACACA
This sequence comes from Blumeria hordei DH14, assembly GCA_900239735.1. NCBI lineage: Eukaryota > Fungi > Ascomycota > Leotiomycetes > Helotiales > Erysiphaceae > Blumeria > Blumeria hordei. Next base: position 6,525,423 of record OENG01000023.1, read on the forward strand.
CTGCATCCTTGAGGGAATGTTCTGCGTAAGCATATTTCCAGTGGTTTGATCTGATGGCCCACTTTTGTACAAGATTCTCTGCTTCTTCATTTTCCTTGTGTGCCTTTTCACAATATTTGATAATAGCGTTGCATCGCTCGGCGAGTTCGACACACATAATTCTGAGTATATTTTCATTAGATTCTTCTGCTGTCTGGCTCTTTTTTTCGGCAGCGCGCGCAGCAAGACGTTTCCCGTACTCGTTTTTCAGCACTTCTTCGTTGACAGGCTTGTTCCATGGGAGTTCCAGCACAGTGTGGTGTTTCTCATCATCTCCCGGCGCACAAGTTACGAAGACCGATTTCTTGAAATCTCCTCTGGGCCAGCTCTCCGAATCCTCCGTTTCAGCTCTTTTCTTACCAACTCTAGAGGTGGTAGGGGCCGGCATACTGTTGAGTGCGATTTCTTGGCAGATGTAAGAGAGTGTGATGAGTGATTTTTGACAACAGTGGGGGTTGGTTGTAAAGAATTGGGTGGTGTATCTCAATAATGAATAAAGCGACCTTGTAATCTATTCAGGGCTGATAATCTTGTCTCTTCCCTGAGGCAAATGGGTAATGACTGTCCGGATGGTGTGAGCTATTAGCTGTCCACGCCACCAAGTCCGCAATAAGTATTTTACCTCCCTACAAAGGTCGCGTTGAGTGGTTTCGGTGGTCTTAGTATTATGTCACGGCGTAGAATAAGCACAGGTGAGAGTACAGCTTGTATAACTATATATTCAATCTATTGAGCGAATACTAAGACAAAGAAGAAAGAAAGAAAGTCTAATGACAAAAGAATCTGCGAGCTTTTGTGTGTGTGCTCTCGCTCCCCAGGGTTGTGTGACCTTATCTTATCTCCTCCCACATATTGGTTCCTCACCCAGCATACCTTCTTGGTCACCTGATATATGTAATGACATGGCAGAATGCCATGCTGTTACAGCTCCTAGGATTCTCAGCTAACTAAAATGGGTACAAAATCGCCACTGAGACTACGTAAAGGATAGTGCCAAGGGTATCAGAAGCGTTACCCGTGTGGCAGAACAAACCTTAAGCTAGTATTATTGCCAATGTAAATATAGGCTAGATTTAGATACCTCTGTATGTGTATAAGTAGCACGGGAGACTTGCAGGTAGTTTACTTCTCCATAGATGAATTATAGCTTTACCTTTCAATCATACAAATGCCTATTTGCTTTCTATATTGAAACTGTGACAGGCGGTGATATAGTATCTTCGATGGATATGATAGATTCCTGTTCTTCCATAAACAATGCCACCCAGCAAACCATGTTCAATGGCCATCCTTGGCTTCGAAGTCTATGGCATAGTCGTCCTTTCTGGATACCGTCAAATGCCCCTTGGACATCAACAGTCACTATACCAGCTACTTTCTTTTCCGTCCATTTTGCCTGAATATCACAAGCGAGAGCTGTGGTAAGGTCAAAAGCGGAGCGAAGAGGGATGGCACTGCATTGGTCTTTGGGGAGTACCTGATATTTCAGAGCTATGAATGAAAGTCACTGTGCTATCAGACTTTCGAAGCCTTTGCCTAGGCATGAAAGTAGAGAAATTGGTCTGTAAGACTTTGGGAGGGTGAGATCTCGGTTTCTTGATTTCGGAAGTATAATCACTGTTGAAATCTTAAAGGCCTGCGGGTATATTCCTAGCTTATCGCACTGACGGAAGAGAGCTGACACCCTATTGCCAATTATTGGCCATGCTTGACTGAGAGAATTCGGGGTTATTTCGTCAGAGCCTGGAGCTGTAGATGAGACCTGACAGCATGTGCTAAATATCTCTTCCTCGGTGATTGGGGGCCATGGAAGATCTTTCCTAGGTACACTTGGTGTAGTGATAGGGATGTCATCTTGGGGCGAGAATCTACTCAGTAGGGTCTGTCGGAAAGTCTGAGCCTTTGCTTCAGGGGTGGCTATAGGGCCATGAGTCCTATGAGAGGGGGCATAGGGCTTGCTGCTTGTTTCTTATACTACCTAGTGATTTTATACACCTCTTTGAGGTTTGCTACTTGCTAAATATTATTACGCCAGTAATCTCGCTTGGCTTTTTTGAAAGTTTTGGCAAACTAACGGCGTTCTTCAACGGCATCTAAGCCTTGTCGGCGTGTTTGACAGAAGTTGCGGTGAGCCTCTGAGCACACCTCAGTCCACCAGCCGCGTCAGCTACCTTGTTTTCTGGGCCTTGGGCAAGCTGCCCGCAGGGCTCCCGATATGGCTTCTGCAAGAAAGGTTGCTTCCTCGTTAATGTTAGATATTTTGGGAGTTCTGAGCCGGTCCCTCAAAAAATTGTTGAATGCAGGCCAGTTGGCAGCAGCATGAAGAAGTCGTCCAGGGATAGGAGCATTGGGGCCTCCATCTGGAATTCTGAAATACAATGTTCTATGGTCTGAGCCGACGTCAAGATCATATCAAACTTCGCAAGAAGCTTTGGAGTACACTTTGACAAAGCTTAGGTCGAGAACAGAGCCTGCATTGTGAGTGGGTTCTCCGCCAGTGTTCAATAAAAGGAGCCCTTTTTCGGCTGCCCAAGCTAAGAGAGTTTCACCACATGCGTCGTTTCGCAGTGCGGGGTCCCAGAGTGAATGACGGATGTTAAAATCTCCTGCTAAGATGTCTGGAGACTGAGTAAGGGATAGCAGATTGGTAAGCCCTGCTCCTGCTTCCACAGAACCAATTGGAGCGTTATAGATGTTAAAAACCTCTACTGCACGTTTGTTCTTCCGTCGAATACAGACTTGAAGCAAGTCCCTGGAGTGAATAGCTGGCTGGAAAGGAGATAAGCCAACACCTTTGCGAGTATAGGTCATGACCCGTGGTCAAACAGTCCAGTTTAGAATTGAATTAAAAGTAGAAAAACTGGGTTGTGTTTTAGTAGCTTTGCGTGAGTAGTCGGAAAAAATCCATAGTTCCTGGATTAGCACGATGTCTGACGTGGGGTAGTTTTATATGGACTGGGTTATTGTTATGATTGGTATATGATTTTGGAACGTACACATGCGCTGGAGCAGCTAAGATAGTTTGTGGAGAGATATCTTCATTTGTATGCAGAAGTGAAGTTCTTTGATAATTGTGATGATGCAGATTGGGGGAGCCTCGTCTCTTATTCCCTAGCTTGTTCGCGTATAAAGCAATCACGTAGCCAGTATGCAGTGCACCTAAGTGTGCTCCCAACTAAGCAGCCATGCCATTTATCCTATGTCATCAACCCATCTCTCATACTGCCCACATTACTACTTGTAGTGCCGTTATGTAGAGACTGGATATCTTTTATGTGCCATAATGTCATACTGCCATAATAACTACATATGCACCAGCTACTAGATCTACCATACTACATATGTTTGTTTGTTTGTTTATTATTTAACGTCTAACTAATGATTATAATACACTAGTCCTGGACTGGAAAAGGACGCCAGAGCTTACTGCTCTAGAACCGGGGGCACCCAGCTTCCCCAAACAAAAAAGAAGGGACCCGAGATGAGATACAGTGTCAGATGACTTATTACGTCATGCTGTCTACAGAAATTTATGCCTCCTAGAGGGGATGAGAGCCAGTCATAGTGAGAAGAATATCTTCCCAATATGCTTGATTGAATTAGAGGAAAGGAAAGGAAAGAAAAGAAAATTTAGCTCATGAGAATTATTTTATTTTTAATTTTCTTTGAACTGCTGTTAAGCATCGTTTATCGATGTATCAGGAAGAATCTGGGGACAAATTTTAGTGAAGAACTGTGATTTTTCAAGCCATTGTGCAAGTTTTGATGCTCCTGTGGGGGTCCCAAGAAAGAACTTCCATTTGTCTGAACAGCCCCTGGGTGGTTTGAGGGGGCTTGATGTGATCAGTCTACAGTTTAGGAAATGTGCAGGGGACTTGAGTTTGTTGCAGCTGCAGGTATTGTGGGCGGGGTTGTGGTTGTAGCGATTATGATAGGCTGCAAAATCTCCATGTCCAGAGCGAGCAGCGTATATATGGGCAGTATGATGTCGAGGTAGTGATAGCTCTGCGGGGCAGCCTACAGGATACCCGATTTCCATGTCTTGATATGACTGAGGGGCATGCTTTGCCCAATACTCTTTGTGAGCTTTTATTGATATGTCCTTGACCCAAACTTTTGCCGAGGCAATTGTGAGTGGAGATGGGGATGGATACGGCATGGCCAAAGCATCTTTTGCTGCTTTGTCTGCTAGAACATTACCTAAGAGTCCAGAGTGGCTTGGGATCCAGTGAACCCGGACTTCGCCTGGAATAGTATGGGGGAGACGCATGCGTCCTGGCCATTCTTGAGCTTTGAACGCGAATTTGTTAAATACGTCTTGGGAAGAGCAGATCGGAGTTGATAGAAGCTGTCGGGCTACATCTAGGTTATCGAGTAGGACCCATAGGTTGTTTGCAAAGCGTGTAGAAGTAAGATCTATTGCTGTCTCTACAGCACTTAAAGCTGCTGCAGCTTCTGCATCAAATATCCCTAGTGATGGGCTTAGAGGTATTCTTTTCTGGTAGATCATATGGCCTGCTTGGAAGATTACAAAACCACCTCCGACGCGAGGTCCCGAAGCTGATTCTAGACGACTGCCATCAGAATATATAACTAAGTCTTGTGAGGGGATCCCCTCAGGAAGTTGATGTGAGGCAGCAGTGACCCGTCTAGTCCTTGAGAACCAACTCTCCTTTGCTAACCAAGGGGGGTTGACCAGAGGGTCCAGATACTCTGTAGGCGGGAAGCTTAGGGCCCACCTAGAAAGGCGTGAGACACGTCTCTATTGGCTAAGGATCCAAATGTTCCGGCGGCGGAGAGGGTGCCGTGGATCGAGGCGGTGTATACGGAGGGATGCTTGACGAAGTTTTGAGTCCAGTGCAATTTCTGGAGGGGAAATACCTGCTTCTCTATATAACGCGCTAGCTAGTGTTGTTCGGTAGACTGGAAGAATTGCTCTTGAACTAGTTCTAACAACCTTTTGGAGGAGGGAAAGATGTCCCTTCACTAAGTTTGAGACGGTCCGAGTTGGAGAGATAGCGCGTGTCAGGCCAGGCCACCATGTTTCAGCTCCATAATAAGCGATAGGTAGTACGCAAGCGGTGACTGCTTGGCGTAGGAGTTTAGGGGGGGTGCCACATAATGTGTTACCAAGGCTGCGGAGCGCGTTTGCCACTACTAGAGCTTTATTTGCAAGGATGCGGACGTGCCATTTAAAAGAAAGTGTTATGTCAAAATATACTCCCAACCATCTGGTGTATGGGCGATTTGTTTTCTCAGATACGGAGAAATTGCCGTGCTTAACCGACGGAGTGTTGCCCGGATTCTTATCAGTCCGTTTTCGTGAAAAATGCTGAAGCTCTGCCTTAGCTGGGTCGAAAGTGATGCCCTCCTTTATCCCCCATTCTAAAACTTCTTTCAGTGCCATTTTTAAAGAAATGCAATTGTCGTGAAGTGATTTTTGGGTCTCAAGAATTGCGACATCGTCAGCATACCCAAACCTCCTAGAGACGTTTCCCAGCTTGAACAGAGGGGATATATAGAGCATGAAAAGGATAGGAGAGGCAGGGGAGCCTTGTGGGAGACCACAGTTGATTGACTGGAGAGGACCTAGCTCGCCATCAAGACGGATTTGTACTGAACGGTTAGTAGCGAAAGAGGCTACCCATTTGACAAGGAACTCTGGCCAGCCTTGCTCCCGCATACGCCGGACAAGCCGGCCTGGGAGCACAGCATCAAAGGCTCCTTTCACGTCGAGTGTCAGCATGCTAGCCGTGCGCCCCTCGCTCAAAGCTCTCTCGACATCATGTGTAAGGCAGGTGGTGAGATCGACGGCTGACCTTCCTGGGAGAGCACCAAACTGCTGGGTGGTGAGTATCGTATTTCGGGTCGCGATCCAAGCTATACGTCTGGCTATCAGCCGCTCCAACCCCTTCCCAAGTGCGGAGAGAAGTGCTATCGGGCGGTATGAGCGAGTAGAAGATAGGTCTGCCTTGTTTGGCTTCTGAAGCATGATTAAAACAGCTTGTCGAAAGCAGACAGGATGATGGCCGAGAGTGAGACAGCTTTTGAACAGTGAGAAGATATGTTCACCAATGAGGGGCCAAGCTATACGTAATATGGCAGTCGAAATCTCGTCAACCCCAGGGGCTGTATTTCCTGCTCTAAGAATCGAATCCTGAACTTCGTCCTGGCAGAGTGGTGGGAACAAAATGGAGCGTTTTGCAACAGTCGGGGTATCCAAAGGGATATCACCCACTTCAGCCAGATTTGTAAGTAAATTACCGAGTAGAATTTCCCTTTTTTCAGGCAACGATGTTGCAGGGGGGCGGTCTGGAGACCTGGGATCTTTAAGGGGAGTGGATCGGAAGTTTCCCGTGGACTTATGCCATTTTGTCAGAGCAAAGATGTCCTTGCCTGTACTGGCTGCGGCAATCTTGTTAGTGAAGTATGCCTTCTTTGCCCTTGCAATCGTGTCCCGATACTCCTTTCTCTCTCTGGCAACATCTTCCTCTGTTATGGGTCCGCTACGGACCTTCTTGTACCTTTGGCGAGCCTGTTTGCATGATATATCCCACCATGGGTTCCCTTTACCATGGCCTAGTGAACGGCGGGCTGCGCCCGTGTATGCTGTGCGAATAGCTTCTGTAAGCTCTATAGCACACCTGTCCAGCGCCTCCCTGGTGGAAGCTAGTGGAATTGGACTAATACCATCAATATTGGTGGATAGGAGACGGAGGAAAAGATCCTTGTCCAACGTGTCGAATCTGAGCCTGCGGATGGGTTCAGTATAGCCTTCCCAATCTACAAAAGTTAGTATTGTAGCATGGTCTGACGTCGTGTCCAGGTGTGGAGCGAGGGTGCACTTTGTCTTTTGAACTAGAGGGCTGGATCCGAGAACTAAATCGAGTACATTGCCTCGGTCATGCGTTGCCATATCTGCAGGTGATAGAAGAGAGAGATTATTTTTATCTGCCCATTCTGTGAACTTTTCGGCGCCGGGTGAGGGGCTGCGGGTCCATGATGGCTGCCATCTAGTGTGGTGTAGATTGAAATCTCCAGAGATAAGCAGATTGCCTTCGAAAGGGAGGGTGAGAGAGTAAAGAGAATCGAGAACGCTATTACTAGTGGGTCCTGCAGGAGCGTTGTAGACGTTGATAATGCTTATGGACTTACCAGAGGACGAGATAATTCTAAGAAGAAGCATATTGCTTGAGGATGCCGTATAACCCTGTTCTGAACAGAGACAGGCATTTTTCCGCACACAGGACATCACCCTGGGTCGTGAAGATGTCCAGTCGTCGATAGGTGAGAAGGTCTCAAAGGATGGGTGGCGTTTGGTGATACGCCTGGCGCGGTCGCTGTAAATGTACGGTTCTTGTATTAGTACAATATCAGCGGAGGCTAAGCTGGCTTTGTTGAGAGCTAACTTGTGCGCTTGGGCTCCGCGGCCGACATTTGCAGATACTATTTTTAATGGGCAATTGTTTTGTTTGCGGCGCCGTAAAGGAGTCATTACAATTGCGCTTGATCGTTGCTCTGATCCTCTGTGAGTAAAACTTCATAGGGTTGATGGATTTTACGGAAACCGGCTGGGTTTGGCTTATTTCAGCAGGAGTTGCGGCCGCAGTATGCATGGTTTTGAGGTTGGCCGTAGCCTTGATACAGCCAGCTTCTGCTTGTTTCCGTAGGCGAGCATCTGCGTTAATCTGGCGGATAGCAGTTACTTGATTCTTGGTCTTGGGAGGACCGGAGGGCTTAGGCCGGAGGTCACAGCTAACATCGTCCGCGGGATGGGGCCCATGACAGTGGATGCATCTGTTGGGGCATATATGTTGGCCCGTAGCACCGCATTGATTGGCATGGTCTTTTTCGGAGTGTCTGGAGGATCCGCAAAGGCGGCATCTGAGGTCGGAGGCACATGTGCGTGTATTGTGCCAGAGCCAGCACCGGGTGCACTGGACAGCCATCTGACGCTTGGGCAAAATTCTTGTCTGCGTGCGGCAGCCAAAGAGGAAGAGGTTCGTGCAGGCGCTGATGTGATTCTGGGAAACGCACGATCCATGTCGTCGATGAGGACGTTGGATTAGCATCATTGTCGCGAGAAGCCGCAATAGCTACAGGTACCGCTCCAGCTGCCGTGGCAAGGGCATCCTTCAACGCCTCAGCTGTGACGGGCTTAAGACAGTACTTCCATTCTTCGTTGATGTGTTCCAGGGCTCCATATGTCCTAGGAACATTTTTGATGCAGTAGGTGTTACGGTTTGACCGTTGTTTAAGCTTAGGCGGATACCTAAGCGTAATCCTAAGAATGTTTACAATATGGCTGCGCGGAGAGATAGATGAAGCTGAACGAAACAGCGCTATTAATTAGGAGGTTGGAGGGTTAGCACAACTAGGTGGCACTTGTCATTGTGTGGCTGGTAGCAAGTACAGTGCCTATGGATAAGTCATCAGTCTGTAGACCCACGAAGATCAATTCTTATAAATACCTGTTAGTAGTAGCTAGAGTTTTCTTTTCTCCTCATATAGTTTAATAAATCGATTTACTCATCACCAACTCGGTTTCTGTCACATTTTAAACTATATCTTTCATATTCATTGCCCGTCATTAAGTAAATCGCAGTCATATATGACCGTGACTTAGGCATCTTTAATTATTGGTTACATCGCAAAGGGATTCTAAGAATCAACAATGGGTTCGGAAATGAACAATTTTAATATCGGAATGGACTCCATGGCAACTGGGTTATCGAACCAGGAATCGATGCCACATGGAGAAATACAATCGGAAATGGAGCGAATGGTCGAAGAGATGAGATTAAGGGGAATAGAACACAGAAGAGACCTTGGGATGCTACAATCTCAGATGAACGGAATAATGCAAAGGATGCAGGAACGATCGCAGAATGAGAAGAAATCACCCCTGCAGCAGTTAAGAGATGATATGGAAGGCTTATCAGAACGCAGAAGATGTTTTACTGAAAAGGAACCACTCAAATGGCCAGAGGCGTACGACCACAAGGATAGAAGTAAGTGGGCTATTACACATGGAATACTTCGCTACATATACAGGCGTGATGTAGAGGAGCGATGTATACTTCAACCGTCAGACTTTTTCGTGCAACTATTTAGTCATGCTGTAATAGGAACTGCGAAGGATATGATCTCCGGCCAATTTCAAAACATGCTTGCAAATAGTATGGAATGGGATGCGCTAGGGCTATTACAGGCCATGGATGATACCTTTCGCAACAGAAAACGAAGAACAATTGGCGGTCGCGCTACTTCATGCATGTCGACAATTCCGGGATGAGAACCTATCCTCATATCTACCGCGCTTCCAGCAGTTGCTTTCTCGAAGTCCCAGTTCGAAAGGGAATGAGAAGTGCAAGATCTATTTGTTGCGGAACTCACTGAACAAGACAACGAGAAATTACATGATCGGCAGTATGCACCCTAAAACACTTCGAGAATTAATTGATTACCTGTCGATCCTGGGCTCTGAAATTGACGAGGTTGGTATAGAAAATACAAGGGAATACCTGCTAGGTCAGACTGGCTACTTCGACGACAGAACACGAGGCGTTGCTGGGGGCAGATTACTAGGTGAAATCTCACGAGACGTAGACAGCAATTCAAGGACGATCGGTGTCGATAAGGTCCGTGCGGAGTTGGTATCACATTTTGAGTTGAACAAGCGCAGAAAAGCTGGGTCATGCTTGCGATGTGGAAAGAAAGGACACATTATAGCTAATTGTCGACTTCTTCCAGCCAAGCATCCTGAAACAACTATCCAAGTTGCAAAATTCGCCGAACACATTGCAGATACAGTTAAGGCCAAAGCTGGGAAGAAACTGGTAGAAAAAAGATTGGCTCCCAAACCAAATTGTCTCCAAACGCAGAATAATGGAGCCATAAATAAGGTCACTAGCTCAAAGTCAGTGGAAGATAAAGAAGCCGAGAGCTCTATGAATGGGTCCTCTTTCATTATAGATGCTGTTGTTGACAGAATTTATTCGATTCCTACCTTAATCGATAATGGATGCGAATGTCTAGCCGCGGTTAGTAATTCCTTTGTACGTAAAGCTAACATACCTCGCATAAAAATAACTCCACAACGGCTTACTGAGGCTACGAAAAATCGGCGCCAAAATGACTCTATAACGGAAATGGTTAGAATGGAACTTGACATTGATGGTTATCAGCGCACGTTACATGCGTACGTGATACCGGGTTTATCTCATGATCTAATACTCGGAAAACCATGGATGGAACGGGAAGATGTTATCTACAATGCAAGGGAACATTTTATGGACATTGGAGAAGCCGTTGTGAATGATCAACCACTGAGAGTATGGGAAAGGGTCAACAAGAAAGAATGGATTCCTCTCACCAGACAGCAAATATCAAAAGTTTGTCGGCAGGAGTATTTCTTGCAAACAGTTAGGAAAGCAAGGAAGTCAAGGGCTGGCACGACCCAAATATTTTCTGTGACACTGGCAGATATTCAGAAAGCGCTTGCGCCATCAAAGAAATCAACGACGAATCTGGATAAGCTTCCAGGTCATTGTAAAGAATTTACAGATCTATTCGAAAAGAGTTAACAGATAAACTACCACCTCATCGCCAAGGAAGTGATCACGAGATAAGCTTGAGTCTGATAAGGAAATACCCTGGGGACCCCTGTATGGAATGTCAAGGGATGAATTATTGATACTGAGAAAGACCCTGACAGACTTACTTGACAAAGATTAATTCGCGCCAGTAGTTCACCAGCAGGGCCCCAGTGCTTTTTGTTAGGAAACCAGGTGTGGGGCTTACGATTTTGTGTTGACTATCGTGCCTTGAATTCATTTCTAAGGCTGATCGCTACCCG